>JAYRBT010000177.1:59760010-59855333 GCA_036023395.1 Myiotriccus ornatus | reverse complement strand
ATTTCCTGGCTGGAGGGCCAGCCCCGGAGCCACCCCAGCACTGTCCTCTCTGACAGCACCAGCCAGCCCAGGACCTCACAGGCATCCGTGGTGTCGGAGCGGGACTACGAGAGCCTGGTGATGATGCGGATGCACCAGGCAGTGGAGAGGCAGCAGCTCATCGAGCAGCTCCGGGGGGAAGGCGAGGAAGAGTCTCACACTTAGCATGACAGTATGGATTCTCCCCACCCCTCCACACCACCCCCTGCCGAGCTCTTTCTTAATTTAAGTCAATAAACCTCCTTTTTTAAAAAAAAAAAAAAAATTAAAACAAGCAAATGGGTTTTTCTGGCTGTATTACTTAATTTTCCCCTTTTATAATTACTTTTCAGTGCTTAAAACCTACACCTCCAGCAGAGAGGACACGGGGCCAGCAGTCAGGCAGCAGGGAAGCAGGCAGATAGAGCTTTATTGATCTGACAACAGCTTAAGTAGGTCTTGGGGGAATCACAAAGTAACCAGTGGGAGGTAAGGAGGTGTTACAAACCAACCAATTACAAGAAAGGGTTAACAACCAATAAGTGAGTTTCTAGTTATCTCTCAGACATTCCACAGGTACAGTGAGGTATTTTGGGAAGAAGAAAGTTTACACAAAGGGTCAAAATCACCATCTTGGAAACGTGGTCACTTCAAGAACACCACGAACCTCTGCACTCTTTTATATCCTAAAAGTATATTGCAACAAAAGGGATCCACAAGGATCATCGAGTCCAGCTCCTGGCCCTGCACAGGTTGCCGTGGTGGGGTTTATAATTTCTATCCTCACTGCATTTCGAGCTCCTCTCCTTCACTCACCACCTCTCAGCAGAGAAGTGAGGGGGGCTTTTATGCTCCTGAGACTTTTCATTTCTGTTCAAGAGGAAGGATGCTGTACCCTGAGGGTACCTACGCATTTAGCCTCGTAGAAATGACTGTTGCATTAAATGTGGCAGGCAGAGGGTCTGTGGTGGGTTTGAGCTTTTCTGAGGGCATTGGGAGGACACGAGATGGTTTGGTGCAGGGCTGGGTGGTGTGGACAGGTGATGTCCAGCCCCTCATGAATCAGCTGCGGTGTGTGTGTGATGGGAATTAACAAATCCCTGCAGCACAGCCACTTCACCGTGGCTTAATGCTCGACCAGCTCTGCCCCCGCGGTGCTGCTGCTCTCTCTGTGTCAGCAGTGGTGTGGCAGCAGGAGCAGGGCAGTGACTGTGCCCCTGTGCTGGCACTGCTGAGGCTGCACCTCAAATCCTGGGGTCAGTTCTGGGTCCCTCACGACAAGACATTGAGGGGCTGGAGCGAGTCCAGAGAAGGGGACGGAGCTGGGGAAGGGTCTGGAGCACAAATCCCATGAGGAGCAGCTGAGGGAGCTGGGGGGGCTCAGCCTGGAGAAAAGGAGGCTCAGGGGGGTCCTTCTCGCTCTCTGCAGCTCCCTGACAGGAGGGGGGAGCCGGGTGGGAGTCGGGATCTTATCCTAGACAAATGGTGACAGGACAAGAGGAAAGGGCCTCAAGTTGCACCAGAGGAGGTTTAGTTTGGATATTAGGAATAATTTCGTCACAGAAGGGGTTGTTCCATCCCTGGCACAGGCTGCCCCCAGCAGTGGTGGAGTCGCCATCCCCGGAGGGGTTTAAAAACCGCGTGGGTGTGGCACTTGGGGACGCGGTTTAGTGGCGGGCTCGGCAGTGCTGGGGGAGCGGGTGGACTCGACGCTCTCGGAGGGCTTTTCCAGCCTGAATGAGCCTGTTATTTTACGATCTTCCTCGGGCAGAAGCAGCCCCGGCCCCGCGTCTCCTGCCGGGCGTGCAGCCCCCTCACGATGGCCCCGCCCCCTCGCGGTGGCCACGCCCTCACACGGCCACGCCCACCGAGCGATCCCCCCCGCCCACTGCCGGCCCCGCCGCCTTTCCCGCCCCTCGGCGTCCCGGCCGCCCTTCCCGGTGCCGGCGCGGAGCTGAGGAGAGCCCGCCCCGCCGCGCCCTCGCCGCCACCCCCGCGGCGCTCCCGGACACTCCCGGAGCCCAGCGGGGCGGGCGGGGTTGCCGGCGCGGCTCCCCCTGAGGCGGCGGGGCGGCGGCGCGGAGGGCAGGCGCCGTGGGCAGCCCCGCGGAGCCGCGGGGCGGGAAGGAGGAGGAGCGGGCAGGGAGAGGGAGGGAAAAGGGAAGGGAGGAGGGAAAGGAAGGGCCGCGATGCCGCTGTACGAGGGGCTCGGCAGCGGCGGGGAGAAAACCGCCGTGGTGATCGACCTGGGACAGGCCTTCACCAAGTGAGTGCCCCGCGCTCCCGCCGGGGTTTGGGGTGTCCGGCCTGGGGAAGGGAACGGTGCGGGAGAGCTCGGAGCCCTTTCCAGGGCCTAAGGGGGCTCCGGGAGGGTGCAGGGGGACTGGGGCAAGGGGGAATGGCTTCCCACTGCCAGAGGGCGGGATTAGATGGGATATTGGGAAGGAATTCCTCCCTGTGAGGGTGGGCAGGCCCTGGCACAGGCTGCCCAGAGAAGCTGGGGCTGCCCCATCCTGGGAGTGTTCCAGGCCAGGTTGGACGGGGCTTGGAGCAACCTGGGCTAGTGGAAGCTGTCCCTGCCCATGGCAAGGTGTGGAACTGGATGGTTTTTAAGGTCCCTTCCATCCCAAACCATTTTGTGATTCCAGGAATAATTTTGTGGGGTTTTCCCCCCTCACTCCCTTTCTATGTCGACCAATGTGGTGCAAAGCCAAAAATAGCAGATTTGTTTTTTAATCTGTTGTTTAGTGTAGCTTGGGGTTGAAGCAGAAACTCTCAGGTGTTTATTTGGTAAATTCATCTCGTGGGCCAAAAGTGCAGCTTTGCCTCTGCCCTCCCCGTGCCCAAACACCCCTTTTTGTTACAAACCCCCCTCGTGTCCCGGGGGCCCTCGTGACAAAGGGGCTGTTTGAGCAAAGTTAAACCATATCCGGGGTTCAAACTGCCTGGAAATGCTCTCTGGGTGTCAGAGAGCTGGTCATTATTATGATTATCTTACAAGATTTAAGAGGATGGAAACAAGTGATTCCAGGAGTGGATCTTTGTGGGTTTGTTCACGTGGCCAGTCAGAGGCTTTGCCTAAATTTGGGATGCTTCTGAGGTTTTACCCCCTGGGCATTATTTATCCAATAAAATGCTCTCGTGGGAAAGCTTCCCCTCTGTTTTTTTAGGGCCTGTTTTCAGCTTTCATTCTTGTAAAGAAATAGCAGCTTAATTGTGTGAGAGATGTCTCTGTCCTGTTCCAGATAAGGCTGAAATCAGCCAAAAATTCAAAAGCTGTCGGGATGACAGGTGAGGAAAACTGCCTGTGCACACTGGGAATGCACAGGAATTTTTTTGGGAGATCGAAGAAAATAATTCTGAATTATGACCGTTTTAATATTTTTTTAAATTATCTGACACATTGACAGTTGCCAGCTGTGAAAATCAAATATCAATTTACCTTTTGCATTAAAAGAGCTCCAAGTCCAGCAGCTTTATGGTTTTCTACTGTAGTTTTCTTCTGAGGTTTGGCAGGGGTGAAACAAATGTCAGGCACTGAGTTGATTAAAATGAGTTGAATTCCTTTTGGTTTTAATTTCCTTTCTTCAGTCCATTGCTCCTGTTGTGTTTTGGGGAGAGCAGGTGGGTTTCTGAGAAGCTTGTCTGGGGATTGCTGCTGTTTTCATCTTGTTGGGATAAATTGAGGGAGTCAATAAAAAAAAAGATATAAAATCTTTCTCCATCTTTTCATCCATCTCTAAATGACCAGGCAGAAAATCTGTGTGCAAAACACCCTTTTGCAGTTTTTCTACATTTTTTTTTTCCCAGGTGTGGCTTTGCAGGAGAAACAGGACCAAGATGCATCATCCCCAGCGAGATAAAGAAACCTGATACCTCAAAGGTGAAATGTGTTACCTCAGCTGCTTTCTGGTGTTTGGGGTGTTATGGGACAGAAAGGGTTTGCAGATGCTTTCCCTGTCCATCCCAAGCTGGTTTTTTTCACTGTCTGAATAAAATATTCTGGAATATTATGTTGTATTTGTCAGGATTTTAACTGCTGCTGTTAGAAGCTTGTGGCTTGATACAAGTGCTGGGATGCCAGTGCTGATTTAATTTGGGGTGTTTTTTGAGAAACTGCTTGGCCTAGTTAAGCTTTTTACACCTCCTTTTGGTAGAGGGTGGAGGTTTGGAACACTAATGTCAACTTGCCTGTGACAGTAATAGTGAAAAATAATTCTAATAGTGAAAAATGAGCATTGATAAACTCTGGAGTTTAGTTATAGGGTGGGTTTCTGAGAGGCTTTAAGAGCAAAGAGCGAGTTTTTCCTGTGTATGTGGTGCCAGATTAGATATGTCCAGGTAATATATTCTGTATTTATCATATTTCTTCATATATAGCATATCTATAATTATTTATAATCGCTGACTGTGGATCTTCTCCCTTCCCAGCCTGTCAGGGTGGTTCAGTACAACATCAACACGGAAGAGCTGTATTCCTACCTGAAGGAATTCATCCACATGCTGTATTTCAGGTGAGGGATTCCTGGCTGGCAGCTCCTTCCCGAGCTCCAGGAGAGCTGGGAGCAGGGTCACTGAACTGATTATGGTCGGGCTGGAGCTCATCCTGTAGAGTGCAGAGCTCTCCACAGGGGTTTGGAAGGATGGGATGTGTTTTGGGAGGAGGGATCTTAACCTGTGGGATATTTTTGCCTCAACAACACATCTTTTTATTGTGTTTTTAGGATGCTCAGTGAATAACAATGTTGGACTTAGTCTTTCCTCTTCGCTTCCAATCCTTATTTTTCACACAGTAAAAAGTCATCCCAGGGAAACCAGTATTTGATTTCTGGGCCTCAGATCTTCTGCTGTGGCTTGGGTTGTTTGTGTTTTTTGGTTTTTTTTCCTGTCCTTGACTGGAAAGTTGCTTTGTAATTGAAATCAGGACAACTCCTTTCTCTTCCATGGAAATCAGACCATCTGTATCATCATTCTCTGTCTTTTATGACAGTGTGTGACACTGAACAAGCCAGTAATGACTTCTTTTTGCATTTCTTTATATTGATTTAGAAGCATTTGAATGAATATTCAGAACTACAACCTCTGTTTACCATACCCCAGTTTTCCTCACTTTTTTTCCAGGAAGGCATTGGGGTTTTTTTAATTTGTGAAGAAGACTTCGGGATCTCCTGTGGGAAAGGCTATCTAAATGCAAACTTTTAGGATTCTTGTTTTGAGGGAAAATGGGATGAGAATGTAAGGTTGGTCTCATAATAACGTGCTTGAACTTCCCAGTTTGGGTTGACACGTCTTGCCCTTTTTCAGGCACCTGCTGGTGAATCCCCGAGACCGCCGTGTTGTGATCATCGAGTCGGTCCTGTGCCCTTCCCACTTCAGAGACACCCTCACAAGGGTCCTGTTCAAGCACTTTGAGGTACATGTTCTCCAGAAATGTGGGAGTTTGCTCTGTGTGCTCAGTGTAGCACTTCTCAGTAGGAATTGTGCTGGCAGTCAGTGCCAGATGTGGAGCAGGGAATAAAAATGGTGCCAAAAGAGTGAGAGACGGATAAAGGAGAACTAAAATCCGAGGAAGGAGAGCTTGGAAGTTGCTTTGAAGGCCATTTTTTTTCCATTCTGGCTCTTCATGAGGCCAGGTTTCTGTGGCTTGTAGGATAATACAGCTCCCATCCCAGTGTTCCAGCCAGATCCAATAATCCCCACTGAGCACTGCCTGGAGCCAGGATTTATATTTAAACACTTGCTAGTGCCCTGTCAGCGAGTCTCCTGATTTCTGCCACAGTCAATATCTCTGGCTGGACTCATTTAGATAAGAGCTTACCTGAAATTAATTACCTTCTCTGCCTAATGAGTGTTTTTAAAGAAAATGTGTTGAAGAAAAGAAGTTGTGGCTGCTCCATCCCTGGCAGTGTTCAAGGCTGGGTTGGATGAGGCTCTTCCACAGCACAGTTTACCAACTAATGCTAAATTTCTACATAATTCTTCCTTCCTACTGATAAAATTTTCTGACGATTTGAAAAAATGGCTGAAAGGTTTCAGTGATTTGTTTGAGGTTTTTTTCCTAATTCCCTCACAGGACTAAAATATGTCTCAGATAAAGCACACCCCGTCCAAAATTATTTGTGAAAAGTGACTTGTGATTTCAGAGTCACATTTTGGTGGAGAGACTTTGTAACTTGTGAGGAAGCCAGTTAATAGCGATGGGAGGTTAATTCTCTCTGGTTTCTGTTTGGTGCAAATATTATTAATACAGGCTCGGTATTCTAACTTACATCCCTGAGCTAAATGTCAGTAATGTTGCCCATAAATTTATTGATATTTCTCATTTAATTCACACTTCAAGGTGTTCCATTAAAGGAACTGTTGCTATCTAGGAAACTTGACTTGTGGAATTCTGGGAGGAGGAAGGAATTCTCGTGCAATTTTAAGCTGAGTTTCCACATTGCTTTGTGGAGAATGTTTTAAGTAACTTCCTGTGAGTTTGTTGTCACAGGGCACACTTCTATGGGTTTTGTAGCACTTTTGGTGACATCTCCAAATCTTTATACAACTTTTCAAGTAGCTGTGTTTTGCTTTCTTTCATTTCTTTTCAATGACAACAAAAAACTTGATGTATGACTCAAAATGAGTGGTGTGTTTCTTTTTCCCCACTCCTGTCCACTCTCCTTTTTGGTTCCCACGTAGGTTCCTTCTGTTTTGTTTGCTCCAAGTCACCTGATGTCTCTCCTGACCCTTGGGATCAATTCTGCCATGGTGCTGGACTGTGGATATGCAGAGAGCTTGGTGCTGCCTGTATCCTTGGATTTGCAGCAAGATGGGATTTTCACAGACTTCAGGAACAGCTCAGCCAGTCTGGCTGTAGGATGGCCCAGCCTGGGGAATCCCTTCACAGCTGACAGGGGGAATCTGTGCTCCCTCAAACCTTGGGAAGGGGGTTCCTGACTTCAGCCTTTATAAACTGGGAATGAGTTTTGGAGAAAAGCAGTTAGAAGGTGTTTCTGACAGCTGATGCAAGGGGGAAAGCATTTAGTCCCAGCAGACTGAAAATTCGTAATAGAAAAAAAAAAAAAAGGAGAATTTCCTGATCTTCCTGTAGATCTATGAGGGAATTCCCATCCTGAGCTGCTGGGGTTCCCTGCCCCTGGGAGGAAGGGCCATCCACAAGTAAGTTCACAGTTATCCATTCCAGGTCACACAAATTATTTATCTGTGAAAGTTCATCTTGGATTAATGGGCAGAGCTTCTTGTTTTAAATCATAGCTTGCTGCAGCATCATCCAAGTTTTAGAGTGCTCACTGTCTGGCTTTCATGGGTGTGGTAAAAGAAATCAGATCCTGTGACGTTTGTATTTAGAGGGATGGGACTGAAAGGGGTAAATGTTGCCTGTGAAGGGTAGTGCAGAGAACCAGGCTGAGTTCTGGGCTGTCTTTAACTCCCTTTGTGCAATGTTTTAGGGAGCTGGAGTATCAGCTGCTGGAGCAGTGCACAGTGGACACAGGGTTAGCCAAAGGACAGAGCCTTCCATCTGTCATGGGTAAGGTCTGGGAGGTGGCACAGGGGTTGTGAACTTGCACCAGGGAAACTGGAATGAAGAAAATGAGTGTAGTGTTCACTGACTCTTGTGTCACCCACATGCATGAATTCTTCCTTTGCATTTAACAGGTATATTATTTTTATGATAAGCCTCTCATAGCAGCAGTTTTGGGTAAGGGCTGAGATAAAAGTTCTGTAGTAATTTTTCCGTCAGTTTTGAGACAAGGCAAACACCTTATTTCACTTCTTAATATCCTTTCTTCCTTGGAAACCTTTAAAATCTTGGAAGTCTTTAAAAGCTGCCCCATCCTTGGAGGTGTTCCAGGCGAGACTGGTTGAGGCTTGGAGCGACCTGGGATAGTGGAAGGTGTCCCTGCCCATGGCAGGGGGTTGGTACGAGATGATCTTTGAGTTCCTTTCCAACCCAAACCATTCTGTGAAAGTGAAAATTTAATCTATTTAATGTAATTCAAGCTTAGTTTTGTTGTTAAATTCTCTTTCTATTTTAAGAAAAATTTTCATTCTAAGTTGTTTTTTTTTTTTTTAATTTCATGCTCAGTTCCATAAGACATAGTATAGGATATAAAAGGTAAGGTTTTTTTTTTTTTTTGTGAAAATCTGGTTTATTAACTTGTGCATTAGAGTATGGTAATAACAAGTGGGCACTGTTTGACATTTAGGAAATTACTTCCCTTCTCTGTTTGCCATATTTCTTACCTGCTGGAAGAACTTGTGGTGTTTTTACTCTTTGAAAGCAAAACCAGAAGAGTGTGTTGAATTCCTGTTTCAGTTCAGCCTGTGTGCTGTTGGGATGTAACTTGTAGATGGATTTGGTGAATGAGCAGAGAAAGAGGATTGCACTGTTGTGAAGGTTTTGTTTGTAGGTTAACTAGAAAGACTCAGTTTGCTTTAAAGTTAATTTAAAGAAAGTATGTATAAAAGACATTTTGATGTGTTAATCAGGTAGGCAAGATGAGACAAGGACCACATTTATATCAGAGAAAAACAGAGTCTTTGGGCAGAACTTGGATGAATTCCTATGTAATGTTTCATGTGCTACAGATACAAAAATATGAATTGTCTTAGAAAATAGCAACTAGGGCCAGTCTTGGGCCAAATAAGGAAGAATGCAAAATAATTTGTCAAATGGAAGTTGCTTTTCTAATTCCTGGACTTTACCACAGTTTTCTGACCACTTGAGGTTTTTAGGCAGCCTTTTGGAAGCAGATATAACACACTAAGGATGGAATTAGGGTTGCCTGTGTATTGGAGGGTTGTTTCTTTGGGACAGCAGTTTATGAGGAAGGTGCTTATCTGTGCCAGCTGCAAATAAATCAGTATATAATAACAGTTACAGCTGGGATACAAATGAGACTGTGCTTTGTCAGTGTTGCCTGAGGAAAAAAAAAACCTCTGGAATTCTGAGGGTGCTGAGGAGTTAGCCAGGAAAAGTATTCCACGATTGCAGCTGGTTTGGGGAATGAGGAGTGTCTTGTTTAAGCTGTGGTGCAAAACCTGCACTGGAGCATCTGACAGCAAGGTACAACCCCTGACACCTCGTGGTGGCTGAAGGCACCATCAGGAACACCCCTCTGTCATCAAACCTTGTGTGGTTTGGCTGAGGAAGAAACCCTGCCTGTCCTGGCGTGCTTTTGGTGTCGGCTTCGGTTTAAACTCCCGGTCAGACCCCATCTGAGCTCTGCTGAAGTGCAGAGGTTGCTTTTCCTTGCCTTTGTTTGGCAGTGGCTTGGAACAGCAGGGGCCTGACTGGTGTGTTGTTTTCCAAGTTGAGGAGAGTTGCTGTCTTTACTGGTGAGGGAAGGATCCCACCCAGCCTCACTCTGCCCTTTCCCTCTGTGCAGTCCGTACGTGCTTTGTGAGTGACCTCCAGCGTGGGCTGAAGATCCAGGCAGCCAAGTTCAACCTTGATGGCAGTGCCGAGGTGGGTGGAGAGTGAAGCTCATCCTACTCTTTTGGAGGTGGCTGGAGCTCTTTTGGGCCTCTAAAATGTCACCCTTGTGGTTTTATTTCCAGCGTCCTTCGCCGCCTCCGGACGTGGACTATCCCTTGGATGGGGAAAAGATTCTCCACGTGGTCGGCCCCATCAGGTGAGAAATGCCATGACAGAGTATTGATCACTATGAGGATATATCTCAACTTTGAAAGCACATTAGTTTGCATAAAGTTGAGTTTTAATGCAACACTTGCATATGCTTTTAGTGCCTCTTAATAAATAAAGTGCACAGTGCAAGCCCAGCCTGGAAGGTGGTGGCTTCTCCAGAGCTCAGAGAGGAAGGGGAGAGCAAAGAGATTGGAGAGGTTGGGGAGGAGAAATGAGTGTTAATGCCCGATGATGGGGCAGATTTAGTGACATGAATGAGGAACCTTAGCCTGGAGAAAAGGAGGCTCAGGGGAGACCTTTTCACTGTCTGCAGTTCCCTGACAGGAGGGTGGAGCCAGGTGAGGGTTGGTCTCTTCTCCGGGTGGTAAATGACAGGATGAGAGGAAATGGCTTCCAGTTGTACCAGGAGAGCTTTAGATTGGAGATGAGGGAGAATGTCTTCATTGGAACAGGCTGCCCAGGGAAGTGGTGGAATCTTTTCCAATCTTCAGGATTCCAGGATTGTGTCTCCCCAGTGCAGGGGCTGTGTGACAGAGGTGACAATGTGCTGGCAGCAGGAAGTCTGAAGTTAGCTCAGCTCTGCTGTTGCTGAGTTCAGCTCACAGTGTGGTTCTGCTTCTTGTTAACACTCACTTTGCTGCCTGTTCCACAGAGACTCCGTGGTGGAAATACTGTTTGAACAGGATAATGAAGAGACATCTGTTGCCACTTTGATCTTGGATTCCCTCGTTCAGGTATCTTTATATTAAACAATTTATGGAATTCCTCCAGCCTTGGAGATCCTGCAGTTTTAAATGACTCAAGACTTTTGAGTCCTGCAGGCTGCTGCTTTACCTGAGCTGGAATAAAATTAATTTGGACATCTTTATTACAGGCAGCATATTGGATTTATTGCAGAAAATTTTCTTGGCATATACAAACACTGCAGTTCTTATTATATTTAGGGGAAAAATGCATTAGAAAACCACTATAAATGGAAATTTTCATTGTGTGATGATGGATGTGTGTTAATTAAAGTCGACTCCCTGTAGTTTTTCATGCCATTTAAATAAAGGTTGCTGAGATGTAATTTATTGGAGAGCCACGGACTTGGGCTGACGTGACACTTCCATTAGAATTCCTTATGAAAACAAATTGTTTAAGGAGATCTGTGCCTGGACCCCTCATCTCTGCACCTCCAGGCATTTCCCCACAGCTTATGTTGGTTCTGTTCCAGTTAAATATGGGAAAACAGCAAGGCATGGAAAAGGACTGAACGTCCAACAGACCTCTGAATGCACTTCAAGTTCGGGCAATTCCAGTTAAAACAATTTTTTGGTTTTTTTTTATTTTCTGTTTGCATTAGTGCCCCATAGACACCAGGAAGCAGCTGGCAGAGAACCTGGTGGTGATCGGGGGCACCGCGATGCTCCCGGGGTTCCTGCACAGGCTCATGGCAGAGATCAGGTTCCTGGTGGAGAAACCCAAGTACAAGGAGGCCCTGGCCACCAAAACCTTCAGGATTCACACCCCACCTGCCAAACCCAACTGTGTGGCCTGGCTGGGAGGTAAGAATGGGAACAGCTGAGGGGTGAAGGTAGAAACAAACCTGCCAAGTGAGGTTTGTGAGGAGTAAACAGCAGGAAAAGTGGCGGGAAGTGTTGAAGTCAAGCTGCAGTGAGCTCTGGTGTGTGGAGTGAAGCTCCCTCAGGGACATTTGGAGGGCACTGAGGGTTGTGGGAGCTTTAAGCAGATGAGGAGCAGTTGGAAACAGGTGGAAGGTGAGCTGCTGGCTCAGGTGCAGCACAGAGCTCCCTCCACACTAACGAGGCTGGGGGAGATTCCTACTCCTGACATAATCTCCTGATGGGAAAATCAAGTTTAATCACTGATGGAGGAGCTATGGAGAGGCTGCCAACTCCCTGTGCTGGTCACAGGTGCCAGTAACGAACACTGTTGAAAACTTTTAGTTTTCAAACTTTTTATTTTTAGGATTAGATTCCTAAAAATTAGGATTTTTAGGAACCAGGAGAAGTTCTAGGCACCAAGTTCTTGATGCTTTTCTTCACTGGCAGCTCTGCTCAGCTGCCACGGGCTGGGTGTTCTCACAGCTTGCATGAACTTGTGGGACACCATTTTGGGGATAGAAAAATTGCCTTGAACACAACGGGGTTTGGTTGAAATGCTTAAAATCAAAACTTTTAGGAAACTTTGTCAGGAGAAGTTGGTTAACCAGGCCGGGTTTGCTGTCAGCAGAGTGTAGATGGTTCTTTGTGTTCAGTTACTGTCAAGGGACATAAATGGAAGCAGTTTGGGATTAGCTGGGCTACTGAAAAGGAAAGCAGCTAAATCCTTTCATTCCTTTAATTTGTGGGACAGAGCTGAAAAAAACCCAAGCAGTGGAGATTCCTGATGGGAAGGATTAGAAAATGAAATTCAGTACATCAAATTAATGCTGTTTTTTAATTCCTTCCCAATAATGCAGGAGCCATTTTTGGAGCACTCCAGGACATCCTTGGGAGCAGATCCGTGTCCAAGGAATATTACAGCCAGACAGGCCGCATTCCCGACTGGTGCTGCCTGAACAATCCCCCTCTGGAAATGATGTTTGATGTTGGAAAAACACCCCCACCACTGATGAAAAGGGCTTTTTCTACAGAGAAATAAGCCCCTGCATGTCACACAGGGATTCTGCTCCATTTCAGATACATGTGCATTGGGTTTTGTTTTTTATGAAGTACTTTATGTGTAACACTATTAAATAGCACCAACCTGGATGTTTTCAGGGAGTGTAGGCACTAACACTATTTAAAAACATGTCCAGTTATAGTTTAAAAACTTCGCTCTGGCAACTCCTGTCCTCTTTTGTCCTGAAGGAATTCTGCGCTGTCATGAGTGGTACCCTACTGAGTTGTTTGTTATTTATCTGTATAGTAAATGGCACTGCTGAGAGAATTTGTTTTGAGAGGTTTTAATTTTAAATATGCTTAGAAGAAGGAGGGGAAATAATCTGTGGAAGGAAAATACCTATGGAAGTTTTTTTTTTCCTGCCAAATTCTGCGTTAAAATATTCCACCCTCGACTCACCTGTGAGGAAGTGGTTTGGGGCTGTTCAGCAAAGGTGGTGGGACATTACTGCCCCTGGACACCATCCTGATTTGAGAGTTTTAGCAGAGAACTCTTGTGCCTGTAGTTCTCACCTAGTGCTGAGCTGAAAACTCTTCTGGTATCTCTCCTCCAAGAAAGATTTCAGAATTATAAATCCTAATAAATTATTACAAAGTAATTGTAAACAGGGGTGTGAGGGCAAACTTGACTCACTGGCTCAATACTGTGCTTAACACATGGTGTTAGTTGGCACGTGGGAGGAGATGCTCCCTTTTAATTTAATGGTTTTCAAATGACAAGAGCCCCAAACCCCAGGAACTGCTGCTTCAAGTGTTAAGAGTGTGTGTTAGGTGAGACTTTGCTGGTTGGTGACAGAGGGCTCACAGCACTGACAATGGTTTCTCCTCAGAGGTGCTGGCAGCAGCTGTGGGTTTAAATTGCCTTCTTCCCACTCTGGCTGAGCTGCGTGGCTGTTACACAGAAAGCACGGAAAAACAGGCAGGTGTAGCTGTGAGAAGTTTTATAGGCCTGGGGTGAGATTGGTTTTTTAGAGACCGTGTTCTGGTGGGATTTCAGGCTGGATGAATGGACACTGTCCCATTGGCAGGTGCCTGGGGTGTGCAGAACACACAGGCCCCAGCTCTGCTGCTCATTTTCAGTTATAATCTGAGTAATTTGGGCTGCAGCTCTGGGACCCAGGTCATGTTTTACCTCAGTAAGAACCAAGCCAGAGCCTAGCAAGGCTTGCTCCCAGGAGGAGAGTTTTCCATCGGCGCAGGCCCTGTGGAGCTGGGAGGGATCACTCGTGTCCGTGAGGTTCTCAGTGGGAAGGATGGAACTCCTCCAGAGCCCGTGGTTGGGGTGGTGCAATGATGTCATTTTCCTGAACTGCAGCAGACTGCAGCTGAGGAAATTCAGGATATTCTTAGCCTTTTTTGGATATTCCTGTGCTGCTGTGCACATGGACCCCGGACCTCTCCCTGCATGTTCTGCGACCTTGTCTTCGTTCTGCCCACGCAAATCCTCTCCTGGGGGGGTTTCTGCATCGCTGAACGGCTCCAACAGCTGCTATTTCTGGCAGGACCAGAATTCCTGACTCCTGTGTTACTGCTGGGCTGCAGCACAGAGTCCTGGGACCTGTTAAGGACATAAACAGGATTCTTAGTTCATGGAAGGTGTGAGAAAAACTATTAATGGCTTGCCCTGGGAAGCCCTTGGAGATCACACCCTAAAAGTGTAATCGAGTAGAAAGGGGGTTGGCTTGTTTTTTTCCAGCCTGACTGTTGTAGTTCTTCCCTCCCTTCCCTCCCCGGGCATCCTCTCAGCAAATTCACAGTGAGCACACGTGATTTATCCTGAAGGACGGTGGCAGACACAAACCCCTGCAGTAACTGGAGGATTTTCCTCTCAAGTTCCTGGTTCTGGACTGGATGCCATTCCATAAGATGGGTGTTAGCCAGCTGCAAAAACTCCAGCTGAGTCCTGCTGACAGGAAGAATATTTTGTAATATTCACGAGCCTGTTATGTCTGCCTGTGGCTGTGCCGTGTCAGTGGGAGCTGGTCCCTGGGGGAAAGGGCTTTACCTCGTTCCCTCCTCTCCCTTTTCACAGAATTAGGGAATATCTGAAGGTGGAAGGGATGCAATAAGGATCATAATACTGTAAGTCATAAGTCCCCATAAGTCCAGGTCCCTGCAGGACTATGTAAACTAAATTGTGGGGCTGAGAGCATCATCCAAAGCTCCTTGAGCTCTGACAGGCTGAGTGTCCTGAGCACTTCCCTGGAGAGTCTGTTCCAGTGATGGACCAACCCAAATCCCAAAGTCCCAGAATGGTTTGGGTTGGAAGGGACTTTAAAGCCCCTCCAGTTCCAAACTCTCTGCCACGGGCAGGGACACCTTCCACTCTCCCAGGTTGCTCCAAGCTGTGTCCAACGTGGCTTTGGACACTTCCAGGGATGTGGCACCCACAGCTTCTCTGGGCAACCTGTGCCGGGGCCTCCCCACCCTCACAGGGCAGAATTTATTCCTACTATAAAACCCTGGATCCCTTTCCCTGTGGCTGCTCCTCAGCCCCTTCTCCCCCGTTTGGTGTAACCAGGGTTACCCCATTCCCGATGGAGAATCCCACCCTGGCTCTTTTGAAATTTCCCGGGGCAGTTTCTTTCCCAGCTCTCCAGGTTGTCCAGGAATCTCTGCAATTCCTCCCCGCGCTCCAGGGTGCCCACGGCTCCTACTTTATTAACATATTAATTTCTCCGATTCCCGCATCCTGATCATTTATTTTAAAAAGCAATTTTTTTCAGGCACGCAGCTTTCAGTGCCAAGATTACCCCAGCTCCTGCTTTACTATGCACATGTCACTGCTGCACCCAGCTCACTTACAAAAACTGATCTTCTCAGGGATAACAGTGTATTAATCGCTTCCACAGATTACATCTGCGGGATTCCCTCAGGAGCCTCCCGGGGCGCGGGCGGAGAATCCCCCTCAGGGATGGCGGGAGGGGGCGGCGAGCCGGCATTTTCCGTCCGGGAGCCCTACAGAAGGGTGAGGGGAACAAAAGTGATGCTGCCAACCTGGAGCAGGCGGTGAATTCCCCTCCGGGACGTGGGGAGAGGGCGGTGAGGCGGCATTCTCCCTGAAGAGCGAGGGGCACAAAAGTGAGGCGCCCAAGGCGGAGCGGGCGGTGAATCCCCCTCAGGGACGGCGGGAGGCCCTTTTCCCGCCGGGACGCCTCCCAAAGGGTGAGGGGCACAAAAACGGTGCTCCCCAAACGCGAGGCGGGCGGCGGAGTCTCCCTCGTGGCCGCGGCGGTGACAAGGCGGCATTTTCCCGCCGCGAGCGCTCCAAGGGGGAATTGCGGGGGGGGAACAAAACGTGCTCGCCCAACGTGGGGCTCGAACCCACGACCCTGGGATTAAGAGTCCCATGCTCTACCGACTGAGCTAGCCGGGCGTCGACTGCCGCCCTCACGGGCCGGGCCCTTCAGCGCACCGCGCGTGACGTCACCGCCGGGGGCGGCCAATGCGCGCGCGCGTTGCTGCGCGGTGCGCGCGGGCCGGGCCGGGCTGGGAGCGGCGCCGCCATGAGCTCCATCGGCACCGGGGTGAGTGCGCCGGGACCGCCCCGGCATCGCCCCGGGATAGCGGGATCGCCCCGGGATAGCGGGATAGCGCGGCCGCACTGCCCGCCGGCACCGGCCCCCACCGCCCCCGGGGCCGCGCGGCGCCGGGCCGAGGGTGCGGGGGGGTGGCCGCGGGGCGCTGCGGGACGGCTGAGTCACTGCGGCCCGGGAGGCCCCGGCAACCGGCGGCGGGGCCGGGGCGGGGGTAAAACACTTACTGTGCTTCTCTGCAGAGTGTGCTTTTGTGCGTTTCAAACGTGTGCCTGCCACCAGGAATTGTGAGAGAAAGCGGGGCCTGCGGGGAGGCCGGAGAGGGGCTCCTGGTCGGGGGTTGTAGTGAGGGGACAAGGAGTGATGGGTGCAGAGTGGAAGAGGTTGGGTATTGGAAACTGAATTTAGGTTGGATATTGGGAAGAAATTCTTGACTGTGAGGGTGGGGAGGCCCTGGCACAGGTTGCCCAGAGAAGCTGGGGCTGCCCCATCCCTGGAAGGGTTCAAGGCCAGGTTGGACGGGGCTTGGAGCAAACTGGGCTAGTGGAAGGTGTCCCTGCCCATGGCAGAGATGGGCTTTAAGATCTCCTCTAACCCAAACCAGTGTGGGATTCTATGAAACGTGAAGGCGGACAGAAAGTTCCTGTAAGTCTGATATGTTGTGTAATGCACAGTGATTTCAGACCCGTTCAGCATATGGATTGATGGGATTTGCAGTTTCATCCAGCACTGATGAAATGGCCTCTCCTGGCTTTCAGTCTCTGTTTTCTTCTGTCTCCTAAGTCCCACCCTGCTCCTGGGACTGCACAGGCATCTCTGTTAGTGACAACCCTGCATTTTTCAATAAGTTGACTTGATCTTTAAACACTGGGATATGATGTGTTTGTTTCTTTTCCCTGAGCATTGTGTTTTCTCCTCCAGTACGACCTGTCAGCTTCCACGTTTTCTCCAGATGGCAGAGTATTTCAGGTGGAATATGCTATGAAAGCAGTGGAGAACAGCAGGTAAGATACAAACATCTGCACCTCTGTCTTGTTTGCTGGCCTCTTTTAAAGCAGTGTCGTTGGACTACAGAAACATGATGGTGTTGCAGGTAGAATTATGGTGTTGAAATTAGTTCTGATCTAAAAGCCCCACTGTCTGGATGTGAATTGAGGCACTGAAAGACAGACACGCTCAGGGCCTCATAAAGGTGTAAATAACTTCCTAGGGATTCCTCAAGAAATGGAGGACATCCAAGTCCTGCTGCATCAGCTCCTCTGGGAGTATCTGTCTTCCCTGGAGTGTGTGCAGAGAGATGCTGTGAAGGGAAAATCCCAGTGGAATGAGTGACTGGCAAGGCACAGATGGGTCCCCCTGGTGTCTGCTCATGGCCACAGATGAGGATCAGAATCACAGAATGGTTTGGGTTGGAAAGAACCTTAAAGATCATCTCATTCCAACCCTCTGCCGTGGGCAGGGACACCTCCCACTAGCCCAGGTTGCTCCAAGCCCTGTCCACCCTGACCTTGGACACTTCCAGGGGCGAGGCAGCCACAGCTTCTCTGGGCCATGTGTTCCTATCAGCCTGTTCCTTGGTTAGCCAGGTATTTTGTGGATGCCATGGTTGGTAGTTTATGCCTGATGAGGTACTTTTTGAGGGTTAGAGAAAGAGTTGTCCCATCTCCTGGATCAACAGGGAATTGCCAAAAGGAGAGGTTGACCAGTCCATGAATTTCACTCCAGTGTCACTCAGCTGAGAGTGGCAGTGGCTTGGCCTTTGCTGCAAACAATTCCCCCACTGCATGTCCAAAAATCTTTGGGTTTGGACTTTTGGCAGCCCCCACCTCCTTTGTTTGAGAAAATGTTTGTAGGTTTAGTGAACTTGGGCTTTTTTCCTCAGCGCTCGAGTGGAGTTGTAACAAATGTACTTCCTCGGCAATCATGGGATTGTTTGTGGTATCTGGTTAATTCTCTGTTCTTTATTTTCCACTGTGGTTCTCTGTGAGGAACTGACATTTATCTTGTCTTCCAGTACAGCAATTGGGATAAGGTGCAAAGATGGTGTTGTCTTTGGAGTAGAAAAACTAGTCCTGTCCAAGCTTTACGAGGAGGGTTCCAACAAACGGCTCTTCAATGTCGACCGACATGTTGGGATGGTAAGGGGCCACTTCATTTTGGGGTTCCATAAATTCCAAGGGACCCCTCTCAAAAGGAGAAATCTTATCAATCAGAGGATCAATAATAAGTAGATTAAGAAAGTAATGATAATGTTTCTGTGTGCAGAAAATGCCAGTGGGCCTTTTACTGTTTTCTGTAATTTATTCTCGATTGCACACAAACATGCACAAATAAAAGCCAGGTTTATTACAGAAGATGAGGCTGTTTTAACTTTTTTGAAATGCTTTTCAGCATTCCAGTTAAATGAAAATCTAAACACAAGTTTTAAAGTGGTACTTTTTTACACAGTTAACAAATATGGTGTGCTGAGGGCTGCATTTAAGATTCTCTTCTCACCAGTGTGGTAATTACCTGAATTCTTTAAATACTGCTGTCTGGATGGCTAATCCACCCCAGTGATGTCAGGATGATGCCATGTGGCGGTTACTGTGTGACAAAAATGTGTATCCTGTTGGATATCCACGATATTAAATATTGTTTGGGTTAGTGCAGCCATGGCAAATCACAAGGCACCACTTAACACGGAGATAACTTTGGGTGTTGGTTTTCCTAGAGAAAAAACTGTTCCGTGTTGATACATAACCACATTGACACGTTTTGAGCTTGATGGCAGATGCCCATGACTTCTGAATTCACTGCTAGTCATTAATTTCAGTGAGGATGAAATGTGTGGCAGGCCTGGCTGATGAATTCTCCTTGCAGGCAGTGGCAGGGCTGCTGGCAGACGCCCGCTCCTTGGCAGACATCGCCAGGGAAGAGGCTTCCAACTTCAGATCCAACTATGGATATGATATTCCTCTGAAGGTAAGGAATTCTCAGGGTTTTTTTTTTGGCTTATAGTCTTGACATGAGAATTCAGTGTTCTTACTTTGAGGTTTGGTTCCTGTAAATGAGGGTTTGCAGTGTTTGTTTTCCCTCTTCCCCCGCAGCACCTTGCGGACAGAGTGGCCATGTACGTGCACGCCTACACCCTGTACAGTGCTGTCAGACCCTTTGGCTGCAGGTCAGTCTGTCACACACACACTGCTTGTCTTTTGGTTCACAATTTTGCTGGGATTGCCTGTCCGAGGTCTTTTTTTTTAAACTTGGAATTAGTAATCCCCAGTTCACCTCATAAAAAGATTCTCCTCTCCGTTCTTTTCCTGCGTGTGTAAAACCTCAGGAGAAGAATTCAGATTCCCTGAGCAGATTTGTTCCTGGGTTTTAAAGTTGAGGAGTTTGTGCTGTCAAGTCTGTGACAGTGGCAAAAGCAGAACTTTCCTCTGCAATCATCCTGGTTTTATCCTGATACCTAAAGGGCAGGTTACAATGTGGTTTTAGTACAAAAGGACTGAGAAACAGATCAAGGTACTGCTCAGTAAAGTTTCTGACAACTTCTGTCATGAGAACACTCAACAGCTGCTCAGCAGAGTGTAGCAGGAGTTTTGCCCCAGGAGCAGGGTAGGAAACCTGAGCTGGTGTGGTCTCTGTAGTTCTGGGTGTGTTGGCAGAAGAAATGTTTCTAATTTCTCTTTTCTCCTCCAGTTTCATGTTGGGGTCCTATGACAGTGATGATGGTGCACAGCTGTACATGATTGATCCATCAGGAGTTTCATACGTGAGTGTGTCACAAATATTTCCATCTTGGAGTAAATTTGCCCTTTAAAAAATTCCTAAGTAGGAAAAGGAGGAAGTGTTGGTCCAGACAGGCTGTTGATTTTATCTCTTTGCCTGGGAAGATCTCTGGGGAATCACTGTTTCAGATGACCAGGGCTGGGGTTTGCTCATTTGCATGTCTCGTTAAACACACACTCTGGGTGTTTGTTAGAAGTACAGTCTGAGAATCAGGTTTAAAGCTTGTCACAGAAATTCTGAAGTTCATTCCAGCTGGTTATGTCCAGTGAAAACTGCCGTGCACTGCCCCAAAGGGGCAAGTATTGTAGTGATCCCCCATTCCCTGAGCACTCCAAATTTTCTTAAAATATATCCATACCATGGCTGTTGAGGGAAATACAAGTGCTTAATTTTTATGTGCTTACACTTCAAATATATTTTCAAAGTAGGTGGGTTTAGGTGTTGGTGTTTTTTTTGATCTGTAGTTCCTGTAGAACTTCTCATTTCAAACTAATTTTGGTTTGTTCTTCCATTTACCGTAACAGCAATAAAAAAAATCTATTTTAAAATTTTGAGCAGATAAGTCCAGGAACTACTGAGCACTTCTCTTTTCTATCAACAGAGGTAGTACCTGATTTAGAAATTGGGTTCTACTCAACAATTTGGGGATGTGCCCTGAGAGAACAACACCAATACTGTGTACTGGCCTCTCATTATGTGAGCAGGGTGGGGTTGTCATATCCTAAGGGACAGTAAGAGCTGTAGAAAATGTAATATTTAATTCATTTGCATATTTCTTCTCTCTTTTTTATTTTTTTTTTAGGGTTATTGGGGGTGTGCCATTGGTAAAGCCAGGCAGGCTGCAAAAACAGAGATAGAAAAACTTCAGGTACTTTATGATGTTCTCTTTCTGGATGCCTAAAATGTGTAAAACACAGGAGAAGCAGGTAGAATATTTCCTTTTACATTTGCCAGTGAGTAAAGTAAGTGAGTAAATACAAAAGTGTAAATAAGCTTTTAATTCTGATTGAAAACCAGAAGGCAGCACTGTACAGGGTGCTGTATCCTTTTTCCCCAAAGTTTTAGATCATCCTTTTGTTTTAGAAGTTCAAAAAAGTTGGTCTTGTTAAGGACAAACTAGTCTGTGGAGAGCAGACTGCCAAAAGGTATTGAAATGTACCTTAAGCTGATTTGAATTATGTAAGAATCCTGAAACATCTCCATCTCCCTCTTGTGTTTTAATATCTGCCACCCTTGGAATTGGGAATCCTTCTCCTGGTCTGTCTCATGTACTGTTTATGTGATCCTTTGCTTGCATCTTACTTTGGTGTGCAAAGGGACATCACAGCTGTTCATGGAAAAGTTCAGAGTTTAGATGATTGTTATACTTTTAAGAATAGGCTGTTTATGGTGCTGTAGGATCATGACTGAAAAATTACAGGAAAATTAGAACATTGTTACACTTGGTTCTGTCAGTTTTGAATCTGGTCAGATGCTTGAGTATCAAATTAAAATGAGAAGGCTGCATGATCATCTGATCCTGATCCTGGAATTGTGGCATCTGGGAAATCCTAATTTTAATTTCCATGTGTGCCTGCTGGCAGAAAAGACACTGATATGCTGTATAATGTACTCCAAAAAAATTAACTTCTACCCAAGAAGTTTAATTTTCAGTGCAGTGCTGAGATTTTCAAAAACTTCTGCTTTAGTGACTGGCACAGTTAATAATGTGAGTTGCTGGAACTGTAGACTGAGCAGGTGCTAATTTTGACAAGGGGAATTTGGTAAAGCTGAGATGGGGAAAAGACACAAGCAGAGAAGCTCTTGTGGGGTGATCCAGCCTGGAGCAGCCTGTCAGCTCACACTGCCCTGGGAAGGGATGACTCCAGGGGGAGTAAGGGAGGCAAAGCAGGGAGTCAGAACTCTAACCCTGTTACAGATCTGTCTGGGAGGGACACAGCCTGTGAAACCCTCGTGCAGCTGAGGGTGCAGAAGAAAACCCTGCATTCATCACAACTCTTGCAGAGTGTTTTATGGGAATGTCTGTAATCTTCAGCTGTGGCAAAACTTGGAGCTGTGTGGACACGGCTTGAATCTCCTGCAGCTCTGATGCTACATATAACTTTTTGATACATGGACACGATCATAATTGACTTCCATGATAAAACTGTTACAGTGTTTACCTTTAGAGTCTGCAGTGGGATGGCAGAAGGATGATGACAAGAATTAAATTCCATTTTCTCTCTTGTAAATACACATGACAGTAGCAGACCTTTGGGGTTTTCCTCTTTGACTGGTGACTTTATATCCCTCAATACACACAGAGATGTAAATGTTTGTGTGACACAAGTGACATCTCTGCACAGCAGCCAGTGCTGTATTATGGACTCAGTGTCACAAATTCACATGTCTCTGTGTGTTAGGGAAGTTCTCCAGCTGGGGCTGTGAGGGCACATCTGTCTAACCAGGCACAGGAGTTTCTTCTCTGGCTTCTGTGGGTGTGAGCTGGACTCCAGAAAGGGCTGTGACAACTCACCATGAACTGCTGTGATCTTAATTCCTTCAGTGTCTCAAAACTGGCTTCCATACTATGGGTTTGAAAACATTTTTGGAATCCTAAGAGATGGTAAACTGCATTAATGAAATACAGTAGAATATATTACTGCTTCATAGTCCAGAAGAGTTGACTGGCAAGACATTTGACCTACCAAACATGAGTTTATTATACCATGGAAATTTGCACCAGACTTTAATTAACTCTGAAACTGTCCACTGATTGTGGTATAAGTGGGAAAATATAAAATGAGGTGCTGATACCTTGCTCAGGCAGGCAGTTGGTTGCTAAACAATATTATCCTCTGGAATGACTTGCACAGTCAGGCTGAAAGATCCTTTGCAGGGAATAGATGTGGTCCCAGTCTTCACTTTCTGTCACTTTTATCACTACTGAACACTAAGCTTATGAGGCACATGCACAGCCACTGATGTTCTGGCCCTGTGGAAGACATTATATTCTCTTACCCTGTGTGCTTTTTGTCCACAGATGAAGGAAATGACCTGCCGTGATGTTGTTAAAGAGGTGGCGAAAATGTAAGTCTCCAAGCTGACAAAAATCCATCCTGGTGAGCCTGCTGGGCTTTCAAACCGAAGCAAACTGTCACAAAAAACGGTCACATTTTATAATCTGCAGCTGCAGAACTGCAATATCCAGCATTTTATGGCTTTTGCTTAGGTTATAAAGCAATAACTGTGCTTCTCTCATGGGTGTTGCAGCACGTGAGTTGATTTTGGAGTTTGTGTTTGAGGCTGTCACAGCAGGAGCTGGATAAAGGAATTTGTGGGATTTCTCCTCTCACAGCCTTGCCAGGACCTCAAAGCAGGTCTAGAATGGCACAAATTAGACACGGATTTTCAAACTGTGTCCTTTAACTCTGCCTCAGCTCAGAACTGACTTTAGTCTTTATATTTGTTTCACAATGCTTTTATTAGACTTTAAATTGAAGTATTTAGTGTGGTGCTGCCAGATATCCTTCCTTCAGTATCTCCAAGGTTTCTGTGTTGGCTGGAAAGAACCTGGAGTAAGATTTACAGGGAAAGGCAGGACACTGCAGGCTGTTCTAACTCCTGTGGCAGTGATGATGCAGCCTTGGTTCTGCACTATTTAAATCCTAATGTTTGTTCCAGTTAGGGCAACTTGGACATCTCAACCTGCATCTTAGCTGTAATGATTTAAGGTATTGTTAGACTGGCAATTAAGCCGGGAAAATTAATTCTCTGTGTTTGGTGGGGAGAAAGTACAGGGGGAACTTGTATTACTCGTAAGAGTACTTCAACAGAAGTATATTTAGGTATATAATAACAGTATATTTAGCCTGTTGATCAGTCTGTTCTAACCTGTACTTTGTCTGTTCCTTCCAGAATCTACATAGTCCATGATGAAGTAAAGGATAAAGCTTTTGAGCTGGAACTCAGCTGGGTTGGAGAAAGTAATGCATTTCTATTTCTATAAACACTCTAGAAAATATCTATTATTTTCTATGACTCAAGTAAAACACTGCTTCCTAAATTCACTCTATGTCAAGGTCTTTGTGTGAACTGTACTTAACATGCACTCTTTTTATTGGCAGTAACCAATGGAAAACATGAAATTGTTCCCAAAGACATCAGGGAAGAAGCAGAAAAATATGCCAAGGTAAGGTCTGACTGGGGTGTTGTCTCAGTGCTTCACCTGACAAACCCTTGTGAGGACTGGAAATGCACCATCCAGCACACGGGTTCAGTGGGAGCTGGGGCCACTCACAGGGACAGTCCTGGAGGTTACAGCGGAATCCAGGGATAGTTCTTGCTTTCAGAACCTGCAGTTCACAGTCTTGCACTGCTGGGGTCTTTCTCCTGAAGGAAATGTGGTGCTGGGAGCTGAACTGCTGAATGCAAGACTGGACAGTGAGAGGGTTGTGAAGCTACAGCAAAACTAATTTTATTTATCATAGGCTGAATTATAAAACAACTGTTAAACTAGGTTTTAATTACACCTTTTTTTTTTTTTTTTGGAAACAGGAATCTTTGAAAGAGGAAGATGAATCAGATGATGACAATATGTAACACATTGTTACTCCAAAATAAGTTCAACTTTTCTTATCTTAGATCATATTTGTTTATAATGCATTAAGCATGGGATGCTGGTATGTACTTGTTGGAAAAAAACCTGCGTGACCAACTTGCACTAATAAATTTTCCATTTTACTGTCTGTGAGCTTTTATTTCAAAAAAAGTCTAGGCCAGAAACTGCACCTAAACAGACACTGGGAAGGAAAGACATTATCAGGCTGGTTGCTTCCTCTAGCACTTTATTTGAGCCAGATGTGCACAGAAAAACAATGTTAGAAATTAGACAAGTCTCTTGTTTATGCTGCGTAGTTCAGTATTAAAAACTAGTATTTTTTTTTTTATTCTGTGATTAACCAATACCACAATTTGCAGTTCATTGACAGCCACAGTCTGTGATTGCTCTTGGCGGAAGAGAGACCAGCACAGCTCATTGTAAGCAGCAGGTTACAGTTTAAGGTGATGTGCACAGCTGACAATTCCAAACAGCTTCTATAACAAGCAGGAGCTCAAGAAAAGGAATTTTAATCTGAAGTTCTAAGCCTGGGCTTACTGGAGGAATAAGAGAAATTAAAAACTAATTCAATTTAAAACAGTGCTTGGAGTAAGTTCTAAAGCTGTGAGACCTATCAAGCAATGTAACTGGAATTAATGCCTACAGAGCCAAACTATTTTTAAAGAGCTTCATTCAGCTGTAATTTCTTAAATCACTTCTGAATCAGTTTCATGAATTGTTGACCATCCCAGAAGTTGAAAACAAGCTTTGCTGCTTCCTAGGAAAAAAGATTGCCTATTCCAGTCACTTCTAAGTCTTGAAATACCAGACTGGGATAGGGCTTAGAGTAACCTGGTCCCAGGGAAGGTGTCCCTGCCTATGGCAGGGGGGCACCTGGAGGATCTTTAAGGTCCCTTCCAACCCAAACCATTCTGTGATTCTGGAAGGTTAACCAACTGTTCTGTTCACCACCTTAAAACTCTGTTAAAATTGAAGTCTTGTTTGTACATGCTCTTACAATGCTTATTTGTGTCATGAATCAAATTGCTCAGCTTTAGTACCCCACACTCACCATCACCAGGTCATAAAACCAAAGCACAGGTTTATTTTTATACAGGTAGTCTGAAAAATACCCAGCCTTGTCCTTGTCCTGGGATTGTCAGGTACAGGTTCTGCTTCCTTTTTGGGCCGTGGGAAGGTCACTGGAGAGGGGTGGGTCTGTCTCAGGGCTTAGGTGGAGCCAGTCCACCTGAGCTGCTGCCTCTCCAGCTGGGTGGAGCTCTCAGAGCCTGCCAGGCCAGGGTTAGTCATGGCCAGGCCAGCTCCTTCAGTGCCTCCTCCTGAGGCAGCAGCCCAGCTGAGTCAGCCCTAGTTCCGTGTTCCACTGCTCCCAACTCAGTTTACTCCTGCAGTTTGCTGCTGGCTCAGCCCTTGGAGTCACTGGTGAGCACCAGGCAGGGAACTGCTCAGCAGGGACCTGCCCGGTCCTCCTCACTTTGGCTGGCTTCTGTAGCTAAAATGTTGGTGACAAACTGCTGAAGGGAAAATGAGAACCATCCACACGTCCCTCCCTCCCTTTCAGTGACAGCCATTCACAATTAGGGACTCTTTACCCAAGTCAGGTTGCAAGGGACAGTGAGAAAGGCAATAGTGTCACCTGTGCATATTTACAAGACAAAACAGAAGGGAGATGTTCCACAGTATGTGAAGAGATAAGAGGAACAGAGCTACCTACTTGCTTATCCAAAATTTCCAACAGCCATCTAAAAGCTCCTTTGAGGAACTACAATTATTTTCTTGCTTGTTGTGAGAACTTCTGAAGTCTGATGAGAAGCAACTCAAGAGGCTGTGGGTTGCAGGACGTGCCAAGTGCTGCACAGCAGCCTTGCCTGTCATGGCAAATTTAGTTAAACAAGGTGATCATTACCATCAGTTTTTTTACAAATTAAATCACTAATTTATCAGAGTATAAGCTCAGTCAGTTTATGAGAATTGATCTTTATCCGTGGTGAGGAAAAAAACATTTCCATTGACTGCAGATGAGAAGAAAAAATGTGACCATTAGCAGGTGGATTAAAAATAGTTGTGTTTTTCAGAAGGGGGTGAAGCAGAAAAAAAGAAGGAAAATACTAAACAAGTTATTTTACTATTGAAATGCCCCTTAACTTTAAGAACAGAAAGCTGCCAGGTTTCTATTTACCTGAAGCTCAGCATTGCTACCTCTTATCAACAAGACCCAGGGAACGTTAGAACAGATTTCTAACCCAGGACTCATTGCACCAAAACCAAACCTACTCCAAACCCATCACGGCTACTTCTGTAGCCTTGCAGTTCCAACAGGGACAAGCCATGAGACAACCACACTGCACTTAACGAGGAACTTGCTAATTGGATGCAAGTTACTGAAGAATGCTTAATTATAGAGTCATGTGTTAGCCATGCTCACGTTTCAGCAATTGACTCCACACCTGATGGGCTGAGTAGAAGCTTCAGTGAGTTTTGCTGCTGAGAAGTAGCACTGACTCTTCGCAGTGTCAAACAGTGAAGCTGAGCAGGGGAAGAATTCCAAAAAGAAGGAATTGAGTCCTCAGGGCAACACTGACCAAATAAAGAATTCAAATTGCAGTAGGACAGCACAGCATCACTAAATTTCTGTTAAATTTTGAAGACCATGTTGTTTTTTTTTTTCCTAAATATATGTAAGACTCTGTGAGGCAAATCCCTTGGTGAATGCTGAGCTCTAGAACGGCTCAAGCTGGATCTGAGATTATTATTTAAGTGATGACTAGATCTGTTCCAGAACAAGAGGAAGTAATATTAAATCACAAAACCCCAAAAAGCTTACATTTAGCAGCTCTGTTTTAAATACAGGACAAGGGGGGAAAAAGTCTGGTTGCATTGTACATAATCCCTTTACCCTCCAGGCTTAAACAATATCCAAGGACAAGAGTTTGGTTTAAGCCCAGAGAACAACTTACCAGGCAGCCAAAGGCTTGAAAGGCAGCAATGCTTTCTACAGGAGTAGGGCTTGCATCCCCTTCCCTAAAATTAAAATTAGCTTTTATAAGTGGCTTGAAAACAGTCAGTTAGAACTTCAGGGTAGAACTGAAACGTGGAAATGCCTTGCAAGGCAAAAAAAATGGGCAGGGTAAAAGCTTCTGAATTGGAGATCTGAGCTAGAGGTGATTTAAGAATCACCATTGGGTTATTTCTGCCCAAAGCACTGGGAAGTTGCAGTTCTAAAGATAGCAGGGAAGCTTCAGGCTCCACAACTAACCTGCTCTGTCCAGAGCCGTTTATGGGAACACGTCACACAGCAGACAGTTAAATGCCCACGTGGAAAGCAGAACTCCAGTTCCTGCCGTGCCAAAATGCTTTAAGCTCAGAGTTTTAGTGGCATTCAATTGCTTAAGAGCCAGAACACCAGGAAGTGGGAGTGCACAGACCAACTCATCTCTTGGCTGGAAGTCATCCCTCCACCAAGGAGTGATTTAGAACAGTCAACCAGTGACACAAGCGTGGGCTGTACAGGGAGACGCTTCCTCTTTAAGTCTCCTCCATCCACTGGCTGTTACTCAGCACTGGCATGAGTCACTACTCTGATATTTACTGAGACTGGATACGTCACATTCCCTGCTACAATTATTTAGTCAGCAAGTCCACGCACAGGAGCTTTGTTAAGAAAATTAAGAAGGGGACTGGGTGAACTGCAGGTGACAAACTGAAAGACAACAGGCTCCAGTACCTAGTTCACTTACACACATCCCCATGATTGCACCAGGACAGGTTTTAGAACATGAAAGCGCACTGCAGAGTTTAAAATCAATTTTAGGCTATTACGTCAAGATCGTTAATTTTATGCTCCCTTAATATGGTCATAAAAGTTACTGGTTTGGATAATATCCTCTGTACAACCCCTAATACTGCTGCTGAAAGGATGGCAGGGTTGTTCCAAGTAACCCACGTGAAATTCCCTGTGTGGCAGATATCCGTGAGAGTATCTCCAGATGAAATACTGCTCATCTGGAGTTAGTGCTGCCTCTCAGAGAGGAAACATTCCAAGCAGAATGTGTCTCATGCAGATTTGAAGTATGCCAAGCATTAGGTCATCTGCAACTTCCTTCTCATCACCAAAAATAGCTCCGTGGCCTGAGGTTAAAAGCCCCACATGCTGAAAGTGTGACTGTCCATGTGGATACAGCAGAGTCCCAGTCACCCCTAAGGAAGGAGATCTGGAATAACTCCATATGCTGTTTTGCAAGTCTCTTCCTGAAGATCAACCCACAGCCATAGAAGGGAACACAAAACAGGGAACTCAACTCCACATCTTAAGGATTCATCAGCTGGAAGAGAATCGTGACCTTAAAATGAAGTAAAGCTTCACGATTATGAAGAGAAAAATAGTATGGGTTGTCATGACAATTCTGACTCCGTAATGGCACCAAAAATACAGCAGAGACTGTTCTCTCCCCCTCGTTTTCTCCTTCCAGTTGCCTGTGTCTGTAAGACAAGACCCAGCCTTTCCCCACCCACGAGTTTTTCAAGTTATGTGCAGCAAGGAAGTTCCTTTTACTTAAGAATTGAGAGATACTTTGAGACACCAAGTGCCTGTAACTTTCCATTATAGAAATTCTTTGCTGCCTATTATGTCCAATTACACAGAGCTGCAGAAAACAAGTGGTAGAAAGAAGAGGTAAGAGCCTTACAGCAAATACATACTAGTATTTGAGAACACAGGAGCTACAACCAGGCTCAAAGCAAGTCTCCTGTTTCCAGATGGACTGAGCCACCCCCATGCAGAGCTTTCTCATCTTCAGGATGTTGCTATTAAAGGACTCCCAAAGAGTTGTTTAAAAATGGTTTTTATAAGTTGCTGTGCCAACCAAAAATGGCCAACCAGAATAAAGCAGGCAGCAGCATCATATAGTTATAGTGCAAACACCGGGTATCATCACACACAGGAAAAACTGAAATCCCCTGGAAGTCTCCCCTAAAACCAGTAAGAACTCTCCACTGAAAATACCATTTTAGGCAATGGGATAAAACAAGTCAAGCAAGGGTTTAGGAAGAACATGGGGTGCTTTATTGCTGCATAAAATTAGATAAAAGTTTGGTATGCATACTGTCTGCACATCCAAAATGCATTCCTTAGGGTTCCAATTCTGGCAGGTTCTATTGCAGTGAATTCACCCAAAAACTGCTGCATTCCAAACTCACCCACCCCTCCAAATCCCACCCAAGTGATGCCCAAGTTTTTGGAAGTTAAATTTATTCTGTTTGTGGGCTTTTAGAAAGCAGGAAATGTGATTACTGATTACTTCAGAAAGGACAAGGGACCTGTTACCTCAGACTGCAGTAACAGGTGGCAAGGGCAGCACAGGAAGCACCAGCTACTTCAGCAGAGACGATGCCTGAAGTTCAACTTCAGCCCTAATTCTGGGGGTTTCCAGTCTACAAAGGGTTCTTTGAGAGCCTGTTTTCCCCAAACACAACAGGAATAGAAAAATCAGAACCACTGTTTGAGGCAGAATCAAAATGGAGCTTCATGTGCTCCCTGTCAGTCACTTCAACAAGCAGCCAAATGCTCCTGCCTCCCCTCGTACCAGTTTGTCCCGTTGTGCTGCCTGCAAGGAGCACACAGATCACTCCCACAGTAACGCAAGACCTTTCGCTGATCCAGAATAATCAACCTCTCCAAAAAAGACCTGTCTTTTGCTGTGTCAGAGTTCTGGATGTCACACCACACGGCTCCTTCCAGGGGTTCTGTTTACAGCTGTAACTAATGAGGTGACAGAGGACAGGGAGCACTGCAGGGGAAAGCACATCCCTGAAGGAACAAACCTCCTGCAAACAGGACAGGCTGGCAATTAACCCCCAGGTTAAGTGTTGACTGGTTAGTTAACTCCTTGGCAATTAGCTACCTGTAATAATATCCTCCAAACACACACAGATGAAAAGTATCTTTGGCAAAAGGTGGCTAAGCAGGAAAAAAAAAAATCAGAATTTAATCACTGGCTGTACTGTAGATTCTCACCAAGAGCAGCTATGTATAGCTAAAAACTTTTAATTCAAAAGACTGAGGGCATTAATACCCTCAAATAAGAATCAATACTGACCAACTGCAGTCTCACTGGCTGAGGCTGCAAAGTAAATTAACTCCAAGCGATGGAAGTAATTTGGACAAGCAAAAGCCCTGGAGCCACATAAGCGCTGCCCTCACAAGCTTCCCTTTTGCTGAGCAGCCACGCTCTGCAGCAGTGCTGCTTCCCTCCCTGTGCCAGGCCCACATGGCTTCTGAGAGCTGCACAAAGGACTCTGCATCCCTACTCCTGGTTCTGTTGGGTCACGTTGCTCTACAATCTCCATCTGGAACAACAGACTGTTTTAATCAACAGCTGATCCGTGTTGACAAGCTCGAGACACTCCTGTTGTGGCAGGTGGATCACGTCCAAGGACTCACCATCAGTATTAGAACCCTATTCTTTATCTCTACAAGATATAAACTAGCAACAGGTTGCATAAACAAGGAAGATCCTTCAGATTGACCATGACAGATCACTTGAACTCCCGAAAAACAAGAAAATCCTGAATCTGTCGATACAGGTAGAGAAATTAATCCAACCACAGTTAGTTTTCTTTACCCAAGTGAAACAACAGACCATTTCAGCTCTCCAAAGTCAGCAGCAAGTGACACCTGAGGTATGGGCAGCATCAGACACCTCTTCAGTAAACATTTCCTCCCAGTCTGAGATCACAAAAGGCTGAAGAAGTGACCACAGTGTTGCTACAAGGCAGGTCTAAGAAGTGACATTTTTAAGGGGGACTATCTTCTGTTGCAGAATCTTAACTTACTCAAAACACTGCAGGAAAATTCCAAAACTTTGAAGACTTTCTCCTGTTGCTTTTAACAGCAACAAAATAAGTAATTGCCACTCCCAAAACCCCATGGGTTTTGCACTGTGTGTTTGATTTAGACGGGAGTTTCCTAAAGCAGCAGTGATTATAAAATGGAGGTTTTACTTTGTTAGGAAGAACACAGACTATTTAGACATTGAGGTGCAAGTTTAAGTGTTTTTCACTTAAGTTTATTTCTTGATCTGTACACTAGTGAGTGACTGTATTTACCCACAAAACCACTCCCTCGATCCTGGAGAAAAAACATCTCTTCTCACCTTCAAACATCACAACTTCCACAGATAAACTACTTAATCAGTAATCAGACCTACACCTCAGAAACCAGGAAAAAAGGCTGCACGCAGAGATAATCTGGAAGCCAGTTAAAAAGTATTAAGAGTTCAAAAAAATGTCAGTTTACAAGGTTGGAATGGCTGATGCACAGACAGCCTGGATGTGCACAGGATACATTTCTGGTACCAACCAGTGTCTTGTGCCTGCACAGAAAAACTCACTCCTAAATTCTCACTAGAATTCAAGCACCTACTTCAAGTTTTGAAAGACAGACTGAGGGCTTGATTGCAGGTGATGACAATGAGAGTCGTTTGCCACATCTAAAGTAAAGGTGCTGCACAAATCTTCTTCCACACCACTGCACGAGTCCCCCAGTGCAGCTGTGACAGCCTCACTACAGTCATCAGTGGGAACCTGCAGTCCTGAGAAACAATACAAGAAATTAAGTGTATTTGTAATCAAATTCTGGACCTTGCATTCCTCTGCTAGGCAACAAGAGACATTAGACATCAATATTCAGATAATTCAACAGCACGTGACAAAACATGCAAAAACTGGCTTTAAAAGCCAATCCTAAGAAAACCCTGGCAATGGGCACGGAGTTCCTAAACTGGCCAATGTTAACATTCGATACAAATATGTCAGCTACCAGAAAATTCCAAAGCAGGAAGAATAAAAGTAGCCTCTTACACCACAGCTCTTGCTCTGTCCAAACACAGGATTACCAAATCAGTCTTAAAACAAGGCCCATTTTAAGCCTGGAATTAAAGGACTGTGGGATTGCTGCCAAACCCACCCCCGGCTCACGGGCCGGGGGAGCAGCAGCTCCATCAGCTGGGAACGAAAACTCTCCTCGTGCTGCTGGGCTGCCAGTAACACAGTTAATTCATCAGTCAGTGCATCACTGCTTCCTGCACACAGCTGAGAGCACGTGGGACTGCAGCTGAGAGCTGCAGCCACAGAGCACAACAAAGTCTGGGCACAGTTTATTCAGGAAAAACGGGAATGCTCCTCCCTGGTGATCACCAAGAGCTGCTCTGGCCAGCTGATTGTTTTACTGGTGTTACTGGAAAATGAAACTACAAAGTGAGTGTTGGTTGTTTTGCAGATTTGATAGGAAACCCAATTCTGAGATTTTTCTCACCCAAATATTCCTGACAGAGTTCTCTACAGTGTAAATATTTCCATGGTTACTCATATCCTGAAGATCCTGCACTGCTGCAAAACATTACCCAGACCAGATCCCAGAAATCCCCACTGAACTCCAGTGGATTAATCCACTAATTCAGGCTTCCCAAGGGCTGCTGAACTTCTCCAGTGGGAACCCTCACAAGGAAATGATTAAAATCAGCATGAAGTTATGTTTGAATAATTAAATGTCCATTTTCTGAACAGGAGGACAGGAAGGTGCCAGAGCTGGGAAAACTATAAATTTAGCATATGAATTTAGCATTAACAGGTGCTTTTGTTTAGTTTTTTTCTTTGTTTTCTGACACACAATAATAAATACGAAGGAACTTGCACGTGACCTTCATTTGTGTGGAAATACTGCAGCTCCACACAGAGGAGCTGAACCACCACTGGAAAAATGCGGCCTAATTAATTACAAAATAGATACACCAAGAGGAAAGGCATTAAAAAAAATAAATAAAACAAGCTAGAAGTCTCCTGAACACCTGCAAAGTCTGACATAGAGAAGCACAGTTATTTCATTACATATAAAGCAGCTCAGGGTTAGAATATTTGTAATATTTCTGGAATACTGTGGCTGTGACTATACATGTATTTTAGCTACACAAAAAGGAAGCATGTCAAGAGCAAAATGTGACTACTAAACAGAATAAGAACATCTTACTTATCCCAGAAATCTCTGTTCTTGTCTCTGCTCTCAAGGAAGGCATGTGATCCATTCAACAGTTACTCACACTGCTGTTCTTGTAAAGAAACCTGCAATATAAAGACATCCTATCTTTGCCTTTTCCTGCTGAGTGCCAAATGTACGGAAGACTTTGGGCAAAATTTCTCTATATTCTGCAACTGATACATTTTAAAATACATTTTTTTAAAATCTACTTACAGCCATCACCTAAGCTCTAGGATTACATACAACCAGTGCCATGCTTAGAGGGCCTTAATGCTTTTGTTTTAATTTTTTTTGAAATTAAGATAGCCTTTAATTTACACAAATGCACATCCCCCAGCAACTCTCCCGTGCTGCACCTACAGGAGCAGCTGCAGGACCTTTAGTGTTAACACAGCACAAATAACACAAACGCTGCAGCTTTCAACCTAAAAACCATGAAACTTCACCTCACAGAATGTCTGCTTGTAGAGATTAGATACTAAAATGACCACGATCTTCTGAGGTGTTAACTTGGTGCAGCTGGCAGAGCGGCCCCTGGTGAAGTGGCTCACCCACAAGTGCTCCCACACTGCTCATTTCTGCCACTCATTTCCACAGTTCCCTATAAGGGATTGCAGAGCTACAGGGATCCAGCACAGCCAAGCTGGTCTGAAGTCTCAGGGCTGGTTAACGCTGACATTGAGGATGAAATATTTCACTATCACGGCGTAACTCTGAGTCCTGAAGTTCATACTCCAACGAAATGATATTTAAACCAAAATTAGATCCTTTTTCTGCCTTGTCAAAAGCAGAGAGTTTTCATTCCGTGACACCAGACATCATCTCTGAGCTGTGGGAGAACATTTACACTGTGCTGAGCTGCCCACTGGGCATTCTTGGGTGCTTAAAATACCATAAAAGAACAACCCTCCTGCTCACTGGCTACAGAGAAATAAAGTCCTTTTGCCCCCAACAGCTCCGTGGGGAACCTCCTAAAGGTGCCAGCTGTAATGGGTACATCCAGTGGGCAGCGTTTTTCTGCTAGAAATCAGAAACAAGACTGATCAGTTTTGTTACAAACTGGTATTTATTGAATGGCACTGGACTCAATACACAGATAGAAATCCTGCCTCAGAAAAGCTCACAATCTAAGCCAGGATTTGGCAAACACATTGCACAGGGCGATCTGAAGCTCACATTCAAAGTGAATTTTGCAAGTTTTGTTAAACATTTGGGTTAGATTTAATCACAGAATGGTTTGGGTTGGAAAGGACCTCCAAGACCATCTGGTCCAACCCCCCTGCCATGGGCAGGGACACCTTCCACTAAACCAGGTGGCTCCAAGCCCAGTCCAATCCAGCCTTGAACACTTCCAGGGATGGGACAGTCACAGCTCCTCTGTGCCAGCGCCTCTCCACCCTCACAGCCAAGAATTCCTTCCCAATTCACCACCTAACCCTGCCCTCTGTCACTTTGAATCCACTCCCTCTCGTCCTGTCACTCCAGGCCCTTGAGAAGAGCCAAGAACTCTTCATTTTAGCCTCTGCAGGAAGCAGAACTACAGCACGAAGTTCCCTCAGCACTATATGCCTCAAACCTCTATACAATTTGTACAGCTCCTCAAGCACCTTTACATTTAAAACTCAGATCCCGACACCAGAACTTTCCCCCACAGTCAACTCCAAACAAGCCTCCTGTGCTTTAAGCCTCATTAAACCTTCCGAGCCTTACCTGTTAAAAATTATAAAAAGCAGAAAAGCCACTTCCAAAGCAGAACTTACAGGGAAACCACACCAGAACAAACTACTTCTGCCAAATGAGCACAAAAATAAATCCCTTCCACTGTTGGTTCAGGTAACCCTAAGGGACATTTTATACCTCAGAGTGAGAGCTGTCAAACAGATGCTCAACGCTCTGGAATGAAGATTATGGATCCATTACTTTGGAATAAAAATTATGGACTCATTAATTTGGGAAAAAAAAAATTGATATCTGCATTACCAAGAACCACGGGGCAATTTCTACATAATGAGATAAAATGTGAAATTAACGTTAAAAATATAATTTTATTACAGGCTTCAGCCAGTAATTCCTATTTATTCGGGTCAAAGGCGGTCACTTAAGACCAAACTGTCTCGGCGGACCCTGCACGGTGCAGGGATCCTGCCCTGCCGGGCTGCACTTCCAGAGCATATCCCGGGCCAGCCCAGCCTCCAGTCCCCACAAGGAGCGCGCAGAGAAGCGCTCAGCCCGCTCCACCCTGCTCAGCCCCGGCCTCGCCGCGTCTTCCTGCGGTGCCAGAGGAGCAAACATGCCGCGCGGCCGGAGCCGCTGGCCGCCCTCCCCGCCCGCGTCACGGCAGGGTGTGAGCGGCGGCGGAGCTGCGCCCTCCCCCGCGGGCCGACAGCCCCTACCTGCACCGCGGGCGTGTCCCCGCCAGGCGCCCGAGCGGCCCCGGCGGCTCCGCGCCCTCACGGCGGGCGGTCCCGGCGCCTCCATGGCGGCCGCTCCACTTCCGCCTCCGGCCGGGCCCGCGCTGCGCCACCGCCGCCGCCGCCGCCGACCCCCAGAGGCCGGGAAGAGAAGCGGCGCCGCCTCCGCGGAGCTCGGGATGGGCGTCCCGGCAGACCCGAGCGATCCCGCGAGCGCTCCCGGCTCGCCGCGCCCGCTCCTCCCTCCCTCGCCCGCGGCCCAAAATGGGAAAGAGCCGCGCACAAAATGGCGCCGGGGCCCCCGCCGCGCGTGCGCGCCGCTCGCGCCGGCCCCGCCCCCTCCCCGCGCTCCCCTTCCTCCTCGTCTCCCTCCCTTCCCCCGCCCTCCCGGCTCGTCCCGCCCCGAGCCAATCGCGCCGCTCCGTTGCCCTTCCGGTCCCCGCCGCCGGCCAATCGGGAGCGCCGGGGGCCGGCGGTGCGGCCCAATGGGGGCGCTGTCCGCGGCTGCCCAATGGCGCGCGCCGCCGGGCGGAGGGAGGGGGGCGGCGGCCAATGGGAGCGGCCGCGCGCCCGCCGCTTGTTTATTGGGGCTCGCGCTGCGGCGCGGGGCGTGTCCGCGCGCGCGGGGCTCGCGCCGGGGGGGGGGCCGGCGGTGGGAGGGGAGGGGGGGCCGTGAGGGGCGGGGGGGGGGGCGGAGCGGAGCGGGGGCCGCGCTCAGCCGGGGCCGCCGCCGACTGCGGAGGGGCCCGGGCGGCGCGGGGGTGCCGAGTCCACAGGTAGGAAGAGGACGGGCGAGCAGCAGGAGGAGGGCAGGGGGAGGAGGAGGAGGAGGAGGGGGTGGCGGTGTCGGCGGAGGCGGCGGCGGAGTTGCGGCTGCCGCCGTCCCGGGGGAGGGGACGCGGAGCGGCTCCGGGAGCTGCGATTTAAACCCCCCTCCCCCCCCCGCCCGCCGCCCTCAGGGAGCGCGCGGGCGCGCGCGCCGCCCCCCTCACGCACCGGGACCCCCCCCCCACCGCGGGACCGGGACCCCCCAACTCTGCCCCGATATCCCCGCGATCCCCCCGCGCGGTGCTCCCCGGGCCGGGGGCTGCGGCGGGAGGCTGAAGTCCGGGAGGAGGAGGAAGAAGAGGAGGAGGAGGAGGGGGCCCGGCGGGGCCGCGGAAAGTTGCGAGGGGCCGGAGTGGGAGCGGCGGCGGCCCCGGCGGCCCCCGAGCCCCGCGGAGCAAATGGCGCCGTGACACACGCACGGGGCGCGGGGCCGCCCGGCGGGAAGCGGCGGCCGCGCTCCCTCGGCGCGGCCGGGACGGGCGGCGGCTCCTTCCCCCCGGCCCTCCCTCCGCCTCCCTCCCTCCGCCTCCCCCGGGCTCCCCCCGCCGCCCCTCACGGGCAGCTCAGCCCTCAGACCTCCCCCGCTCGTGTGTTTTTTGCAGTGTTTGTGCCGTGCGAGGAGAAGTCCCGGAGCTGGAATCCCTCACATAACCCTCGAAGATGAAGGTAGGCGGCTCCGGCGGGAGCGGGGATCGCCGCCCTGTTCGCCCGCCGCGCTGGAGGTTTCGTTTTTGATCGCTTCTCAGTCAGCTCACGCTGGGATAACGCGGGTTTCGGTGGATGCCGTGAGCGCTGCTCCTGCTCCCCGGCGAGGGGCAGGTGGTTCGGAGCTCTGGCGGCCGTGCAGGAGCGCTCGGAACATCCCCGTGGCCCCGGAGTTGTTGTTGTTGTCCTTTGGGCTCCCGTCTTTAAACGCTTCCTGTATCAGCAGCTGCTATGGCAAGTTTGCAAAACCACAGCTTTTGTCCCGCCTTTGCTGCTGCCGGTTTGCTCGGTACAAAGGCTCAACAATTGCAGTGTAATTTACTGAAGAGAGAGAAACTTTTGCCTTTGCCTTCAGAGCTGAAGAAATAATATCAAGTTGAAAAAAACCCCTACACGTAAAGCCGGTTGTTTTACGTTCTGTGCTGATTTCCTGTCATGTTCAGCGTGGTAGTGTTGTCCTTGTTTATCAGCTGCAACGAGCAGTGAAGTGAAATGTATTAAGGTATTAAAGTCGAGATTAAGGAAAACATGATGACAAATATTTTTCTTTAAAAACTCATAAGCAGTTAAGGTTTGATAAAGGCGTTCCAGGAAAGAAAAATACTGGTTTAATAGCTGTTTGAAAGATGGCAACAGATTTCTCTAGAGGTCTCCTTTTAGTCACCAGGAAAGAAATCCTATATATAGAATGTTATAGACTTAATTGGAAGTATTGGGATGATACCAATCTCAAACGTTTTAAATAATCTGTGTCACTGGATTGCTTATAGCTTGGACAAATACAACTGTCTGTTATACTGCTTCCTTTTGCAGTGGAAATATTTTTGGTTTGTATAGAAATGACTTGAATTAGTAGTTCTTTATTAGCTCTTTTACAAGGAGATGTTCTAAATATCAGTTCAATACCTTCAAGGATATTTCTGTGAGAGGCTGACAATGAAAATGGGGGGGGGGTGTATATCAAGAACAACGACAAAACTTCCTGTAACTTGTTTGTTGGGTTCTGATTTTCCTTTTCGAAGAACTCCTTGATGGCAATTCCCAGCCCAAACAGCGTTTGTCAATTGAAAGCCAACAGGTCCGGAAGTTTAGATGCGGGATGAAATATATAAATCATGTAGATAAAAACATAGACAGGGGCTAAACTCTGTTCTGTTGTGTGTCTCTGCAGGCAGCAGATGAACCTGCCTACCTGACAGTGGGGACTGATGTCAGTGCCAAGTACCGCGGTGCCTTCTGCGAGGCCAAGATTAAGACGGTGAAGAGGCTCGTGAAAGTCAAGGTAGTTCGCTGGGATTGCTGCTGCTTTCGTTAAAGCCTCGTGCTGGAAGGGCTGTCAGAGAAGATCCCAGTCCTGAAGATTAGGAGACGTTCCATCACCTCGCTGTGGGAATTTTAAGCAACACTTGCACGGGATTTTTCGTATTTTGCTGCTGGGCTTGGGCCGATATTTGTTTGTTCTTTTTTTATTTTATTTGGGGGGGGGATCTTGTTGTTTTCTTATTAGTAGATGCTGGTACAAAACCAAGCTTTCTTGTTTCTTCTTTCCTGACTGCATTTGTCTTGTTTTTGAATGCAGCAGTAAGTTTTGATGTCGCAAATAGAGGATTATGGCTTTACATGACTAATAAGGAATCAGAGCAACCTCTTCTGAAGCAAAAGTTCCATTTCATTCCAACTGACACTTTCAGTTTTAGAGCTTGGAACTTAAGAGGCGATGCCAAAATAAATCAACAGCACAAGAGATGACTAACCAGTTTCTTAGCCCAGGTTTTAGCGATGTCAGGGGTAATATTTTTTAAGTTTTGAGCATCTTGCTGCTGCTCCTAAAGCAGCTTGCCCTGGCTGGAGCTGAGTTTCTGTGCATGGACATTACTGCCATGTAATAATCATTCATACGTTTGGGTTTTGCCAAAAAAAGAATCGAATCAAAAAAGAAAGTTGTCATTTTGCTGGTGCAGCGCTGTTGTAAATGCCACTGTGGGGAAACGAGGAAAACGTAGTTAAAATGCAAGTGAAGAATTCAAAGTAAATATAGAAATTGTTCTTCTGCTTTGTTTTGTCAAAGTCTTCCCACTTCCTACTTTAGTGTCTACTGTCCAAGATATGTAAATAAGGCATTAGTGACCCAAACCCCCCTAACAAATCGAGATGAAAGCTGTTTTTTATGGCTACACGTCTAAGTTTTCCTGTGCTTTAATGCCTAAATCAAGTAGAACAAGCCATCAGCCTCTTCAGTTACAAATATAGATCATATCACTTTATCAGAGTGCTTTTCATCAATAGAAAAAAACCCTAATTCAGATATTGGAGTCTTTTCCCTGTTCTTAATGAGTACTTGGAGAAACTTGTGTTCTTTGAAATCTGTGTTAATGAGCAGCTCTGTAGGAAGCACTGTGCTGGTCTGACAACCTTGATTTTGTGTCTGTATTTTTGGTCTGGTTTTTCAGACTATTAGACTATTTAGACTGTTAATAGGTAGGAGTTTCTTCTTGTCATTAGGATCAGATGCTTTATTACTCCATGATAAGATTTGGAAGTGTATGAGGCTGCTGGGACTTGGTGGAAATTCCTGTCGCTGTATCTCAGTTACAACAATAGAAGTTTTAACAAGCTAAGCCTGATACTGTAATTAAGAGTGTGTAGGCACACCCTGCACGCCTGCCAAGAGTGCAGAGAGGCCAAATAGTCCTGTAGCCTTTTCCTGAGTAGCAGGACAACCTGTATTCCTCTTTATGCCATTTTTATTTAAAACTGTATATCAGCATAAAGGGCATTACTGTCCTGAACGTGTGTTAATATCGACGCTGTTTTGGCGTGGCACTGGTGGGGTGTTTGTGAACAGCTCCAGTGGAGTCTGGCCTTGGGGGAATGCTGGGGGAGACAGAAAACTGGACATCTTCATGGGTGGAAAGGAAGCTCATGGAAATTTTGGTTCTTGAAAAAATAGAAATTTTGGATTTTTTGTTTATTAAATTGGATAGGCTTATGTTGACTCTGTCTCACCACTGTTACCTTCTGGAGCACAGGGAGAAGTATTGTTTACTTACACTCTAAGTGATCCTTATTTTCATTCACATCTTTGCCATCAAAACTTCCTCTTGTTCAAGGCAGCAGGAATGCTGGTATTGCAGTCAGTTTGGTGATTTGTTGATGAATATTTAATAAAGAGAGGTTTTATTTTGGTTGTAGTTAGTACTCAGTGTGTTGTCAATAAAGTTGTACAGCTGAAGTAGAGAGAGGGAGAAAACCACCTGCTTAATCTTCTCATCTGGAAGCCAAATTCCAGGTATACCCTGGATTATGTCCTTATCTAAACTTGTATCTAAAAACATATTTCCTGTTCTTTGGAATGACTGATGCTTGATTTGCTCCGTTCTTTTAATTGTGATTTTTCAGAATAAATGTTAAATGTGATACTTGGGATTTCCCGTCAGTAAAATGGTCCAGGCCAAGTGTTTTCTGTTCAATAATGTTTGAGTCCAGTTGATTGATAATCATAATTTGGAAAATTAGATCTTTATTATTGCAGATAAATTTTCAAATGCTTTTTGTATGCTATTAAAAAATCGGATGTGTGTTAAAAGTTCATTAATATCTTTCAGGTGGTCTTGAAGGGGGACAACTCAACTCAATTAGTGCAAGATGACCAAGTGAAAGGACCTCTAAGAGTATGTATAATAATGGCATGGCTTCTTTTGGTAATCACATCATTGATTTGTAATTTTAATGCTGTTCAGGTGGATACCTGTTCTCCAGGACTGAAATCAAAGGAGCCCCATCCCTTTAGATCAGATGGATTCTGAGGAATTTAGTCTTAATTATTGTAGCTTTATGGGCTGTTTATACATGTCTGTGTAGTGCACTTGATAAACAGTTTTGCCTGTGTTGATTTCTGTGTCTTATACAAAGCTTTTTATAAATAATGAAAATTTGAAACTTACTAGAAGTAATTGAGAACTTGAGTGCAAAGCCAAGTACTTTATATTTGTATTCTTATGCTTTGTAGCAGTTGTGTGCTAAAATACAGAGCTGTGTTGTAAACACCCAGTGCAAACTGAGCTCTTCAGAGATCATCCTTCTTATATTTGTCTTTTCTCTGTAGTCCTGCAAGAACACCAGTGTGTTCTGATCTAGCCCACAGCTTAACAGTGCTTTTAAAGTATAAGAAATAATAGTAATTGCATGCTTATCAGTAATAAAATTAATTACTTTGAATGTTTGTTTTCAATTAGCCCTCTGTGACTTCTTGTGACGGTGTAAGTCACGGGGACGTGAGATGGTCTGAGTTTCTTGTCACTTTAGTGTCTACTTGCAGTACTTTTGCTCTCACCTTCTAAATGACCAAACTTTGCATGTGGCATTTACCTAAAATGAGCATTTAAAAAAGTAACTCTTCCCTTCATGGTGATTTTGGGCTCCCAGGTAACTTTGAGCTGCTCGTTTTTTGCAGGTTGGTGCAATGGTTGAAGCCAAAATGCCCGATGGGTCGTTGCAGGAAGCCGTGATCAGCAAGCTGACGGACGCGAGCTGGTACACTGTGGGTGAGTAGCCACACGTCTCATCTGTTGTCTGTAACCCTTGAGCAATACATTCCTAATTACAGGTGACAATGGAAGTCATTACATCCTGTATTGTGAGAGCTCAGATAGTTTTTGGAGGGGTCTTTTTAAAACCATCCGGTGATTTTCTTTGCCATTTAAATTAGAGTAATAATTGTTCGATGTTCAGGGAGTTGGTTGCACAGGTAATTGTAGGGCTGAATAATCAAGTTTTATTTGACACAATGTACTCACACTGGTAGCAGTTGCATTCACTGAAATTCAGAATAATTTTTGCAGATTTTAAGGCATAAACCTTGTAATTCTTCTTCTAGTTGAAAACCCGTGGCATGTAAAGAGTGACTGAAATAGAAGCCTTCTTTCCCCGTGTGCCATCTTGTACACAGGAAAAACATGGGTAGTACCAAGAGAACACAGAATCTGTTTCTTTAAAAAGAAACGAATCAACATATCACACTTCAAAAAGAAAAGAGGAGACATTCATTTATATAAATACTTGCTTTAATGTGATTTTCAAATAATGGTTCTCTTAGAAGTGAAATGGAAAAGTACTTTGCTTCTCATGTTGGAGACTCAGTTACTGGAACACAAAGCTCAGAACGCAGGGTCAGCCACATGTCAGTGTTGAACAAGAATTCATTGCAAGATAAATCTCCTTACTTCGAATAATTCTGATCTCCAGGTTTTTCTGAAACATCTTTAATAGCAGAATGACAAAATCCAGCAACAATCAAATAATAGTAGATAAATAAAAAAGGACAATCTTTGAATTAGATGGATTTGCAGGCACTCATCTCTTTTTTGCACAGCTTTCTTAGGAGTGGAGCCTTCTATTCACTAATAGCATAGAAGGAACATGCTCCTGTAAATTGTCCTGCACATGCTGCTCTTGGGCATTCCTTTTGAGATTAGCACCTGTAAATTTAAGCTGTTTGTTTCTCACTGGCTGCCTTGTGTACCAAATGTACTCAGCTTTGCCTCATACCCTTCCATCCTCTCCTGAGGAGTCTTCTATCCCATGAACTTTAAATGACTTCGGGTCATTAACTCCTTGTTTAAGATTTAAAGAAGCTGTTTTCAGTCATCCAGTGTCTCCATCCCGGCAGGTGAGGTTGTGCCAGCTTTGGTGGGATCAGAAGGCTCTGCAGATGGCTTGGAATTTGTCACCCTGTGATTAATACTGTTAGTGCGTGCTGTAACTCTGAGCTGGGTGACAAAGCTCACTGCTCTTTGCCTTTTCCTTCAGGATTATAACATTGCTGTAAAACTGGGGTGTCTGTCAGGTCAGGGAGGGAAGGCAGGATTATTTTGCAGTGCAGAAGATTTAAAATCTGCTTAGTTTAGTTCTGTGATGTGCCACGCTCGAGGAACAACACCTGACCTTTAGCTTGGCTTTGTGTATTTTTTGAGGTTCACCATTCTGTTACAGAAGCAACAAGAAACACAGTCTTGCACTAATAGTTTAATGGTTTATGAATTAGCATTTTCCTTTTAAAACTCCTCATTTCAGTTTTAAAGCAGCATTTTTAGCTAATTCTGTTTGAATTTGGACCAGAGGACATATTTGTCTTACTGCATTTGACATGTGAACTTTAAATCCCCTGTTCAGGGGATGAGTTTTGTCTGGTTTTCCTTGTTTATTTCTTTTACATTTCCTTTTTGTTTTCCCCTTTTCTTTTGAGCAGTGCACTTCTGCCAAAAATCTTTACTTGATGAGCAGGAAATTTGAACAGTGAATTAAGTGTTCTAGCCTGTATTAGTAGATTGTTGTTTAGATTTAACAAGTTGTTGAACTGTCCCCAGTAATTTGAGATAAATCATGCATGCCATGATTTTTACTTCATACATTTTTTTGAAGTCCAGTGTCTCAGAAACTTGAACTAAAGGATTAATTAATTATTGTCATTTTTTTTCCGTCAAAATTATTTTTTGACAGGCAGAATGGGAGTGTCAAATGTTTTCCTTAAACAAATGTATTAAGACTGGTAGGATTCTGTAAAAATCTGGAGCTCATGGGAGGGATTAAATAATTTCATGGTAAGTGAACATACAGTGCTGTACTGTGGCGCTGTGACTGTGAAAACAGAACTGTAACACGCTGGATTTACATCTCAGGAACATTTCTGTGAGTTGTTTGGGGTCAGTTGCTGATTGGTGTTGAAAGCACAGGTAACACTGGCCAGAGTAAGCAGATCATCAAGTTTGTGTTGTGGGTATTTTGCAGGTAAAACTGGGGGAGTGTTTTAGGTCAAGGTGTGAAAAACAAGCCTTGTCTTTTGCCTGCTGCCTCCAGTGTGTGTTTGTGGAAAGTTTTGGGTGAATATGGATATTTCTGCTGCTGTGGAGCAAACAGTTGAGCTGGTTCCTTTTTAGTAGGTGGTGGGTGCTCTGCTTCAGTCTCACCGATGCACTCACAGCTGAAGAGTTGAGAGGGAAGTGGATTGGGCAGGTTTCAGGTTTATAGAATACCTTCCTGACTGTTTTGAGATGGAAATCTTGTGTTTCACTAGTTTGTGCTTTCCCTGTGGTATTTATTTTCTATGTTACCTCACATCTCTTTCTCGGTGATCTAAAAGCAGACCGATACAGTGAAACCAGTAATATATACAGCCATTTTCAAAGTATTAAGTACAAATATCTAAAAAATGCACCAAAACCAAGTGCCTGCACGTCTACTGCGAGGTGATGATGTTCACTTTTGCAAATCAGGTTCTCTGTTTCCTGTAGGGGTGTAAAGAAGAAGAAAAGTCTCCTGAAACAATTTCTCTTTAGTCAGTAAGTTGAGCCAGTAGAAATGCTGGGTTTGCTGTAAAAGGCTGCTTTGCCCCCACCATAATGCAAGAGCCACAGAGCTGAGCAGTTTGTCTGTTTTAACAGCATCTCCTGTCTATCAGTGGTGTTCATGTACCCAGAATAAATAAGGATTTATTTTTATTGTCCCTCCCACGGAATCACTTTTTCACTTTTTATATAATAACGATGTTACTGCAGCCATTTAGCCTGAATTTCTCAGCTGTGCTTTGGATACACTTCCGAAATCACCTGTGAAATTCAGCTTTTCAGTAGGAGCAGGTAAAGAATCAAAAGCTCTTTGGAGTGGCAGTTTAAAATGCCAGTGCACAAGGGAGGCCTCTCACATCTGGGGTGACAGTAACAGGAGTTTATATTCTTTGGTTAACAAATGGCTCAGTGGGACTTGCTGATCTTAGAGTTCTTTTCCAACCTCAATGCTTCTATGATGTTTTAATCTTTAAAATGCAGTTACTTAAACTGAACTTCCTTAATTTACAAATTTTAAAGGGCTGCATTGATGCTTTTGAAGTGCTGAATACATTGTTAGGTGATAATTGCACAGAATTAAAATGGTCTGTCAGATCTGCTTTCAGCTTAGCAAGGTTTGAATTATGGCTCTCTGAGTGTACTATCCTCCTGATTCTCTGTTAACTTGTAAAATGCTTCAGGTAGATGCTGAAATAATGTCTGAAATGACTGGAAAATAAAGAAACCACAACCCGGACCACACCTTACAAAGTGCACAGTTGTATTTTCCTTCCCTCATTGCCAGAATTTCAGAAAACAGAAATCCCTACATAGATGTTCTTTAAGGAAACACTTTTGTATCACTTCTGCACGGAACTAGAGGTGATGTAATGCCTTTATAAGACTGAGAAATAGTGTTTGAACAAGGGTCTGAGAGTTGCTGTTACTGTGGCCTGGTTTTTATTGCCCCCTTAAAATCAAAGTGTCATCTCTTTTTGGACAAGACTCAGGTCAATAGTCTGGATGTGCTTAGGTCTTCTTTACCATATTTCCAGCTTTAAACAAAAGAAAAAAGCTGATTAAATACACTGAGTCTTCTGTTTTGCTACTTAAATAATGGAAAGGTTTTTCTAAAGAGAGAAGGAGAAAATGTGTTAACTTTCAGTCATTTACCTCTGAATTTTAGATAAGAAATGGGAAAGAAAACCAAAACAGTGAGAGGCATTTACAGTTTCTGGCAGACCTTGCTGTCAATATTAGGACTTTACATACAGTTTGGAGTGAAGGGGGATGTGATTCATTGTTGGTTTAGATTTAAGATTTCCAGACACACTTTTGGGGCTCCTCTGTGAGCCCAGTACCTGTGCTGGGAACTTCGTCCTCTGATGGAAGTCACTGTGGCAGTTTCCAGGGAATGCTGAGTGAGTGTGTGCTGAGAAGAGTTAAATTAACCCAGTGCTTGTTCTTGTGGAAGTGAAGTTTTGGGAATTCTGCTTGAGTTGTTCAGGGAACGAAGTAAAGTCTCGGTTGCATCACTTTGTGTCGCTGTGTTTAGGAGGGCAGGTGACGGAAATTAAAGGTGCTGAGTGGTTGCTTCTGCTCTTCATGTTGTGTGGATTCTGATATTTCCAGTTCTTAATTCTGAGAATATTCAGCACCAAATGAACCAACACTGATGTCCTGGGACTTCAGGAGCAGGGTTGCTAACGGCAGCTATTTATAGTCACATTTTCCTGTTTAGAAAAGAAGTTTTCCTCTTCTGATGCTTCGTGGAGATCCTGAAAAATTGGCTTGGCTCTGGCTGCGCCACATCCGTGAGCTCTGCCACGAAGGGCGATAAAACCCCTCAGTGCCCCCTCAGCCCCCCGAGTTCACCCCCACCAGAGGGCTGTTGGTTTGCTGTTCTGCTCTGTGGGGTGTGCAGGGCACTGCTCGTGTCTGTGTGTCTGGTCTGACCAGTTCCCGACGCCCTGGTGAGCTCCACGTCACCGCAGCGTCACTGCCCGTGCCGTGCGTGTGTCACCCGCCAGTGCCAACCACAGCTGTGCCACGGGAACTGCCCACTTGCCTCCTCTTTGCTGCCACCCTGACCCACCCTAAATTTGTTCTTTTTGTCTTTGAAACGTTGCCCGAGTGGGTTTTGAGGAAACCCTGTATTTGCCTGGAGTCCTTCCTTGGGATGTGTTGTTTAAGTGCGCCTGTGGCACATTCAGACACCTGTGTTGGTGCTTTTGGGAGAATCTGGAAAAAAAAAAAAAAGACAAGCACCATGTTTTGTGCCTGTGAGTGTTTAGACAACCTGTGGGTAGAGGAGCAAGATTTCCTGGTGAAAAAGTGCAATAACCAAACTTTGGTACAAATCAACTGGATCAAACCTGTGGTTTGAAAACCACCTTCGTTGCGACGTGAACTGAGTGTTAAAAATACTTAAAATTAGTGTACAAACAATACTGTAGGGAAAACAAGGAGGCAGGTTTTTTTCTCTCTAATCTCTTTATATGTAACAATAGTAAGACTGATGTAACACTTCAGAAAAAGCAGTTTCAGAAGCACGGTTTTGCCTGGAAGGTGATCGTTTTCTGTGTGTAGACTCAGAGACCACATTCTGTATTTTCGGGCACGGTTTGGATATGTTTGTGTAACAGGAACCGAAGCTCACTTACAGTTATTTACAAACCAATAAATCTGAGTGCTGTGGGCTGTCAGTAGCACAATCCACGGCAGTGTGTTGCTCCTGCAGGATGAATCAGTCCCACAGCCCTCGGCTGCAGGGTCACGCAACAAGTGCTGCACGACTCTTGGGACTTCCCCTCTTTTGTCCACTGCTGAAACCCAAATGTTTGCTCAACTTGCACACATTTATTGAGACGTTCACAGACAGCCTCTCTGGTAGTTCACAAATCACTGCTTTGTCAGGCAGCAGTGAGAATAATCAGTGTACACAGTGACACTGGAGCTGCTTTTATTCATGGGACCGACTTTTGTTGTCTTGGTGGGTTTAAAAGTTTCAGAATGAGGATGGGGAAGGAGAAGAAAACATTTCCTTTTTGTGCAGTCTAGAACCTGTGCTGGTTTGGGCAGCACTAGGAACATAACCTGTTGGATTTTGAAGTTAGCAAGGTGCAGCCTTGAGGGTTGTTTTCCCTGCTCACTTGTCTGTCCCAGAACTGCCTTGTTCTGCTAACAGTGGTTGCTCTGGGTGTAAGTCATACCATAACTACTGTGAGGATGTTTCTCCTCTGTTCTCCTTTTTCTGTCTTTTTTTTCTCTTCTTCTCAGTCTTGGGGATATTTATAAACAAATTGTAGTTCAACTATCTGCAGTATTTTGTGTTGAGTTTCTTCACAGTTCCTAAAAATGACTTGGATTAGTCGACTTGTTAATATTTATATAAATATTTAATGTTGTTAATACCAAATAATGTTAATATTTAATATGAGTGGAAACTGATGTTGAGACTGGTTTCGTGAGGACAGGGTTAGTGTTACTCTTGTTAATGGCATGAATGGGTCTGCAGCAGTCAGGGAATGGAGATACCTGCTCACCAATAGTGAGTTTAAAGTAGCACCTTTCAGTGCATTTTTGAGCCACTCAAGTTTTTAATCAAGAGGTTTTTTTCCTAATTCTTGGGAAGTCCTGCATTGATTACCACTGGGAAGTTTGTTTGTATTTTTCTGCCATAAATTGGGATTGTGGAGGTTTCCACAGACAAACCAATCTTTTCTCTTTCCCGTCATTATTGACAGGGTTGGGATGCAGCAAAATTCGGACCATTTCTCTTGTACTGTCACTGTTTTAAAATGCTCTGGAAGGAGCACGTTGGCCTCTGTTCCTGGGACTAGAACAAGCTTATGAGAGAGCTGCTCCTCCAGGTTGTGCTGCTTAATCATCTCCTCCCCCTTGTGCCGGTGCTCGTCATTAGGGAGCACACCCAGCAGAAATGGGGCTTTGCTTTCATCGGCCCTGCCTTGTTCCATTGACTGGTAAATGGTGTATGGAGTTCCCTGGCTGGTTTGGGTCCTGGATTCCCAGAAATCTTCACTCACCTCCTGTACCCTGTTGCCCCAAAAAGTCCCTGCCTGCTCTGAGATGAGGAAACAGAGGAACTTCAGAGGCTTCTGCTTTTCACACTTGTTCCTTTGCAAGGCCAGGGCTGTCATTTCCCCTAAGAGGAGCAGCATGGCACTGTCAACACACCTCCTGGGGACTTCATGTGCATGGGAGAGATCTCCCTGCCTTCCATTCTTGTTTCCTGCCCTCTTTAGCATGACAGAATTCATTGAATTTTATCATTCCCATGGAATACAACCTCTGCACTTTGTGCCATGAGAGAATTTGGAGTTGTAGCAATACCTTACTGAAGGAATGAAATAATTAATACAAGTTACTCAGCATTAATTTGAAAGGTTGTTTTTTAGTTTGTTTTGTTTGTTAGCACTTGGCACTTTAACTAACCAGCCTTGCTTCTGGCTGAGATTAAAAAGAGGAATGAATTTACAGCTTAAAGTGCATTAAGTTCTGCTGCCACGTTTGCTATCACAGCCTCAGTGTCACAGAGCCAAAAACTGTGCCTGCTGCTCCACTGCTGATGTTCAGAGGATCCTCAGGAGGTGATGCTTGGAAAAGACATTCCCTGAAGCCTCCAGGACTGGCATTAAAGAGTCATGCACGGGGCACACTGACATCATCAGTACCTGGGGGGAGCAGATTTTTCTTACAAGTGAGATGGAAACCACAAGGCCTCCTTAGTTTGTATTTGTGAAGCTGCTGAGTTTATCAGTGAGGTTTCTGATTACCCTTTCAGTGAGGCACAATCAAGTATTTTCCCTAGAGGAGAAGCAAGTTCAAAGTAGCTACAATTACCAACTACTTGAGGCATTGTGATTTATTGGAGAGATTTCTTACTTGGCCTCAGCTTAGTAATTCAAATAATTGAATATTTGGGTATGAAAAACAGTGCTGTCCTTTCTCAATTGAGAATTTATCGAGTGGTCACTAACTAAGGAAATATTTTTAATTATGCTGTTCTCTTGCACTTTGTTGTTCTGCAGAGATGTTTTGCTCCGAGTTGTGCAGCCACACTGTGAGTTGCTGGTGCTTTGCACGTTTCCACAACACAAACTGGTACAGAGTGATAATAGCCAAAAATTCCTACCTGCTCAGAGAAAGTTTTGGCTTATCCTTGAAGCAATGAAATGCCTTTCAAATACCAAAAATAGCAGTGCCTTCTGTTGCAGCCCCTCCTGGTCCTTTCACCTCTGCCCCTCCTTGTTCCCAGCAAGACAGAGAATTAAAATTTAACTGTCCCTTTTCTATTAATCATTTAAAAAAGCCCAAAGGATGTTAAAGTAATGATGGTGCTGTGGGGTTTCCTCCTACAGAGCAGCACTGATATATATTTACACCACACTCTTGTGGGGTTGGATACTTGGACTCTGTTCATTCTTTTAACCTGAAGGAGAGTTGGGGCAGAGGGAAACTTTTTAGTCCTGCAAGAAGAATTCCAAGGTAAAAGAGAACATGCTGGACTTGATTAGAAGGAATCCCATAGTCTTCCACTCTGCTGTGCATTCCCTTCTCCCTGGGGCTGCTCTCACACAGATTTCTCTACACTTTGATTTAGTGGTGATGCCAATTCCTTGTCCTGCTGCAGCTCAGCAAGGAGCTCTGAGAATCTGTGCTTCTCCACCTTCTGTGGTTGCTGCCTCTCATGTGGAATAGACACAGTGACTTTCCTTTCAGTGCTGGGAGAGGCATTTCAGATGGGATTTTGGTTTTCTTTTGTGTTGTCCACCAGTTTCAGCTCTGGAAAATGCAGAGCAGCCCAGCACTTGTGCCCTGCATGGCAAGGGCCAAGCAGTTTTTGTTAGAACAGACCAATCCTGTACCTTCAGCTGGAAAAAAACTGAGAGAATTGACAGGAAAAGGCCTGGGATAGACTTGTCTTAATCCAGGTAGGAATCTGGGAATTGGACTGAAAGCCTGACTGCCAGGCTCTGAAAGGATACTCACACCTCAAGGTCTCTGGTCTGAGCAGTGATCAGGAACACTCATTTATTCAGCAGGAATTATTTCTCCTTCCATGCTTTGTCCAGGGAAATGAAATAGAAATTTGTGAAGTTGACACTTCTGCAGTTGCAGTTACAGCTTTTGCAGTCCATCATTGCCTCTTATTGATCAGGAATATCTAATTATGTGACTCCTTAAATGAATTTGCATGTTATAGTTGAGGAAAGAGAAATATCTCACACAGTTCTTAATTGTCATAATTTCCTTATGTGTCTTAATTTTACTGTATTTTACTGAGGGTATTTTCCCCAACCCTTTATGGATAAAAAACTGGTGTATGTCACCTGGTTTATGAATGGTTTGCTTGATTTATCCCTCTGCTGGACTAATTTTAAATAAATGGGTAGAACTTTCAAAACTGGAGCTAAACTAGCCTGGTTCTTTCTGTTCATGTACTCTCAAGTATCAGGTTCTGTAGTATCTACTCTGAAGATTCAGGAAGCTCATCTTATCAAGCTTAATTAGTTTTATATTCATCCTTTTTTATAAAGTTATTATTGCAGTCTGTGGTCTTAATCTGAAAGTGTGAAGAAGTGACTGTTCTGGTTAATTATTGGATAATATTATATTTTATATTCATGCTGGCTCAAGAGATTTTTGTTGTTTGGGTTTGTTTTTTTTTTATAGAGATGTGCCAAAATTCTTCTGCTGTATATTGCTGGAAATCAGTGGAGCTTCCCTGTCACCTATACATAAGATTTAATAGGATGTCTATTAAGTTTTCCTTATAAATTGGTCAGACTTGGAGGTTCAGATTCCCAGTGTCAAAACCCATCCCACCCTTGTTTTTCTTTCCATGCCTTTGTCTTTCTGTGGGATTGCTCGTGGCAAGAGGGAGGATGGAAAGGCACAATATTGAACAGCAGCATAAGTGAGGAATAAATGGATAGAGGGAGAAAAATCCCAGCCAAACCCCGAGGATGGTTAGGTAATAGTGACTGTGGGTTGAAATGTGCAGTGTATTGATAAGAATGGCTAAGTCAGACTCTTGCACCCAAAATCCTTGTTTTTACTGGCTTTAAACTCTGGGTGAAAATCTGTTCTTAGGCTGAATATTGAGAAGTGACCTTGATTTTGCTTGTGACCTAAAGAGGGAGTGGATGGAGGTGTGACAGTCCTGTGCTAGGGAATGTTCTTGATTGTGAGATAAACAGGAGGTTGGGATCGAGATCTGATCATTGATGTGTTTCCTTGGCTTCATCCTAGTTTTTGATGATGGAGATGAAAGGACCTTGAGACGAACTTCATTATGCTTGAAGGGAGAAAGGCACTTTGCAGAAAGTGAGGTAAGACACTGATGGGCAGGGAATGAAAATTAAGTAGTTCATTCACTTTTTTTTTTTAATAATAAGAAGATACTGCAAACTCAAATTTTTTCCCTTTTTTTCCATGTAGACACTTGACCAACTGCCACTAACCAACCCAGAGCACTTTGGAACTCCAGTTATTGGGAAGAAATCTAATAGAGGGAGAAGATCTTCTCTTCCTGTGTGAGTTTTGCCTTTCCTTTAGTGTCCCTTTGCTGTCACTGAAGCAGCTGCAGAGCTCTGAATGCTCCAGCACATCAACTGTGGGCACAGCATAAGGACTCGAGCACTACAAATATGATCATACCTTGGCAAGATTATCAATTGAAAGGTTTTTGCTTAAGAACATTTACGCTGCTTTCATCTGATAGGAATTGGAGGATTTTTAACCTTTACACTGCACAGTTAAAAAAAAAATGTGCTTTTAAATTTCTGGGGAAGAGACCATTTCTCTTTGTTTCACGTCTGTGCACAGTCAAAACCTGATTCAAGTCTCCAATTCCAACATGATGCTGCTGTAAAATACTGATACTTGGAAGGAATTCCTACAGAATTCCTCTTACTAAGTACCCTTAATATTTGAGAGTATTTCGGGCAATTTCAGCTCTTAAAATTCTAACTTTGTTTTCTTGCAGCTTTACGAAACAGGAAGAAAAAGCTGGTTTTGCTCTCAAGTAGTAACATCAGACATAACCTTTAAAAATCTTGTGCATTTTGCTGTTTTAGTACTGAAGATGAAAAGGAAGAGGAAAGCAGTGAAGAAGAGGATGAAGACAAAAGACGCCTCAATGATGACTTGCTTGGCAAGGTTGTGAGTGTGACTTGGAATGCAGAGAAGGCAGACTGGTACCCAGCTCTGGTGAGTTCCTTTTCCAGCAAAGCTGGGAATGTTGTCAGGCTCAGCTCTGCTCCCAGATTTGTTAAAAATACCGGTGTTTTCCAGTATCTGTGCAGAGTAGGAAAGCAAAGATTAACACTTCTGTGTAAGCTGCAGTTTTATGGCTTTCAAGTCTTTCAAAACTGCATGCAAGATGATCAGGATGGGAGGGTATTTTTCTTCCAAGGATAAGATGTGTTAGGACTTGCGCTCCCAGGCAGTTCAAGAGCAACTCCAGTTCATTTGGCTTTCGGTTTCGTGGAATTCTCGTTCCTTTCATGCTTTCATTTGTACCAGTTGCTCTGGCAGTACATGGTGGGGGTTATTTTTATTTCACTGTCAGTACAGCTGTTCATTGCCACTGCTGAAATAAATACATATTAAATAAATCCAGGTAGATTGGTACTGTAAAGGTAGACCCTCTGCAGGTTGCTCATGTGCACAGGAACACACGTACATGGTAAAAGTTGCTTTCTGTAAACTTCTTTGTGTTGTCAGACAGGCTCAGTACACATCTTCTGGTACTCATTGGAGTGTTTGCTTAACAAAAAGTATTTTGGAGCATTAAACACACAGGTTTGGTTCATTAATTCTTGCAGATTTTATCTACTGAACTCTCTACTCCTCTATTTTGAGTCTTAAGAGAACAAGCTGAGTTGTTTAATGTTTTAGCTTAAGATTGTATTTCCCTGTGTGAATCCAGGAGCAAAAAGGAACTCCCTACACAGGCCAGGTGTCCTCCCTTCTGGAGAGAACGTTGGGGTGTAAACTGGGGTGAATAGTTGACCCTGGCTTGTCCAGCTGTATATAAAATGTGGTTTTGTGCATGTTCTGACTGTTGTATATCCCTTTATTATTGACAGATTTTAATTTAACGTGGTTCTTAACTAGGGGATGAAGTTACTGGAGGCCCTGTATCTGCATTTAACACTTTCTGTTTGTGTGTGGTCTAGAGTAAAATGGGAAATTGTTGTGGTTTAGGTAATACATTTTTAAGTAATACATTTTCATCACTTTTATAGACTTAGAGATAGCACTGCTGTGGAAGGCTGGGCTGCATTTCACACTGGCTTATGTTATCCACACCTCAAAAAAACCCCAACCCCAAACAAACCAACTTATGTCTCAGTTTAAATGCCAAACTATATCAACTGGTATAAAATAGGTGGGTTTGTGCCTTTTTAAATAGATGCTTTAATCAGGTTTTGTGTGAACAAGAATTAGAAAGCAGAGTGAATGAAGAGGATCCCGTGGTGGAAGTCATTAGATCGGTTTTGAGTTTACAAATGAAATTTTGAGCTTTTTTGGCTTGTACATATCAAGTCAAGTTAATAGTTTGGGGTAAATTGCTTCTTGAAATTTGTTATTGTTGACCTTAGTAGTATAAATTGGAGTAGGTTTGTTTTCCCAGAACTGGAAATTACACTGTAATAAATAGGAAAACAGCACTTTTCCTGCTGTCTTTCTCTCCTTTGAAGATCAGCTTTTTTTTTTTCTTTTTCAGTAAAAGAGTGTTTTCTTTGATCCTTCAGGTGGTGTCACCGAGCTGCAACGACGATGTCACCGTGAAAAAGGACCAGTGTTTAGTTCGATCCTTTGCAGATTCCAAATTGTAAGTAATTGCTCACTTTTATTGGAGATGTGTGGGAGAAAATGGGAGACTGATGACATATTTCTTCCCAAGGGAAAGGGTACAATGTTCTGGAATGTTTGATGGACACATTTGGCTTTGCAGTCCATTTCCAACCATCTCCTTCTGTGCTTCCTCACCCTTCTCCCCATCAGGTTGGAATGATGAAAATTCCTTGAATCACTAAACTTTCTGATGCTTCATCAAAAAATACCAACAAAAAAATACCCAACAAAACACCCAGTTGTTTACTCTTTAGATCATTTCTGTCCTTTGAAGTGCGAGTTTTGGTTTTAATTATTTTCCTTAATGTCTTAATTACTATCTTTATGGGTGTCTGTTGTAGTTTGGATATCTGATGGACTCATTACCTCCAGTGCCACGATGTCCACATCAAAGCTTTTAGGGGCTTAATCTACCTTTTTCCACCAAAGGAGAGAATTTAAAGAGACTTGTTAATTAAAATATTTAGAGAATCCGAACAAGATTGCAGCAAAAAGAAAACAAGATCCTATTGGTCCATCCTCTGCTCCGAAAGGGAGGAGGGAGGGACAGACAGAGCTGTGTGTCTTAGTTAAGGAATCATATATTTATAAGAGCATGAAGAGTGGTTTTTTAAAGCTGTTTCCCTTTATTTCTCCTCATTGTTACTTGTATTGCATCTGTCCCAACACACTGGAACTACAACCTTTCCTGCCAAAGGCAGCTGCCACCCTCTCTCTCCTTTCAAAGTGAACAAGTTGTGATTTCTTAAGAGCCATGACTTTGAGTAGGTTGTGAGTGCTTGATTATTGAAATGTATTTCAAGTGCCTGAAGACTTAATTCATTTTGGCCTCTTAAAGTAGACACTTCCCATCAGCGTTCCAGATAAGCCTGGCTCTTTATCTGCTGAAGGTGGAATGCTGCTGGTAGAACATCGACCCTTGCTCTGTTGGACTTTTTTTCCCCCATGATATTATGGCTTGAACATCAGAAAACAGCAGCCTCTAATTCCTGAGCTTTTACTGCAGATTTTGTGAAATAATGAAAGGAGAAAAAAAAATATATTCAGTATAACCTTAGAACAGAGCAACTTCCATATGTTGTGCTGGGAGAACGTTCCTGTAATTTAAAAATCGAAGTCAGCTGTTTGTCAGTGCAGATCTGGGAACCGGCTTCACCCTCGTTCTGTGGTACTAGAAATACAGTTTGGAAACAGAGGACTTGTTCTTTCCCTCTCAGCTGGATTCCTCTTTGGAGAGCAGCTGTTGATTCATGTGAATATTTTCAGTTTAGAAAGTGATTTTTGTCTTTTGTGTTTTACCTTTGCAGATTTGTGCAGGTTAAGCATTGAAAATAAAGAAGCTTTACAAACTTTTCTTAATTATTTAAGGATACTTTAATGTCTGAATCTCAAAGATTGGAAACTTACTCTGAGTAACTTGCTCTTGTATGACACTACAATAACAAGTGCTTTATGCATTTAGTGGTTAGAAAGATCCTTGCAGGTGGGTACTAAATCTGGACAATTGTAGACATGGCTGTTTTTCTAAGTCAAATGCTTGCTTTTCTGTGCTTTAAAAACAATAACAAACCCTTATTCTTTTACAGTTACTCAATAGCAAGAAAAGACATCAAAGAGTTGGATCTTCAAAACTTACCAAAATCTGAGTCTTCTCCTAAGAAAGGTAAATTAAAAGAAATAATTTTATACAGTAGTACTTTTAACATTTATAGATAAGTGATGACCTGTTGATTTCTGATAATTGCTCTTGGATATTTTGTGAATAACTTGAAATGGGATAAATTAGAGAAACTTTGAATATGAAATTTGTTAAAGATAAACATTTAAAATTTATTTATTAAAAATTATAATAAGAAACCCCACCCAGCAACAAAAAAAAGCCCCTCAACAACAGCAGTTCCTCTGGTTTGAGTAAAGGTGTGGAACAGCTCCTTAACAAGTAAAGCTTTAACATGCTACAAATGAGAGCTTGAGGTGGTTTTGATTGATCAGTGTAACTCATAATGATTTCTACTTTCTCCTTAATAGCTGTTTCACAGTCCAAGAGCTTTAGAACAGCCAGAGAAAAGATCAGATGCCAGGTTTGAGATAAATTGAAGAAAGGGACTTTTTTCCTGTGCAGAACATAATTGGGTTGTGACATTCCTTGCTACGAGGGAGTATTTTGGAACCAAAGGTACTAATGGTTTCAAAAAATAAAAAAGAGAGTTGAGACCAATGTCTGCAGGTTTTTCTGTCAGCAGCTGTTAAAAACTGGTGCCTTGACTTCTCCAGCAGCCAGTGAATGGTTCATTGCAGGATGTCCCTGTTCTGGGTATTCTTCTGATTCCTTTATTAAAGTCTCTTTCTGTGACCGAGGGGCAAATTTTAGGGTTATATGGGTTTGTTTTGCTCTGTTGTTTCCCCCTTGGAGCACGTCTTCAAGCAGAAGAATTGGAGATATTTCCATTGGACAAGTGTGACTCCAGCCTGTCCCATCACTCCCTTCCTCCCTGGTGTGTTTTCCCTCTGTTCCAAACGCTGATGTCACATCTCTTTAGGAAATGCTCTTCATTTTTTATGCAGTCTGAGCCACGATGGTATTTTGAAAAGAGCAAAGTAAATCACGGTGCCTGATCTGTGCTGGACTCATTCTGTTAAAGTTGGGGTTGTCATTTGCAAGGATGTGAAAAGGAAATTAAAACTGCTTTGTTGTTGACTGAGTGCTGTGGGTGAGGTAAAGCCTTTCTTCTCTAGGGCTGCAGGAGGCAACTACGTTTCTCAGCACCAAGGGTGTTCCTAGGAACTGGAAAATGGACATCAGTGAAATCCTGGAGTCCTCCAGCAGTGATGAGGAAGATGGAGCTGCTGCAGAAACTGATGAAGAGGAAGAAAAAAGAGAAGAGAAAACGGAAGAAGTAGCGGTGAGTCCGGGGAATTTCAGTCATTCTTCAGAGATAATTTAGGGACGTGCCTGTCTGAATATCCTGCACTTTCCAACGCTTGATTCTCAGTCTTCAATGTCTTTTCAGTCCTGTTCATTCTCCCTGTTACAGTTGCATTTGTTGGGATTTGTGAGCAGTGGCAGGTTTCTCCAGTTATCCAGTGCGGAAATCAGAGACAAATCTCAGGAATTAAGAGTTCAAGGCAGAGAAGAATGAAAGATTCTGGATCAAAAAGAAAGGCAAACCCAAAAAATTTATGCTAAGCCTAGTGGTAGTAATGCAACCTTAAATACAAGTAACTTTGAATTTTTCTTTCTTTTCTTTGTGTACTTCTTTATATGTAGGTTGTATGAAAAGTAACTTGTTTCTGGAAACAGTAAATTAATTTTAAAAGAGAAAAGACAAACTATTGAAGTAGGTTGACTGAAAGTATGAGCTGATGCACAAGGTCTTCTGAAGCTCTTTGGTGCCTGAGATGCTTCAGAGCAGTGCAGGACTGAACTGTGGAGGTGTTTGGTTGGCAATCAGAGAATCCCGGGCCATGATGTGAAAGGACTGTGTGTCTAAAACATGCTGGGGCAACCTCTGTACTCGTGTGGGCCAGTCCTGGACCTGCAAACAGGTTGGGAGAAGTCCCTGAGAGCAGCTGTGTGTGGAGAAGGGCAGGGGGGTTCTCGAGGGTGAAAAGGTGGCCTGGCAGTGTGTGCTGGCAGCCCAGACAGCCAACCCTGTCCTGGGCTGCGTCAAAAGGGGAGAGGGCAGCGGGTCGAGGGAGGGGGTTCTCCCTTTGCTCTGCTCTGGTGATTCCCCACCCAGAGCTCTGTGTCCTCCTCTGGGGTCCTCAGCACACGAAGGATGTGGACCTGTTGGAAGACAGTCCAGAGAAGACCACGAATTTTCTGTGAGGGCTGGAGCCCCTGGGCTCTGGAGCCAGGCTGGGAGAGCTGGGGCTGTTCAACCTGGAGAGGAGAAGGCTCCAGGGAGACCTTAGAGCCCCTTCCAGTGCCCCAAGGGGCTCCAGGAGAGCTGGAGAGGGACCCCGGACAAGGACCTGGAGTGGCAGGACAATGGGAATGGTTTTGAACTGACAGAGGTGAGATTTATGTTAGATACTGGTAAGGAATTCTTCCCTGTGAGGGTGGTGAGGCCCTGGCACAGATTGCCCAGACAAACTGTGGCTGCTCCATCCCTGGAAGTGTTCCAGGCCAGGTTGGTCGGGGCTTGGAGCAACCTGGGCTGGTGGAAGGTGTCCCTGCCCATGGCAGGGGGGTGGAACTGGATGGTCTTTAAAATGCTTTCCACCCCAAATCATGGAATGTGATTCTGATATTAACAGCAAAATGTCTTTCTGCGTTGGAATATTTCAAGTGACTCCTTTTCCCTAAAGTTACCCAGTTTCTAAACTGTATTTAGAGAATTCCCTCGTATCCCTGGCTGTACCCTGGGTGTTGGGATTTAGCAGCGGGGGGGCGTGAGGGGGTATTGAGATTCGCTTATTTATTTTCCCACCGATTTTCACTGATACACCGGGAACCACAACAAAACCCGAGTGCGGTTTGCGTTGCGAGGGAGGTCAGATTTCCCCTTCCTTTCCCTTCCCATCCCGCACGGAATGGCCGCTGGCGCTCGGCGGCCCCGCCGTTCCCCGGGCAACGCGCTGCGGTGGCGGCGCAGGCGCGGGGAGCGGCCGCGGGACCGGGGCTGGCCGGGGGCTCGGAGATGGGCTGGCCCTTCCCCTGCCTTCCAGCTCGTGCCTCGGGGCTTTAGCCTCGTTTATTACTATTTAACAATTATTATTTTTTTTATGTGTGTGTGTGGAAGAGAATGTAAGTAATGCCGGTTAACTGCGGGCGCCGCGCGGGGACAGAGAGCGCGAGCAGATCTCTGCAAGCCGGGCTGGAATATGTGCGGGCAGTGGGAGCGTTAGATAGAGAGCGAGGCAAACCATTTTACCTCTGAAAGAGTGCGGCTCGTAGGTAAGGAGCGCGGGCTTTCATCTGGGAATGGGAACGTGGGGAAGGGGGGGGAGGGTGTGTGTGCTGAGGATGGGGTTTGACTTGGGTTTCCGAGCCTGGGAAGTGGCTGGTGGAGCTTTGCAGCCAGGTGGAAAAAAAAAAAGGAAAAAGACAATAAGGATCTATTTTTAGGTGTGGATTTTGTGCCTTGATAACGGTGTTTGGGAAGATGGAGTAAATGTCTGTCTGAGAAGGATGCTATGATGAGATAAATCTGAGATAAATGTGTGCAGAATTTAAAATCCTCTGGGGTTTTTTCTCAGTTTGCAGTGAAAAAGACTGAATAGGCCACATTTTGCAGGGTGTGAACTGTTGCAGTCTGTATTGCTTTGCCTGTATTAACACTCCTTAAATTACAGAGTATCAGTCACTAAAAATCAAGGATTACTGTACCAGTTTTCTGTATCCATTTTTATTATCGTTTTTTCATGCCTATTGCATAAAATGCTGTGTGTTTCAAACAAAGAAGGGGGAGGGGGAAGCTTGGTGCTTTAAAAAAAAAAAAAGACATTCCTGTAAAAGAAATTGCAGTTATTTTTAAAAGAATGATGTTAATGTAAAATAGAGGGGCAAAGGATTTGAGACAGGTGGATGTGCTGATAGGAGAAGCTGTGGAATCCATTATTTCCAGGTGACAACTAGGCTTGTAAAAATAAGGTGAGCATCTTCCTCTTCCAGAAGCTGTGTAGCAGAGGACACATACGAATCTTTTTAGATTATGTCAGAGCAGAACTCTCATGACAGCCAATTAAGTCAAATTCCTGATTCAGCTGTGAGAATACATATTTTAATAGTGGGCCATGCTAGATATTGCAATTAGACAGCATTTAGGGAATTTATCATCATTCCCTTTTTCTTTTCCCTTAGAGAGGCAGAAATGCAGAGAGAATCGCCAAGTGAATGATTTTTTTTCCTTGCCTGTATTTGAATACAGATGTCAAATTGCTGAAATTTTACATTTCACGGAGTTCCTCCTCTATTAATCAAGGTCAAAAATAGCTTCTGTCCATCCTCTCTCCCAGAATATTCTCAGTGGGCTTTTTTGTTTTAGAACTGCAATTGGTTCTACAGGAGTGAGATTTTTAAAAATACATTTTTTTTTTCCCCCCACTCTCATGTTCTGAACTGCAGAGCAGCTTTGCTGTCAGGGCCTGTCCAGCTGCTGCCCAGCCTGATAGGCCTTCATTAAATAACCAAATGGACACAGACCTACTTCAGATACAATCACAGCATAAAGTCAGTCACAAGAGTCTAATTCTGGACTGGAAAGGATCCTGTTTTTCCAAAGTAAGATCTTTTATAATGGTGATGGAGCAGAGAGATCTGCTGTAGCTGGTGGTAAGGGATCCTACCGTTTTTCCAGTAGCTGGGTGAAAAAATCTGCAACTTTGTTTTGGCAGAGACTCTAATTGTGCTGCCTTTGATGACATCTTCAAGAGCTGGTAGGATTGGTACAACCAGATTTCCAGGCTCTCCAGGGCTGTTCTTTGGTGGCTTTTGGAAGCTGAGGAGTGGGAACAAATATGGTGTTGGTGAGATGCTTCTCCTCCTCCTCCTTCTCCTTCTCCTCAGTGGGAAGTGATTTGTGTGGTCCAGACTTGAGTAGGAAGGAGGACAGCGTGGAAAATGCTTGTCATTGACTTCAACAGGGGTTGCATTACACAGAGTTGCTCAGCATGTTCAAATTGCTGGAATTTTGGCAATAGGTGATGAATCTCTGGATTATTTTTCTTTGAAATTTAAGGGTTTAATAACTTGTGTCATTTAAAGTGAAAGAATCCAGGGGTACTGTAGGAAAAAAATCTGTATCAAATGAAGATTAAAAGAATCACTCAGTTAGTTTGAATCCAGCGAAAAATCTGGATATTGCTTTTGGTTCTCACCCAGTTTTCAACGTGTCAGAAGAAGAGAATTAACTGTGTTTAAAGGGTACATTTGGCAGTCAAGGAATGCACTGCAGCTAAAAGGAAAGAGAAAAATCTTAACTCCAGTATCTCCACATAGAAATAGAAAGGTTTTTGATCCTTCCCTGATTTTTATTAGAAACAGATTATATCTACTACTGTATTTGTTTGTATTTAAGTTGTTTTATTGGGGAAGAAGAAAGGATAATGTAGATGTAGAACAGTGAAGCAAAGGATTCCAGAAGGTAAATGTGCTGGGAGGAGGAGCTTTAGAACCCATTGCAACCCATCCTGTTTGTTTCTCAAGTTCAAATAGTCAAATACTCCCCATTTTACAGGGGGAACGTGTAGGCAACATTTGCTTTTGGCTCTCAGTCTCCCTGTGGGCCACTCTGAATCCACCAGAATGAAGATCTTAACGTGCACTTATTTGAAATATCTTTTCAGTGTGAGTTCTTAATAGATATATTCATTTAAGGTGGAAGGAAAGGTGAGGAATTTGTTCAGAGCAATCGAGCTGGGCCCCGTGGCTCCTTGAGGGAAGAGCTGTAGCCCCTCCAGGTGTTTGCTTTGCTTTGGGGGGTTTCCTTTCAGGCTTATTTTTGCCACTCACCTGGAGGATGTTTGTGTGTGGGGGGAGCATGTTTAATAGGGTGCATTCATCTCATGTTTTTAGGGTTCTTGCATCACAACAGCATCAAGAAACATCGGTCACAGTTGCTTTACATGGTTGAAAAGGGAAGGTGCCAGAGGCATTTTCCAGTCTTCCTTTCCTGCAAGGATTTCAGTTCTCATGATAAGTCATTACCATATATTTTATTAGCACAGAGCTCATAAAGGAAGGATCAAAAAACCATAATGTGTTTTAGGAGGCTCAAGATTCCTACAAATAGTCAGCAGTCAACTGTTAAAATACTTAATTTTGCTTCAAAATAGTTGTTGTTTCCCGTGTGGGCTTTTCTCTGAGTGACTGTGGGAGATCACATAAAATGACACCCAGATCATCTGTGTCTGTTGCAACCTGTTTATATTTTAAAATAACATTAAAAAGCTGACTCTTTAAAGTTAAATACAGGAAAACAGTAATTTCCAAGTTAATGAAGCGTGGTGTCAGGAAAGAAGTGGTTTATTAGATATTAGGAAGAAATTCTTGTCTGTGAGGGTGGGGAGGCCCTGGCACAGGTTGCCCAGAGAAGCTGTGGCTGCCCCAGCCCTGGAAAGATTCAAGGGCTTGGAGCAACCTGGGCTAGTGGGAGATGTCCCTGCCCATGGCAGGGGGCGTGGAACAAGATGATCTTTAAGGTCCCTTCCAACCCAAACCGCTCTGTGATTCCACGATTTATGAACATAAAACCCCCAAAGCAGCCGTGACGTGTAACGCACGGAATAGCCTTTAAAAATAGCTGAACACTGGTGAGCTCACCCTCCTTCTCGTGTATCCATGGATTTGCAGGAGCTGGGAAGCACAGTCTGCATCATCCCAGGCACAAATGTTCCTCACAGACGTTCTTGCTCACAGCTCTTTGCTCTCAGGCGTTCTCAGAACGTCCCTCCAAGAGGAGCGGCGGAGCCGAAGGCTGAACCACAGCTCCGAGTGAGTCATTGCTGAGGATGGTTGAATTCCCAGTTCTTGTTGATAGAAATGAACATTTGAAGACCACTCTCATCTCCACATGGTGTAAAGCTGTTAACTTGTTGCAATCAGTTTAATTCTTCTCATTTCCTTAATTGGTGTTCAAAACTTGGCATCAGAAAGCAAACGTGCCAGTGATGAAAACGCACTGAAGTACTTTGAAACAACAAAATTACATTAATTCTGGCAGATTGTCTTGATCGTGCACTGCTCTGAACTCCAGATCCTGTGTACACTGTTCTTCCTCTTAACTTCCATTTATTCCCCAGAGGAGTTTATGGTCTTGTCAGCCTATTTCTAACACAAAAGGCAGATCAGTCCCTGGTAGCCTCACCTCGTACTGACCGAGTTGCTGGTGAACTGTGCTCGTGGGAAGAGATTCATTCTTCCTTTTGGAGAAGAAAGCCTTTCATCCTCTGTGCTCCCACTCAGCTCTAAAGGTTGGCACCCACAGAAGGTTTAACATCCTTCTGGAGAGGAAATGCTGAGTCAGGGTAAGAGAGCCACGTTCTTGGATAAAATCGTGCCAAGGGCAGAGGCAGAGCTCAGGCTTAATTAAGTGGCTTGAAACCAAATGAAGCAAAGCCAGTTACAAGTTTTCTACTTGTGTTTCTGTGTGGTTTGTGTTGTGTTATTTGCTGGTTGTTACTCTCAAAATAACTGTAGGAAATATGTGAACACTGTTAGTGTTGCTTGGAAGGCAATAAGAAATGGAGTTGGGAAAGGAGTTTATACAGAGATAATGTGTGATCATGGTTGATTTTATTGTTTTCCTGCTTCCAGAATTTTCTAACTCATGTGACCTGCTCATCAGAAAGGAGGGAAAACATCTCAAACCCATTAAATTTCAATCTTCTAATTAGAAAAAGGGCATCTTGGAGATTTTTAATTATTTTTATTTAAATGAAATTCAGTCTCTCATCGTGAAACTATAAAAGGATTTTCTCATGTTGCATTTAGTTGTGGATATTGGATGAACAGCAGACAGGTCTCAGTTTTGAGCTGCTGCCACTTAAAATTTTCATGTTATTTTGCATCTCACTTGGACTTACCTTTGGCTCCAATCTCCCCTTTTTTGCAACATCTGTATGGGGAAAAAATGAAATGGAGAGACAGAACGCTCTTAAAAACTGATTTTGAACAATTGTCACTGTGAACTTACGTATGGCCAGTCTAAAATGGGCATAAATGTGTGGGTAGGAGCAGAGTCACCCTGGTTCCTGCTGGAAATCCATGCTGGGAATTTTAGCTCTCCAGCCCCTCGCTGATGGTGATCACAGGATGTGGCACCAACATTTCTCAGGCGTTTCCTTGACTTGGGGTGCAGATTTGAGGCTGCTGATGGTTGATGTATTTAAATAACTCAGACAGTAGACACTCCAAACAGATAACCCTGATGAAAACATGACCTCTGATAAAAATCCACGTACTCTATAATGTTGCAGTGAGGGTATCCAGGAGGGGTTGGTCTTCCTCATTTTGGCCAGCAGCAAAAAACATAGCTGCTGGTGGTGACAAGTCATTCAGGTCTGATTCAGGTGGCTTCTCAGGAGGATTTGGTGTCTGGTCTGTTCAGACCAGCACAGTTCAGGCTTTGGGAGGGTCTTACACAGGTGGATCAATATTGCAGCCAGGTTTTATGTCCCCACCCCACGGGAAAGCTTCTCATCTTTCCTTTGTGCTTTTCTTCAGGTGAAAATCCTTGCTCTCAGTGAAATGGTTCAATTCTGACTGCAAGGGTGCTGTTTGTAACCTACATTTGTGCTGCTCTGACCTAGAGTTCTGGGTTGGCACTGTGCCCACACGAAAGAATTGGCTTTAATTCAACTATTCAGGAGCATTTGTGAAGGTTTACTGTCATTTGCATTTGCATACTGTCATTTTACTGTTCAGCTTGCACAGTTTGAGCCATATTGCCTTTAACCAGCAAACATCCCGGGAGATGGTGGAAATTTCTCGATCTTGGAGTGGGTTTGCAGTTCAGATGGGAGAGGAAAGAGCCGTGGTTTCTATAGCAATACTTCACTTGCTAACCTGGAAGAACATGCTCATTCTATAGATAACAACTGCTTTTCCTTATATAATCCCCGTGGTAAGTGATGCTCTCCAATGTTGGGATCACACATTTAATTTCCTCCAGTTATTCCCCAAAATAAAAATAGGGAAGTGAGACACAGATGCTGCCTCTGCCTGATTGTAGGTGAGGCCTGTTGGGCTTCCAAGGATTCAGTGAATTCATTCTGATGCTGGGCAGATTGCTTTCTGCTTAGCAAGCCACCAGCACATACATTCCCATTTCCCTGCCCGTTTTCCTGCCTCGAAGCTGAAAGTTTACAGACTGTAGAGACGACTGAAATGTAAATTGCTCTTCTGGTTTCCTTCTGGACCTGCTTGTCACTTGCCTGTTTATTTTTAATAATGGAATGATGAGGTTTTTTGACACGTACTGGACGTCTTTCCTTCGAGGCAGCTGCAGTCCTGCCTGTGCAAACTGCCAGGCTGGCAGGAGGAAAGTGCCATCCACAAAGCACTGCAGGGAAAAGAGTTTTTTTGGTTTTTTTTCCTGGTCTCTGCTAGAAGCTCAAAATTCCATGAAGATACGTAGATGTTATTTCCCTTCCCTGCCCTTCCCACCCACCATTAAATTGACTTTATTTTATAATGATTTTCACTCGAATAAAAGAAAAGCTTTATTTCATTTGTGGGTTCCCATCAAGTTTGGAAGTGTTCATCTCCTTGAGGTTTTAAATTGTCAAGATAAAACTAAGGAATTTATAATAATAAATTAGAGGAGTGACTCTGAAAGTGCTTCCAGATATAAGCTGAAATCAAACAGTGGAGTTTAATCACAAACCAGATACTGCCTGGAGCATCTAAGCCAGGAATGACTGGAGAAAGGATTGTTCTGCAACCTGAGCTAAAACTGGCCTAAGAAAGATGAGTTAAGCAAAAAAAGCTCCAAACAAGCAGAGAACCCAACCCACAAACCCCTTGAGTTCCTGTGAATTGTTTCAGTCTTGTAAATAACAGAGCTCTTCTGGGTGAGAAAAGTATGTGAAGTGTATTGGTGTTTTCACTGTGAGGCTCCCACATTCCTTCTGTCACGGACCAATGCCTTCCCTGACCTGCATTTCCTTTTTCTCCTCCTGAGGTACCACTTCAGTCTCCTCAGGACATTTTGTTTTCTGCACATTTCACCATTCCGTGGGTGCAGAGCCAGGTGGAAGGTGGTTTGGATTTGGGTTCAGTTCTTGCTCTGAGGTTTTTGGACAAATAAATGGTTACTTTGCACGTTTGCTGTTCTCATTTCCGACTGCGTTTGTTTTCCCAGCCTGAGGAAGAGCTTGATCCTGAAGAGAGGGACAACTTCCTCCAACAGCTTTACAAGTTTATGGAAGACAGAGGTAACACTGCAGTTTCTCTCTTTTCTTATCTCTAGTCCACTTTTCTAATGGCACAGCACTCAAAAGGAAACTCAAATCCTCCCTGAGGTGTCCTGGGTTTGTTTTGCTTTCACAAAGCCTTTTTTATGTCAACACTGCCCTGCTAAATAAGCTCTCGGTTGATTCCTCGCTGTGACAGCCTGGCTGGGAGTTCTGCTGCTCCTAATCCCGGGCTGGAACCTGAGGAGCCTCTTCCTGGCTGGTGAAATGCAAGCAGGAGAGGGTGGGAGATGAGCCATGGGCAGAGCTCTGACCATGCAGAGATGTTGCAGCGACACCTGAACAGGCAACTCGAACGGCTCTGCTTCGTTCTGGACCCAGAGCAAGAGAACAGTGGTATTTTAAATGCCTGTCTTTGCAGAACTAAGTGAGATTTCATAAATTAGAATAGTTGAAGTCTTGGCAGAGGACAGATCTCAGCAGTGCCTGTGCTCTGGATAGAGAGCAGCATGTACCTGCTGACTTGGGAGAGCTGCTGTTGCATAAGACATTTGCATTTGCAGTTGTGATGAGACTGACACTAAAATGGAAGGTTTTCTGTTCCTTAGCTCTTCTCATGCCTCCCCCCAACTTTTTTTTTAAAGTATATTGAAGCCTGAAAAGTTTTGTCGTTTAAACAGTTTTCGTTTTATTCATTGTACTCATGAAGTCACCATTTCAATTCAAATACTGTCTGTATTTATCCTGCAGTAGCAGGTAAACTACAAATGCTTTTACTGCCATTTTACTATTTTCTTTAATTTTAACTTGGCAAAAGTGACCTGAATGTGATATTTCCATAGCAGCATAGTTGGGGTGTTTGAATTTGGAATAACCAGAGCTGAGAGTAAAACATGAAGTGCTATTTTCCCTCCCTCCTTTTTAATTTTTTTAAATAAATGGGAAAATCAAGTTGCTTTTGTAAAAGAGAGTCTGCATCCCTTTTAATGAGGTGTGTTTTAGGCCACAGAATCATAAAAAGACAGTTCCAACTCTGTTCAGGATTTCCAGGTCTTATCACAGGTTTAATAATTGATTTTGTGTTATAGCAAAGAGTTCTGGAGCTCATCCAATACAGTTTGGAGGCCTCCTGTGTATAACCAGTGTTTCTGGAGAAAAACCTGCCTTAGGGGAATAAAAGTCTAAATTGGGCTGGGAAAAAACCTCCCTGTGCTGCTGGGCTGATCCCCAATTTCCTTCTCAGGTAGCCTGATCCTTCCCCTTTTTCTCTTTTCCTCCTTCCTGAGTCTCTCTCCTAAACTCTCAGACTACCAGCCAAGTAGGGACCGTGTCAGGGCCTTGTGAAGGCAAAAGGAGGAAGCATTTTTGGAGACTCAATCCAGGCAATACTCTGTAAGCCACAGGTGGATGGAACAATGTGCAGGAAGGGATTTTTTCAGCACTGGGACTTTGCCCCTGCCTGTTCCCTTTCCCCCCACCCCCTGTCCTTACAGCAAGATTTCTGTTCCCACCACATTTGCTGTGCATTCTCTTCTCTCAGTCTGAGTGTTTTGGTTCATGTAATCATGACAGTATTCCCACAGTCCTGTAAAATTATTTGAATGATTCCAGATATAATTGCATGAAGATGAAGGAAGATAAGAAGCAGCAGGGGAGAGGTTTGATGTTCTTCCTCGCTGGGAGGATTGTTGTCTACAGATGCAGCCACTTGCCCCAAGTCACTTTTGGTTTCTCCTTTTATAAATAATTATTGTTCTTTATGCCATTGCCACTCATCTGATTTGAGTTCTTTCTTTTCCCTGGAACTGCCCCAAACATTCACATCCAGTCAGGGCTTTGTGCTTTTTCACGTTCTGACAATTTGCCTGCGTGACTCTTTCTGATCCCACATTTCTGCTTCTTCCTCATTCCTTTCAGCCCACAGTGTTTTGAGTTAATCCCTTCACACGCTGCTGTATTCCAGCATTCCTCAGGTGTTCTGTGGAGCTTCCTGCAGCTCTGGCTGTGTCCTCCCCACTCAGGAGAGGAGCCGTGGGATGCAGCCAGTTGGATAGGGATTCTTAATAAATTTGGGTGGCTAATAAACCACCCAGAGCTGAGTAATCACTCAACAGTTGAAGCCTTAATTGCTGATTGGAAACTCCTGACTTGTGACATACCTTAAACAATTCAATTAAAATGCAGAAAGATATTTGTAATCAAATTTGTGCCAAAGCATTGGAAGAGACAATATGCTGTTCTGTGGGATAACCTCTTGTTTCTGGTTTGTTTTCTCCAGGTACTCCTATCAATAAACCACCAGTTCTGGGCTACAAGGACCTTAATCTCTTCAAACTTTTTAGGCTGGTTTATCAGCAGGGTGGGTGTGACAATGTAAGTGTTGGATGTTTCCTGAACTAAATATGTCCATTCATGTGCAGAAATGGTTGTCCAGGGAAGCTGGGGCTGCCCCATCCCTGGAAGTGTTCCAGGCCAGGTTGGATGTAGCTCTCATGTGTGGTGGGAGGTGTCCCTGCCCGTGGCAGGGGGGTTGGAATTGTGGATGTTCTTTAAAGTCCCTTCCAGCCCAGACTATTCTATGATTCTGGAAGGCTGTGGCTTGTGGCTGTGTTAGACATAATTCCTTAATGTTCTTGGTTAAAAAAAAACCTGAAAATTTCCTTTTCTCTTTCTTCTTTTCCCCCCAAAGATTGAGAGTGGTGCTGTATGGAAGCAAATTTATATGGACCTTGGCATTCCTATTCTGAACTCGGCTGCTTCCTACAATGTAAAAACTGCTTATAGAAAGTAAGTCCTCATATTGTGTAATGGTGAAAACATTTTTCCATGGTTTTAGTGGCATGTACAACGTTCAAGCAATTTTTGATAGCTCAGTGAAACAGCACTTGCCATCCCTCAGTTCAGGAACAGTGCTGAGGATTGAAATGGTGGAGGAAGGGAGGGAGAGCTCAGGGCTGCCTGAGTTCCTGTTCCTCCAGTACACGAAAATTCTGCCCGTTTTCTATCAAGAAACATTCCCTTTCAGCATGGGAGGTGCTATTTCAGAATACAACAAAGAAATTTATAGAAAGGGCTTTGGCAATTCGAGCTTTGCGAGTTGTGGAGATCCCCCTGAACGTGCTGTCGTCGTTCTGGAGGTGCTTTGTGCAGTGAGGAGGATTTTATACCAGTTTCTTTTTAACTGCCTGGAAAATGCTGCTTGAAAAAAGGACATGTTTCAGATTGGATATTTAAATATAATCTTTGCAGAATTTGTAGAACAATGGCTTTAGGGCATAACTGTGTGCATGTGGCAGTAAATAGTAAAATCATTACTTGTAATGAACAAATGCATAAATCTCTTTTCTTCTGACCTTTGGTTTTCAGTTGTGTTTTAACTTTTGAAATGGAAACCTTCTAGGAATGACATTTTTCAAGCTGATTTTCTAAATGAGAATTGTTGTCATTATTTATCCTCCTGGAAGTTTGACAAGAAACAATTGGGCTTTTTGAGTAAAAGGAAAGCATGAGGTTCTCTTGCCTCGAACCTAAGGAAATTTGGAAATAGGGATGACTAATGACTCAACTCATGTTAATGTTGATGAAGATGAAAATATTGAGACATCTTCAGTGGGATTTGAACTGGGCACGTGTTGAAGGTCTGTATTTTACAAAGCAGAGTGTTTATCATAAAAAGAATAATTGGTAACTGCGTACTAGGTTGCTGTTACAGTGGAAATAACAATAATGTTTGGACACGTGGTATAGTGTGTTGTAACTTGCATATTTATTCTTTGAGGAATAAGCTAATTCATCTCTCTCTCACCTGTAACTGGATTAGAGTGTGTACAGGCAGTTACATGAACAAGCTCATGCATGGCTTTACTGTCAGGAATTCTTGCCTGGATGGGGAGGAAGTTAAATATGTGGGAAGCACCTGTGTGTATTCTTTCTCACCACTTGACTTGTGTGCAAAATTATTTTCATTTCAAAATCTCTGGCTTTTTGGTTTTGTTTATTTGGGTTTGTTCAGTGGCCGTTATTATTATTTTCTTTCTTTTCTGAAGTTTAATGAGCAGGAAAGTGGGGGTTTTATGCACTTGAATAAATAGAAAATAAACCTTGAAATATAAATGGCACCTGATTTGTCTCCAGGTATCTGTATGGTTTTGAGGAGTACTGTCGCTCTGCAAACATTCAGTTCAGGACCATCCACCACAATGAGCCAAAGGTGGTAGAAGACCCACAGAAACACGTGGAACCAATGGAGGAAAGTGTAAAAGAGGAACAGAAAATGCCCCCAACAGAAGTTAAAAAAGAAGCAGAAGAGAATTACTCCAGCAGTGAAAGTGAAAAGGAAGAAGTAGAGCTAAGATCCCCCAGGGTGAGTGGTTTGCACTGATTTCTGGGTAGCCCTTTGGTGGGTGAACAGTTTCCACAGTGGGTTTTTTCCCTGGGCATCAACTGCACTTTGGAATTGGTGTTCTTGTACAAGGGTAGGTCCTGGGAGTGTTGACTGTTGGTGATGTTCTACCTGTAAATGGAGTTGGGTTTGATTATTCCTTCGTATCCCACCCCATCCGTGGGATTTCTCAGGCTGTATCAGGTGAGTTGGTTTTTAATCACAGTCTCACTTCTTCTAATAAAAGAAAACTACAATTCTACAGTATATAGACAAAGGCAGAGGGAGGAACACTTAAGTTTAGTCTTCATTAGTCCTCAAGTGCTGCAGAGGTGAGGGTTGTATCAGTAGCTACAGATCTGACCAGTGACCATCAGCTGGAGGATGCTGAGCACCAGGGAGAGCACAAATAGCATTTTGGAGCTGTTGGAATACCACCCTGTAGCACTCGTGTTAATTCTGTTAAAAGGACATTTCAGCATGGCTGCTGAAGGACAAGGAATTATTCCTTTCTAATTGTTCAATCTGTGAGGGTTCTGTTGGACTAAAATGAAATCCTGGGAAAGCACTTCCTGCAAAGCAGTTTTTCCAGCAAATATTGGCCTTTTAAATTAATAGATGAAAAGACACAGTGTGAACACGAGTTGAGATCTCTGCCTGACTGCAGGTGCTTTTTCCAGGCTTTATCAGCCCCAGTGAACTTTCTGACACGACATTAGCTTTGTTTTTAGAGTGAGGTTCATTTATTTTTGAGGGTTTTTTTGAGAAAACTGGTAAGATGATAAAGAAATGGTAACATTTTTTGGTCTTCTTTATCATTGGCTGTCTTTTGGTAATTTGGTAATTATTAAATATATGCTTATATATTTTATTCCTTTTTAATCCAGTCACCAGCTATTTATTAATTACTATTTTTCCAAAGTACTTGCCGTTATGCTGCTGTGAATTGTAATTATTACAGTGCCTTCATTACTGTCATCTTTGGATGCCCTTCAGATGAGGAATCTTGCATTCATAATGTATTTTAAATGTTCTGATTGAAAAGCAATGATCCTGTCAAGAGTCTTTTAATAAACAAAATGAGAAACCTGTACTAATCCCCGAGAATCAGCTGCATCAGACATTTTGGCCCTTTCTGGCAGAGCAACAAAGCTTTCAGGTCCAAGCAGATGTCCTGAAATCCTCCAGCAGTTAATCAGAAACTCACCCTCTTCAAACCAAATAAAGAGATGAACAAAACCTTTAATCTTAATATTTTAGAACATTTTGCCTTTTTTTTGTGTTATCTCCAGCCTTTCTTCTGTACAGGAGTTGCACATCTCACTTTTCCTGCTGAGATTTGGAGAGGTTACAGAGAAAACAATTGCCAGGAGTCATTAAAAGTGCTGCTGTTTTCTGTTTTAGGGACGAAGGAGACTTGCCCGGGACGCAACCCCTGCTAAAAAAGAGGGTGAAGAGGAGAAAACACCAGAGAAATTAAAAGACAGTGGCAGAGAGAACAAAGACACAGAGGAGACACCTGAGAACGCAGAAAAGAAAGAGCACGAAACTCCACTGGGGAGGAAGAGCACACCAAAGCAAAAAGAGAAAAAAATCAAAAAACAGGAGGATTCTGACAGAGAGTCGGATGAAGAGGAGGAGAGGCAGAGGGAGAGGTAAACGCTGCCTTGGCTCCCCTGGCTGTGGGATGATGGAGCTGTGCTCCAAGCAGGAGGATACACAGGGCTGGGGATCCTGGGGACCCGATTCACTCAGCCAGGCAGGGAAGGGCACGTTTTATTTCAAATAAAGCAGAGCCAGCTGTCCTTGATGGAAGCACCTTTCCTGGTAGTGCCAGACAGTGTTTTTTTCCCTGTCATTTGACTGGCCGAGGTTGTGCTGGGGTTTTATCCCCCTGATACCTCCAAACAGCACCGCTGTGGCTGTGCCAGGTGCTGTGTGGCTGGGAAGCACTTTGGGGACACTTCTCTGGGCAGTCAGAATAGAAATGGCAAATCCCTCCTCTCCTGTGCTTTTATTTAAGTGTTTCCTGGTGGCTGCTGAAGCTCCAGGCTGCTTGTTTTTCTTGTGTCATCAAAGGGTTTTCTTTAATCAACGTGGATGCTGCTTCTCTTATTTGCCACATAGTTGATCTTCCACTGAAGGCTGGCAAATACATTTCATTAAAAGCAAACCCATGGTCTCTTTTGGTGACTTTTTTGTAGTTTCACTTCTACTTTATGAGAAATTGTAGGTAAAAAAATAGGTTAATTTTAATTCTTGCAAATATAATATATAAATATTAGCTGTAGATGTAATAAAAGGTAGATAAAGCTAATGAGAGCTGTGTAGACACTTTTAAACTTGGCTAAACACTCTTGTAAGCAGCTCTTTTCCAGTGGAATGGTGTTTGTATCTATGAGAGGATCAGAGTGATGGCAGTTCAAACTTATGTCCAGTTTGTGAAATGTTAACTGTGAGTTCTACAGTTGAGGAAACTGTGTCAAAATCAAAACTGAAGCTCGTTCTTTCTGTCTTACTGAGGAGCCAGACACTGAGTTATTCCTTCATGTATTAGCAAAATGTTAGTTTAAAAAGTAATCTTTAGGCCTCCAGGTTGTTGTACACCTAATGAATTGAGTTTAAATTACCGTTTTCTGGGTATTTTTGGTACTCACCCGGGGTCCAGCCCAGCTTTAGAGGCAGTGCAGGGTGCAGAAAAGGAAAAGAATTTTTCTTGCAGCTTTTTTCTTTGTAGTAGCTTGGCTACACTCATTAAATGTTTAATCACCATTGTCACTAATTAGTGGGCATTTTAAATACATTTTCCTGCAGGGAGGAACTTGAGAACAAAGGAGAATCAGAAGGTGAAGAGGATGAGGAGGACACAGAACCCTGCCTGACTGGAACCAAAGTGAAAGTAAAATATGGACGTGGCAAGACTCAAAAAATTTATGAAGCCAGTATTAAAAGCACAGAAATCGATGATGGAGAAGTTTTATATTTAGTTCATTACTACGGTTGGAATGTAAGGTGAGGAGAACAAATTGCCTTTCATTTCTTCGTTGAAAGGCTTGTTTGCCAAAGAAATGTTTGTTTTCAAGAAATTAAAGGGAAAGCTGATCAGTGACATGACTCCAAATTGAATTATCAACAGAACTTTTCAGTGTTAGGGATTTTGGTGGTGGTGTTGCACTGAAATGTCAGAAAATACTGCTGTGTTTCCAAATTTCCACCCACCTTAGCAATCCTCACTCCTTCCAGGAGCATCCCTGAGTTTTTATTGTGTCAGCACGAGCAGACTTTCTTATTTGAGGGAGTCACTGATAATGGTGAAAGCATCTCCAGTTAAGGGTATGAAGCACTGGAATTTTGGTTAACTGACTGTTAACCGTGGTTGTAAGGAGGACAGAGGGGAGGAGAGGGCAGAGCAGCAAAGAGCTACAGGAAAAAATATATCCAATGGAAAAAAAGGGTTGGAAGGAACCTTAAACCCCATCCAGTTCCACCCTCCTGCCATGGACAGGGACACCTTCCACTAGCCCAGGTTGCTCCAAACCCCATCCAACCTGGCCTGGAATTTTCCCTACCTCTCAGTAATAAATATTTTCCATAATTCAGTCTTTTAATCCTCATTTTCAGACACCATTTTTCTGTGATATCAGTGATAGCAGTGTGTTGTTATTCCCTTTTAGATACGATGAGTGGGTGAAAGCTGATCGGATTATCTGGCCTGTGGACAAAGGAGGACCAAAGAGAAAACAGAAGAAAAAAACAAAAGTAATTATCTCACTGAGTTTTTTGTGGTGCAATATTTAATGACTGAAAGGGGAAAAAAAAAAAAAAGAGAAAGGTTATTCAGTCCACAGTCTAGTTTCTTAATGGAGGAGATGGAGAAGAGTTTGGTGATCAGCAATGAAACATTGACAGATATTCATTGTTTTTTCCCTCTATTTAAAAAAAAGGTATGCAGTCCATGGTCTAGTTTTTTATTAGAGCAGAAGGAGAAAGGTTTTGATGACCAGCAGGGAAACTCCCATAAAAACCTCTTTGTTTTCCCCTCAGAGCAAAGAAGACGGTGAGAAGGACGAGAAGAAGGACGAGGAGAAACAAAAATCCAAGCGTGGGCGGCCCCCTCTGAAATCCACTCTTCCCTCCAACACGTCTTGCAGCTTACCCAGAACAGCCAACAGTGAAGGTAAATCTGGAGCCAGAGGGGCACAGCACAACCTGTCCCATCCCCCCCATTCCCAAACGGATCCGAAGGTACCTCCGTGCGCTCGTGTTCCCGTGTGGAGGTGCGTGGGAGTGGGGCTGCCACTGCCCTGCCACAGCTTCCAGTGCTGCTTCCCCAGGCAGCACTGCCACAACACACATTTTGGTGTGGCTTTTTTTTTTGGTGCAGTTTTGACTCCACAAAAATTAATCCTTTCGATTTCAATTTTAGCAACACCTCGCAGGCAGACGAGACGTAGCTCAGGAATGTTTGATTCTGATAGAGGATCAAACGGTGAGTGATCTCAGTCCTGTGTATACTTTGGAGGTTTTTTTCAGTACCGTTCTCAAAAGGAGTTTGATTTTTTTTATTTTTTTTTTTTTACCTTTTTTTTTTGGTTGTTGTTTTTTTTTGGTTTCTCCTTGTGAACTTTACTGAGGAATTAGCTGAGCTGACACTGCTGAGGGGCACAGTTTGCTCCCAGGAGAGCTGTGGCAGGGAAATGACTGTACCAATCATTGCATATTCCTCAGCCAGAGCCTTTCAGTGCTGATGTTGAACAGGCCCAATCCGGTGCTATAAGACAGCCTGTATTGTGGTAATTAAACCCTCAACCTCAGTGCTGCATCATCCAACAGAGCTGTTAATTATACACAGAGGGCAGCAACATTTTTGATATTTCTAAGCCTCTCTGAGGAAGAAAGAAAGTGAAATCACTGTTAGTGCAGCTCCCTGAATAATCTTCTGGTCATGTACCAGTGCTTGCTCTGTGTGTGGTGCATCACTTGCACACAAGTTTAGCAATGGAATGTCCATATTATTAGAAGGGGTTTATTTTTTGATTTTGGTTTTTGTTGGTTTTTTTCTGTTTGGGGCTGCATGGAGGGGAGCAGTACTGATTTTTGGGTTTGTAATCTCAGGTGGGAGAGGCAACATCCACAGGTAGATACCAGATTGTGAGAATCTGTAAAACTCTGCTTGCTGCTGTGGACTGTAATTGGTTTATATTGGCTTAGCTGGGAAATGGTAGCAGGAGAATTACAGGCATGAACTGAATCATGTGACTAAAATCATCACCCAGATGCTCCTTGAACTCTGACAGTGCCACTACTATTGCAGTTTCATGGAGATTTTAGGTTAAAATAAGAACTGTAGCAAGGGTGTTGAATAATGCAGGATTTTTTTAACTGATGTAACACCCCGGATTACTGAAAAGAGAGGGGTTCTTGTGTGGTTCAAATGAGAAATCGTGTTGTAATTAATTATTTAGGGTGCTGTTTGCTTCTTTTTGTAATTTCTTTAGACTCTGGCACATCTGACAGTGAAGCAGATGAGTCATCTGAAAAGAATTTGAACGAAGAATTTTCTCCAGAAACTTCAGAACTGGAAAAAGGCGAAAAACTCCGCGAGGAGAAGCTGGATGAAGAGAACCCAAAGATCCCTCATGCATTGAAAGAAAACGACAGGACTCAAGGGCAGCCACTAGAAACACTGAAACTGGAAGTTGAGGAAAGTGAACAAATAGTTCAGATTTTCGGGAACAAAACGGATCAAATCGAAGAAATCAAAAGAGAGGCTGAAAAATCGCCCAAGGGAAAGGGGAGGAGGAGCAAGACAAAAGATCCCTCTCTAGAGAACGCAAAGATTGCGCCGGGAGGCCAAGAAGAGGCAGCGAATGAGTCTCTTACGGAACCTGAAAGGTTAGATGGGCCTTCCTTGGACTGTAAAGAAAGTTCCAGCACTACTGAAAGCGAGCCAGAACCTTCTACAAAAGATAAGAAGCTTTTGAAAAGGAAAACTCTGGAACAGGCATCGCCCGAGAAGAGAAATCGGCGAGAGAGCGAGATGGAAGTGCCAAATATTGTGTCTGAGGAGAGGACCAATGAATGTACTGGAGCGGAGGAATGTAGAGGCACGAACGCTGAGGAGTCCCTCAGAGCCGGCCACGAGGAGATGCCATCCCTGGTGGCAGAATCAGCCCCCCACGGGCAGGAGCCGAGGGGTGACAACTTCCAGCGTCCCGCTGAAGCCGGCGAGAACGTTCCCTTAAAAGACGAGGACGACGCGATGCCCCAGATCGGGCCTGAGACTCTGCTGTGCCACGAGGTGGACTTGGACGACTTGGACGAGAAGGAGAAGAGCGGCGGCGAGGACGCGGCAGCGGAAAAGCCAGACCCCCACGCTCCAAACTCCCACTCCTCCACCATCCCCTCGGCGTTCCTGGTGGCCTCTCCCCTGGCCCTCAGCCAGGACGAGTCGCGCAGCGTCAAGAGCGAGAGCGACGTGACCATCGAGGTGGACAGTGTGGCTGAGGAGTCCCAGGAGGGGCTGTGTGAGAGCGAGTCTGTCAATGGCTTTGAGGCCAGCACCACGTCGAGCAATTGTAGCATTGCTGTGCAAGAGAGGGAGGTGGGAGAGAAAGGTGAGCGTTCCCGGGAAAAGTCACTCCCTGCTGTGGTCGTTTCCAGAGTTGCCCTAAGTCATAGGATCATAGGATCAGATGGGTTGGAAAGGACCTCTGAGATCATCAAGTCCAACCTTTGATCCACTACCACCACAGTTACTACACTATGGCACTCAGTGCCACATCCAGTCTCATCTTAAAAACCTCCAGGGACGGAGAATCCATCATCTCCCTGGGCAGCCCATTCCAATGGCTGGTTACCCTCTCTGTAAAGAATTTCTTCCTAACATCTAACCTAAACCTCCCCTGGCAGAGTCTGGTGTCACTTTGCTAAAAATTGTTGGTTGGTTTTATCTTATGGTTTTAGAATCACAGAATGGTTTGGGTTGGGAAGGACCTTAAAGCCCATCCAGTTCTACCCCCCTGCCATGGGCAGGGACACCTTCCACTAGCCCAGGTTGCTCCAAGTCCCGTCCAACTTGGCCTGGAACCCTTCCAGGGCTGGGGCAGCCACAGCTTCTCTGGGCAACCTGTGCCAGGGCCTCCCCACCCTCCCAGCCAAGAGTTTCTTCCCAATATTCCATCTAACCCTGTCAGTGGGAAGCCATTCCCCATTGTCCTGTCCCTCCAGGCCCTTGTCCCCAGTCCCTCTCCAGCTCTCTTGGAGCCACTTTAGGCACTGGAAGGTGCTCTGAGGTCTCCCCAGAGCCTTCTCCTCTCCAGGCTTAACAACCCCAACTGTTTACCCTGTGTGGTTTTAAATTTCTCTTCCTTGCTTATAAAAAGAGCTTGTTAGAAGCAGAAATATTTATCTTGTGTTTTGTTTTTTGTTTCTCCTCCTCACGTAGGTCAAAAAAGACCCAGTGACAGCAACACTGGAACGCTGGCAAAGAAACAAAAGCGAACTCCAAAGCGAAGCAGCACTGCAGCCAAAAATGAGAAGAATGGAACAGGTACATTCCTGGCTGGGGAGGAGGGGGAAGGTCCTCCTGGCCTGGAAACATGGATAAGAGCCCACTGTTCTCACTGGTACCCACTGTTTGCAGTGAATGGCACTTCCCTGCCAGAGTTTTTCACTTTTATTCATCGTGATTATTAGTGGTGAACAACTGGAGGGAACTTCTGAGCTGTGTGGTAGCAGAGCTACTGGGAATCTCTTGCCTGTTTTATATTATTTAGTTAGGAAAAATTACTAGTTGTGTATATTAGCAGTTACTAAACATTTCCCGTTAGGTTGATTTTTATATATTAGATTGGTTATGAATTTTGGGAGAGGGCAGCTTTAAAGTCTAACAATAGGTGTTTGTGGTGGGGGAAAAAAAATGCCATTTATGGAGTCCAGAAAAATGAAAATGTTTGATGCTGAAGAACAGCTTTTCAGCCAAAGGAATTTTTTTCTTTCAAGTATGTGGGTATTTTCTAACTTTCTACAGAAATCTGGATTTTTATGCTTTTGTAGCTCATTATCCATAGATTCGAAGACTGGTTTGGGTTGGAAGGGACCTTAAAAGGTCACCTCATTCCAACCCCCTGGGTAACTTTATGGAAAAGGAGCCCCTTAAAATATTCCAACGCAGAAAAACATTTTGCTGTTGATATCAGAATCACAGAATTACATTCCATGATTTGGGGTGGAAAGGACTTTAAAGATCCTCCAGTCCCACCCCCTGCCATGGGCAGGGACACCTTCCGCTATCCCAGGTTGCTCCAAGCCCCATCCAACCTGGCCTTGAACACTTCCAGGGATGGGGCAGCCACAGCTTCTCTGGGTAACCTGAGCAAGGCCCTCACCACCCTCACAGCCAGGAATTCCTTCCCAATATCCAACCTAACCCTGCCCTCCTTCAGCTTTAAGGCCATTCCCCCCTTGTCCTGTCACAGAATTCCTGGTGATCACTGTGAGTTAATGAGCCCTCACAACAGCGTTGTTGTATTTTTAAATATCAAACTAAAATATTAATTCTCTGATGTACAATATTCAGACATATTTGACGTGCCTGTGGAAAACCTGGCAATTAATGTGGGGATCTGAAATACTTGAATATATCAGCTTAGAATTCTCTATTACATGTTTAAACTTTTCTGCTTTTAGTCTTGTCTCAGAATTGTTCCTTTAGATGTGTAAAGCAGTTTGACCACTATTTACCATCACTACCTACCTACCTTTAGTAATGCAAGGTTCATCTTTAAGACAGGAATTCTAGTGTCTGCTTTATGTTAGAAAGCCAAAATAGGTGATTTAAGATAGTTCATCAGTGCTCCAATATTCTAATTTTGCTGAGTTTATTTACTGTTGCTTTTCGCTACAACCACTATTTTTAAAATGATGAGGTTGTTGTTTTTTGTTTTTATTAAGTCCAAATTAAATTCTTCTCGTTGCAGGACAAAGCAGTGACAGTGAAGACCTTCCTGTGCTGGACAGTTCCAGTAAATGTACTCCTGTAAAACACATCAACGCAGCCAAACCCCAGAAGATTCCTCGCTCTCCTGCCAGAGTGATTTCCCCTCACATCAAGGATGGGGACAAGGATAAACACAGGGAGAAGCACCACCACCAGAATGCTTCACCCAGAGTCTACAAGTGGAGCTTCCAGCTCAGTAAGAATTCTTTAAATGACTTGAATTAGAAGGAATTTCGAAGAAAATTTGTTCTAAAAAAAACCCCAACCAAACAAACACAAAAAAAACCGTGCAAAATTTGGGGATTCTAAATTAGGTGTGGAATTATGGCATGGCTGTGGAATTGTGTTACCTCTCATGTTGTGTCTTATATCCACTTAAGATGTGTTTAAAATAGCCTTGATAAAGCTGTTTTTCCTTCCCACTTCTAGATGAGCTGGACAACATGAGCAGCACTGAAAGGATCTCCTTCTTACAAGAAAAACTGCAGGAGATAAGGAAATACTACATGTCCTTGAAGTCAGAAGTAGCAACCATAGACAGGAGAAGGAAAAGATTGAAAAAGAAAGACAGAGAAGGTAACTTTGAGATTTGCTTCTTGCTTCCCATGACAAGTTAATTTGTTTGAAAATGTTTAACTCAGTGCAAGTGGACTTTAAATTATGATGTTTTTGAAAAAAGTGTTATAATCTTTTTGTATACATATCTAGAAAGAATATTTGTGGCTTTTCAGAACTTGAACCTTACAGAAATATTTACTGTTTTATAACTGCATATTAGAAGCTTGGAGTTCCTAGTGCAAGCTTGGTCTGAGTTGTTGATTAGGGAGTGACTCCCCTGGGTTATCTTTCAGTAGATGGGTGAGGTTAATCCAGTTTCTGTGAACAGAGCAGTGAAAGCAGTTGCCAAAAAATCTGCGTCCTGTGATTGTGCTGCTTCACTTCAAACAGCGTGAGAAGCAAGGGAAGCGTCGGTGGGAGCTGTGGGAGCTGTGCCTTGCTGATGCCACGCTGATGAGTTGTTTTGTGTGTTCAGTGTCCCACGCAGGAGCATCCATGTCCTCTGCCTCCTCAGACACCGGGATGAGTCCCTCCTCGTCCTCTCCTCCCCAGAACGTGCTGGCTGTGGAATGCAGGTGATAGGCCTTGCTCTGCCCTGCCAGCAGCTTTGCTGCCACGGACACAAATCCTCGACTTCAGCCCCAGAAAAGCACTCGACTGGTTTGACATTGCCAAGTATATCCTGTACACACTTCCACTGCTGGACTGTACCTGTTCTCCCCCTCCCACCCTCTTCTTTTGTTTAATTTGCTGTTCCGAGAAGCTCATTGGTAACTGAAGGTTTGTAGGCACAAAGTGACATCCTTGTCATTGTGTTTGGGTTTGTTTTTTTTATTATTTGTTTCTCGTTTGTTTGTTGTTGTGTTGTCTTTTTTTATTTTTTTTTTTCTTAACGCAGAGAAAAGGGCACTTATGAAATTTGAGAAGTTCTGTCCAATGAAGCGTTCAGGTGTTGTAGGGTGATCTTAAAAAAAACAAAAGCAAGTGCACCAAGCAGACATCAGAGTATTAATTCCCCAAAAGAACTGAGTAGCTGCTGCACTTTCCCCGAGCCGGTGGTAACTCTTGGTGAGTAGTTCCTCTCCGTGGAAGCACTTGCTCTCCAGAACTGCCAAAGTTACGTGTTCAGCAACGTGCCCAGTTCTAAAGGTGTAAATGGGACAAAATAAATTGTGAAAGGAAGTGTAGTTGACTGAAAACTACAGTTGTAATAAGTCTTCCACTTTTTATAGGATTTTTGAGCACACAATTATGCAAATATTTTAATGTTTATTAATGTTTACAGTGGAATTGTGAATAGGTTTTCAGTGGACTATCTTATCCCTTGACAAAAATATTTTGTCTTTTTTCTATGTAATTTCAGAGTTTTTATTTTGTTACAAAAAGACGAAAAATGAAATATATAACAACAATGAAGTTATTTAACAAGATTTCTAAAGCTGAAATTTTTGTGTAAAATAAGGTATCTTGCAACTTGTTAAATATATTTATTCAGACATTGGATGTTGTATTTTTATGTATTTTTTAAAATATTAATAAAATTAGAAAAAAAAAATAATTCTAGGTTAGTTCACTCTTTGGATAAAAAACATCCTTCTCAGTTCTGGCTCTTCAGGAGGAATTATCCAGTAGCCATTCCTGTACTTCCAGTGGGTCTGTCCACGTGTCCTCCCCCCCCAGATCTGTCAGTGGGCATCTGGCTTCAAACTAAACTTGATTTTGGAGACTTTGGCAGTCCTAGTCCTTAAACCTTGTCTGGAGAAACAAAATTTCTTGGCTTGCCCTTCAAGATCCTTTGTCACGAGCTCTCGTGTTTCGCCGTGCTGCCGAAAAAAACAGTCCCGTCTCCCAAAGTTGAGATGCAACAAGAAAGTAAAACAAAACAAAAAGCAACTGTGTGTGCTCTGTCTGTGGATTGTCCCACGGGCAGGTGCAGTTTGTAAATAACTCTTCCCCCCCCCCCCCAGAAAAAAAAACCCACCCATGTATTTAAGACAGTTTGCATATACATTATGTATAAAAGTGATTTTTTTAATCGATTTTTTTATTCATGTTTGTACATTGCAGGGGGGTGTGAGCCCCTTCTTCTGTGTTTAATATGCTGTAGAGTAAAAGCATAGATGCTCTAGACTGTATAGCAGATTTGGGCCCCGGGGCAGAGGGGCAGAAGGAAACACTAGTGATGGTGTAGCATTGCTGAAATCGATGTTTCTTGAAATCTCATTTTGCAGCATTTGTCAACTTGTGATTCCAATTCCTTCCGTTTTCGCAGAGAAAAAAAGAAATTAAAGGAAACGTCCTCTTGTAAATGCACTTTTTCTGTCTTTTCTTCAGCAAAGCAGAGCTATTTCAATGTAAGGTAAATATGGAGCTCACGAGACAGTGCTAATAAAGGCCATGTTTTAAACATAGGCTTTATATTCTATTTTTATTTAAGTGATTGTTCTTGTAAATGTCTGGGCTTAACCTAAATAGGGAAATTAATCTCCATAAATTACTGTAAAGACTTTTTTTCCAGAGCTAACTTTTACTGTTCATCTTACAATAGCTACGAATAAAAAGCTGTGCTCGTTCAAAAGGAAGTAACGTGGGTCCACGTGCTTAATAACTCGCAGAAGGAAAATGGAAATCTGCTGAAATAACAGGATGAATTATATCTTGTGCAGATACTTTACCCTGTCCCCACACTGTGAGATCTCAAACAGGCACAACCCCCACTGAGCACGGAGGATGGAGGAGCTGAGCCCGTCCCAGGGGTGTTCCCAGCTGAGCTGCTGCCCCCTGTCCCTCAGGAGGGGCTCAGGAGGACTGAAGGTACGATTGCTAAAGGCCTGCAAACCCTTCTGAGGGGTGGCTGCTCCTTGACACGGGGAATTTGCTCCTTCCCTGCCCTTCCCACCTGCTCAGCTCGCACTGGGCTGGTGGGAACACCCCCAAAACCAACTGACGTTGTTCTTGGGGCACAAAACCTGCAGGAAAAGGTGGGTTGGCAAATCCAGCGTGGCACTGGTTTTATCCTGCTGGGAAGGAGCGTGTCATGGAACCAGTTTGTTCAGGAGATGTTCACAGGAGTTTCCTGTGATGTTTTAAAAAAAACCACAGGGAAGAGAAGATTAAGTGGGTATCGTTGGGTTATCCTGGATTAAAGGTGAAATCAAGAAGAAAACCCAATAAGATCCACGATTTCTAACTTTACTGTAATCCCCCTATTGATGCTCTGACAAAATAAATTCCAAAGCATCTTCCACTGCCTGGGATGAAAGCTTATGATGTTGAGGACACAGAATTATGATTGTACAGAGTTGGGATTTTTTAAAAGAAGGCATTAGGTGTTGTGTTTGCAAGAGCAAGTGAAAATCACGCATCCTCTGGGCAGCCTTTGTGCTGTTCTGCTGCCTCCTGATCTCCAAGTGATTCTTGTTTTATTTCGAGCTTGCTGAGGAGGTGAGAACAAAATTACTGTCTCAAATTCTGTTAAAATTGTTAAAAAGAGCAGGGCTGTAAGAAAATCAGCCTCTTCCCTCACCTCCTGCAATTGATACAAAGAACTGGCAGATTTCTGGCAGATTTCTTGATTTTGTATCTGAAAGCTGTAAAAAAAACCCAACTTTGCATGCAAGGACATAAGGTAAGAAAAGATTCATTTTCCCACTTGTTTGGGGTTTTTACTTCCCACAAAGTGTGTCAGCTGCACCTTGTCCTGTAGAGTTTCTATTTTCTCTCTAATGAGAAAGTTTAGCAACACCCATTTAAATCTCTGCCTGGTTTTGGCTCCTCCATCACATTTCTTGAGTCTGAGAAACTTTTCTCTTGCTTAATCTGAGTGAACAGCTGAGGCAGGAGGAGCACAGATGTCAGAACGATAATAACAAGCCATGATTTCAACAGGGTAAAGCAGATTTCCAGGAGTAATTATCAGTGAAAGAAAAGCATAACAAGGGCAAAGAAATCTGTGTCTTCCTGAAGTAAAACCTGTCTGACCCTCATGGGAGCAGAGGATCTTCAATTCGAAGGACAGCAGCAGAAAAGGTGATTAAATCACTTTTTGTGGTAATGTGCATACTTGAGTCTAATTTTTCTCTAAAAGTGCAGGATTAGAATGGACAGAAATTTTAAAAATAGCTGCATATTCTTTTATGTAGAGGGGACTATGTAGTAGTGGCTGCCAGAATCACTCAGGAGGGCTTTGATGGGGACCTGGAAAGGGAACCTGATTGTCAACTCCTGTACCTCAGTCAGACCATCCACTGCTGGGAAATCCTTCTCTCTGCAGACAGGTTTGTCAGCCAGGTGGAATTTCGCATCTTAAAAAAAGAATGTTTTTGTAACATGTTCTTTTTTTCCCCATTAAAAATATTCTTGGGTGGCTGAGGCAGCCAAATGGATTTTCTGGGCAGCATCTCCTGGAATTCTTTTACAGCAGTAACTGTAAGTGCTGTTGCCTTCTTTGTTAGAAAAGAGCAGGTTTGGTTTGATGGCTTGAAACAAATCTGACATGAGCTGAGAGCCAGATTTAGCAGCTGAGACAAAAGCTGAATGTGTTAACAAAACCTGAGTGAGCTGTTCACTGTGCCCTTGCCTTTGCAGAAGTTATGCACTAAAGTCTCGGTTATTTTTACTTCTCTGTACTTGGGATTTTATTATTTGCAGGATAAAGGCCACCCCTGGAGATGTGAGGAACATCATAAAGCAGGGGAACCAAAGGGGATGTGGCCAGAGACTGACTCACTGTAATTCCAGGGCTCAGGAAAAAGACATTTTCTAACTAGCTCCCAACTATTAAGCTATTGCTCTCAAATTTTGAGAAAACCTGTCATTCTCCCATATTACCCAACACCAAATAGGATATTCTTTTGAAAGGTCTCTGTGACAGTTTAAAATTATTCACCTTTAATAGTTATCACAAAGTATCTGGGATTTAATGGGGTTTTGGAAATCTGTGAGTTCCCCAAATTCCACAAGGATTTATTAGTCCCATCCATTGCTTTGCAGGAACATGGAAATGCAGTTTTTTGTGTTCCTGCTCTGAAGATGTGCTGGGTTGAAGGCCTGGAGTGGTGGGGTTTGTGCTCAGCCACGGCCCAGGGGCAAACCCTGCGTGGTCCTTGAAGGAGAACTGGAAGGATAAGTCAGTGCTGGCTGTGAAAGCAAACCTTGCCAAGGGCAGGGCTTTGCTGGGGTCTGTGTTTGGGGTTCCCTTTGCTGTTCATGTTGCTGTTCCTGCTCCTTCCCGTTCCAGAGGGGTTTGTGGTGGTTCTCTCTCTGCTCGTCACAGGAACCTGAGCACGTTCCCATCCCAGGTGGTGTCTTCAACTATTTCCAAACTCCTCCCCTAATCCCTCATCTGGGTACAGCTTGACCTAATTTGCCAAGTTGCTGCCAGGTTCAGAAGGAGGCGTAAGGTGTGGAATTTGTGTGGAACGCTTTGTTGTATTGCACAAGAGTGGTTTCTCTTTCTTTTCTAACAAGGCCCTTGTTTATGTGCATGTGCAGCTCGGAACAGGCTCTCTTGATGCTCCTTTATTTCCTGAAAATGACTCCCCTCGTGAGTGGGGAAAGTGCAAAGCTGTTTTAAAAAGGGGGAAAAAATAGAAGATGAGAACAAAAACCCAAACCCAAGCCCTTGATTCCTTCTGCTCATGCTCTGCTTCTCACCCTGCAGGGGAGCACTGTGGGCCATCCCAGTGGCACGAGGGAGGGGCAGAAGCTCAGGAGCGGCTGCTGAGGGGGCAGGAGAGCCCCTCTCTGACAGGGAAGTGCTTTGGCACTGGAACTAGGTCTGTGCAGGTATTTGAGTGTGTTTAACTCAAGACTGTGAGAGCAGCCCCACTTAATCCTGTGGGAATAATTACAGGAATGTTATTCACAGGCAGTGCAGGAGGGGGCTGATTTTTTGTGACTGAGGCTTGGCTGCTGCTGCTGCAGCTCTCCTTGTTCCCTGCTTTTTCTTCAGAGAACTCAGAACAATTATCAAGAGTGTGATTTTTCCTTGGTTCAGAGGCACTTTGCAGCACCCCTGGGCAGGGTAACACATCTCTGTGTCTGTGAACAATCCTTTGGTGTTAACATGTAGCCTGGAGCTGGGTTCACATAAAGCCTTTGTTGCTGGAATGTCCCAGCACACAGGGACATGTCCCCTGAACCGTCCTGCCTTCCCCAGGAGCTGGGGCTGTGTGGGCAACCAGTGAAATGTGTTGTCTCCTCTTCCAAATCAACCCATATTTTCTTCTCTTGTCTCTGGAGAATCACAGGATGGTTTGAGTAGGTCAGTACAGGCTTTGAGCTTTGCTTGTGGCCCAGGAGTCCCCATGTGTCACAACACTCCAGGGGGATCCTGCCCCTTTCCTGGTGTCCCAGGGTCCTGCAGGTGCCTTGTGGGGTGACCCAGCCACCTCCCCCTGCCTTTTGGCCACCCTGGTGCAGTCTGGACAGAAATGGAGCAACAGTTTAATTTCAAGAGGTGGTCAATAATGTATTTCCTGTGATCTAATTCCAGTTGTTGCTGTAAAAATGTCCGTTCTCCCTGACTTACTGTGAAGAACCCACTGCTCTCGTCACCATCGTGGGAAGGGACAATCCCCAGGGTGATCAGTGGGATGGGATCCCCACAAAGGGGCTGGAAGAGCCACTCGGTCCCAAGGGAGGAGGGGATAGCACTGAGGTCCCACAGCTCTTCTCCTCAGGCCCTGCCAGCATCCCCAGGGAATCCAAGAATTCTGTGGGACACAGAGGCACTTTTTCCTGGAGATCCAAGCAGAGAAAAGAGCAGGAGAGGTGGCCAACACCCCTTTCCTACTGATGAGGGGGTTAGACCGTCCCTGGCTGTGACACCTTGAAACCCTTTTCCCTCAGCCCCACCTCGGAGTTCCCGGCAGATCCCTGGGGCAGCAGCACACACAAGAATGCCCCGTGGGCTTGGCCACAAGGAGAGGGGAAGAGGATCCAGTTCTATCTCCCAGTAAAATACAGCAATAGCCCCAACTGGATTTCTACTTCAGTTATTTGAAATTTAGATAAGCTTCCTGTTTTGTTACATGAACAACTGGTGATGTGTCAGGGGCACTTCCTTGGATAGGTCCAGGGAGCCCAGCTCCCTCTGCAGCCCTCTCCCCTTCCCTGGGATTAGAGGGGAAGGAGCTACAGGATAAAGAACTGTAACCAGCCACGGTCTGATCAAACATTATATAAGTGTAGATGTTTATTTTAAGACCAGTGTAGGGTCTTTGTGTATGTCTTCCAGTTACATCTGTTTCCGTGGGTGAGAAATCCCGGGAAAAGATGTGACCATCATTTTACAGCCTGAACTACTAAAGCTTGAATGTCGAATGCTCCCTGGGTGTTCACAGACAGAGCCTGACACCGAAACAGTAAGGAGTGTAGAGTTAAGGTAAAACAGTTTTTGAAACGTTCTAAGGTTAAGCAGAATTGTCACTTTGTAGAGATCTCTCCGTGCTCTCTGCTGGAAACTCGGGGCAGGCTCAGGTTTAAGTGTCACAGGCTCTGCTTTTACAGGTTTTAGAGTTCAGGCCACGCTCATTCAAGGAATTTGCGAGCTGAGCTATTAATGGACTTCCCAAGAGTTAACCAGATTCCTCAAATGCCACGTGCTGACTTCCTAACCCTGCTCAGAGAAACGCTGGTAAAAGAGCTGTTGCTGAGCTGCAGTTCCCAAGCCAGGTACCGAGGGCAGGGGATTTGCCTCCCACGGAAACCGCGCTGGTGTTTCAGCCTCCCAGGGGCCGCAGTCTCTCCTCTCCTGAGAGCTCAGGGATTGCAGCCTCTCAGCAGGGGATGACATAAATTAGGGCTTTGCTTTTATCCTGGACAGAATCCAAGGAACCTCTATTATAATCTTCCAGCTGATTGATCCGATGGCTCTGCCGGCACCGCTGATGTCCGGGGCACTCTGGAACAAGGCTCTGGTTTGAGCCTTGCTGCTGGAATGGTTGTGCTGGCTGTGAGCTGACAGGAACTGCGTGTGCCTCCAGCCTTTGGGTGCAGACGCTCCTGTGGGAAGGAGGGATGCGTGTTCCTGTCTGTGCTGCCGTGAGCAGCTCCCAGTGAGTGTCTGTTTACCAGCTCAGCTTCAGCCACGCAGTTTTTGGCAGGCTGCCTTCCCGTTCCCTCCCCTCCCACCTGCCCTCTGGCTCACTTTTTCCACAGCTTTCTCAGTATTCCTTCCTCAGCAATGCTGTTTCTCACCCTTTGCTCCTCCTTCCTTCAGAATGGCTTCCATTCCTGCACCTCAGGAGTGCTGATCCACCTCCTCCCCACACCCCTCAGCTGAAATGCTGCTGCCTTTCCCTCAGGATCCAGGCACTAAGCCACAATCCCATTTTCATTCTGATTTTGGCCGTGCACTTCATTATGCCACATAAACTTGGGGCTATTTCAGAAGAGCATCCCTGGAATTTTTCCAGGCCAGGTTGGACGGGGCTTGGAGGAACCTGGGCTAGTGGAAGGTGTCCCTGCCCATGGCAGGGCGTTGGAATGGGATGAGCTTTGAGGTCCCTTCCAACCCAAACCCTTCTGTGGAGAGGGATGGACATCACTCCAGAAAACAGGGGTACTGGGAGATATTCTCCCGTGACACAGCCTGAGGTGGCCATCAGGACGTGCCAGCTTGTCAGGAAGCAAAGGCAAGTTAAACCTCAGCAGATCAAGTTAATCTGTTAAGAAAGTTTTCCCTGTTGCTTCCTGCACCACCTGGAGACTTTAGTTACATGGATACACTTTATTTCCAAGCTGAAATGTATCATCTGTTTGCAACCAGTCACTGGGAATTGAAAGATCTGAAACATTTTTTGAGTAAAACAAAGCTTGGCCAAAATTGGTTATCCAGACCTGAAATTACTCACCTAAAACTGAGCAATTTATTAACTCAGTCCCTCTAACACTTGCTTAACCTTTTGTATAGGAAATCTGTATTAATAAATATTTAACTGTTTTCCTACCCCCAAATACCGAAATGAGGGAAAACCATAATTTTATTTTACCCCCCCTCCATTCAGCCTCGAGGCACTTTGCCCAGGAGACATGAAAATCCTCCCAAGTCCATCACTTGACCTCTTCAGTCACTTTTCTGAGCACCTTTTTGCACAGAAAGATCAAACAGAATTTCTCCATCATGGGTTACTTTCAGATGTTTGACAAATGCCAGCTTTAAGGAAAGCCTTCACCCTTTACCACGGATGTGTTGATTCTAATGGCCATAATGTTTGTAGCCTGATTGCAGCAATCTGCACGTTGTTAGCTCGTTATTCCATTAAAAACCAGGATATTGGAGACTTGCTGCCTTATTTGGGCTGGTTTTCAGGCTTCACTGTTTCAGAGTGAGCTCTTGGACCTCTCCAAGGTCACAAGCTGTGCTACAGCGAGGACAACGCACAGGTGGATGAGCCTGTGGGATCATACTGGCTTCTTCCACCTTTGGAAGGCCCGGGAACAGAATTCCAGGGAGAGCTGGGGCAGTTTTAAACACCAGTGGCTGGTGGAAGGGGCAGGTGCACTGTGCTGTAATCCACAGCCTGGACAGCTGAGAGTCTGAGAAGGAATAAAACAACCAGGGAGGAAAGTATTCATTCAACCTGCTGCTGGAAAGAAGCTGGAGAAGGGAACAACAGAAAGGCTGCGGACAGTTCCTGCCCATTCTGTTCCTTGTGCCGCCTCTCCACAAACAGGACCAGGCAGCTGATGTGGAACAGCTTTGGTTCAGTCTTCACCACCTGGACTCCCAGCACTGGTGATCCTGGCGTTCAGTTCCCTTTGTCCCTGGTTTGGGAGGTGGAGCTGAAGCCCCATGTCCTGTTCACCACCGCTGCCCTGCACCCATGGCCTGAGGGTGGGACTGCAGCCATCGGGTCCTTCCAAAGGACTGGGGTTAACCCAAACTGCCCTGCACTCAGCCAGCAGCTGGAAAGCTGCCAGCAGGCTCTGCTTGGAGAGCCTCGTGCCAGGACTGGGTTTGGAGAAGCCTGTGGGGTTCCCTGAGGGAAACAAGTGATGTTAATGCACCCTGTGTCCCTGGGACTGAGGGAAACAGGAGGCAAGGATACCCTGGGGGAAAGCTGGCAGAGCAGCCCTGCCTGAGCCCACTGTGGGGTCTGTCAGCACTCTGAAGCAGCCCTAAAGGCACATGAATCTCTTGGAGCTGGGCAAAGAGCCCCCAGCAACCAAAACTGCTCCCACTGTCCTAAAAATGGATCTTTGGAAAGAACATACAAACCTGTGTCTGGCTCCCATTGATTTTATTTGAATTAAATAAAAAAGTATTTCCCATATTACATTGATTCATCTCAACCAGTCCCAGCAAAAGGCAGTTTAACCCTCCCACCACCCCTGGAATTCAAACACACCAGTCTGTGGGCCCTGGGAGGGTTTGAATCCACATCACTGTGGAGTGAAAAGGCCCTCGGAGACAGACTCCATGGCCAGGCCACCATGACTGACTTGCTGTTTAACCCTTCATGGATCCCACTGGCTGAGCAGCACCTGGAACGCTGTTCCAAGCTGCTGGACGCACCTCCCAACAGCAGGAAATCCCAACTGTGCTCTGGCACAGCTTGTTAAGTCTGAGCACAGGGTTCTCCTCTAACGGGGTGGGCTGAGCAGTCCTGCCTTGGCTGCCAGAGCCTCGTTCTGCTGGATGTGATACTCCTGGAATCTCATGGAGATCCTCTGGGTCATCTTTAAATACTTCTGCAGGCAGTTGTCTGAGCAGGTCATCTGGGGGAAGAGGGAGACAGAAGGCTTTAAACAACACTTCCCCAGCCAGGGCCCAAAATGCAGTCACATACAGGGGCAAACAGTGAGGTGAGCACATCTCTTACTGTTAAGCCTCAGGATAAGGGCAGTAGGAAATGGGAAGTTTAATTGTGAGGTTTAGTTTTTGAGGGATGCCTGAAACATCTTTTAATATTGTTTCTCACATGAAAGTCTCAGTAGAAAACATTTAGGATCTAGGAGATATTACTATTTTATCCTTGGGCTCCTCTTGTGAAATTAAACTGTGTACTTGGCAATAAATCATAAATCTATTAAATTAATATATTTTGTTTTCACTCTGTTTACAAACACATACTGTTTTATGGTCTGGTCTCTGCCAGCTCAGCTTAACCTTTCTCTGACCTTGTTCCCATTAGCTTTATTCATTTTTTGGTACCTGCTTGGTTACCATTCAGCAAACAACCAGAGCACACCAGTCAGCTGGACAGGGAAATAAACACCAGCACTATTTCATCCATAGAATTTTTAGAATTTAAAGTAGGTTTTTTTCTTTCTTTAAGTGCAAAGAAAGAGTTACAAGGTTTTTTTCTGAGCACCAGTTCTACCAACTGGATATTGTGTGTCAGAGTTCCAAACCTTGCTGTCACTGCAGGAGGACAGAAAGGAAAGCCAAACACTTCGCTCGATGACTTGGAAAACCAACAAACTGCTTTGGTTCTGCTCAGTACAGAGGGCTGTGAAAAGCTGGATGGATGAGAATGAACGAGACCAAACCCCCCACAGCTACACCTTGGCCTGGCATCAGCTGCAGCAAAACCTGCTGAGCAGGAGCGAAGTCTCCCAAGGAAACACGTTCTGGAAGTGCCCCCAGCCTGTCTCCCAGAGGGAGTGGTGTTTGTGACACGGGGCCTGGGGAGTCCGGACTTGCAGTGCAGACTTGCTCAGGGAAAGAGGTCAGGAGCTGTTTATCCAAGTACAGAATCCCAAAGGAGGTGCCTGGAGGTATTAATCTCAAGTGTTTAATAAAAAACTACGGCTCTAAAGAGGAACACAGGAATTTCCACACCAGATCAGGGCAGTGGGTCCATCTAGACCAGTGTCCTGTTCCCAGCAGGGGCCAGAGACAGGTGCTCTGCAAGAAATCCCATAATGGCTGCTGATGGACAAAACTTCCCACAAGAAAGTGTCTTCCCAGTTCCCCCGTTAACAGGTGGCTCCTGCACTACCAGACATGGACCCCCTGCAACTCAGAGAGGCAAAAAAAGGCAGATCAGGGTCACACAATGGTTTGGGTTGGAAGGGACCTTAAAGCTCATCTCATTCCAACCCCCTGCCATGGGCAGGGACACCTTCCACTAGACCAGGTTGCTCAGAGAATCTAAGAATATGTTTTGGACCTAAATAATCTTTAATTCAGAGTAATTATGACCTGTAATAGAATTCCACTAAAACAGATGCAGAGAAGATCAGAGAAAGAAGAAATCTGTCTTTGGAAGTAGGAGCTTTGTCCAGAGCAGCAGAAAGGAAATGTGATTTCTGCCTGCACTGAGCAGCTGAACTCCAAGAAGGCAGAAAATGCTCAAAAACAATGGTTGGTTTATAATTTCAGGGGGTTTTTTCCCTTCCAGTGGAGTCAAACAAAGGTTATTAGACTTTTAACCAACAAAATGATTAAACTCTGAAACAGCCTCTCAACAGGAGAGGAGAAGCAAAAACATGCAACTAATCTCATCGAGAGCTTAATGTTTTCTGCAGGTGACTGTGATGGAGCTCCCTGCAGTGCAGAGCACTGGACTGAATAGCCAGGGCTGTTAAAAGCCGGCCCCTGTTCCCAGGACTCACTCCAATGCAGGAATGTGGGTAAGAAAACAACTATTTCAGCAGGATTGCTCAAAGATGGAGATGTGCTGGAGGAAGGCAACTTCCATGTCTACAGAGTCACCATCCATCGGAGGCTGGGGCACGAGAACCTCCACTGACAGCTCAGGGAATGACACAGAACTGCAGTGAGCAGCCACTGAACAGAGATGGGGCAGTTCCCTGGGTGGGTAGTACCAACAACCTACCTCTGGAATGGGCTGGGTGGGAAGGGACTTAAAGCCCATCTTGTTCCACCCCCTGCCATGGGCAGGGCCACTTTCCACTAGCCCAGGTTGCTCCAAGCCCTGTCCAACCTAGTTTGGAACACTCACTTGGAAACAACATGCCAGGCCCAGACTCCACTGCAGAACTTCCTGCCTGGCGTTTTAGCCACTTGAAAGATCAGAACCCTCCAAGTTGCTTCTGAAATTGGAATGTTGAACAGCAATTCTACCAAAGGGTCATTAGAAGCAATTACCTACCTCTTCTGGTTTCACATCTCTGCTGGTGAAATCCTTTATGCAATCCAGGAAGCAGTTTTCTGTAAGTTTATTGTATGTTCCAAGAAACTCCTTGAACTGTAAATAAAAACTGGACAATGAGTATCCAAAACAAATTCTGTTAATTTTTTTTTTACACACACCTGCCTAGCCCAGCTGGTGACACTGATACTGAAGTACAAGTCACTAGAAAAACTTACTGTTAGTCAGAAGATTTCAGCACCAAATGCTGCTCCTACTTGAATCAGACACTAAACTGTGCTTGTCAACAGTCAGATGTTTAAATCTGGGTTGCTGCAGAACTGGCCTTAACTCAGATGATAACTTACACTTCGTCCCCATGTCCTACACCTGTCACTCAGTGTGACAAAGTAGTAAAAGACCTTCAAAGCCCCCACTCACAAACACAACATCTCACCTGCTTGATCTGGTCAGACTCCGAGATCTGCCCGGCCATGTTCCACCACCTGCGCCTCAGTCACCTGCTCTGAAGACGAGAGTCGAGTTTCACACAAAAAGCATAAACCTGAACTCCACATTTACATCAGAATGGAATGTTGTACATCTCTGAAGTGTGTTTAAATGGAACTTTGCTGGCAAACTTCCCAGCCATTCACTCCAGGGGGAGTTACCTTTTTGAAATGTATTCAGTGAAAAGAACATCCACGATAATTCCAGGCACCTTCCCAGATCCACCTGTTAACTGCTGCCCTTGAAACACTTTAAGGCAATTCAAAGAGCTAAAGTAACTTATAATACCTTATTTATGTTTTTTAAGTGCTGTCAAACTCACAAAGTAGAACTAAGGCAGGACCTGGGGGAGAAATGAGCCATAACACTTTCTGGCCTTACAGTGACTTTAGATGTCACCTGTGACAAATAAGGAAAAAAGGCAAATATAAACTGGCAGCCCCTCTGAATAAATGCAGCACGAGCCAGGTTGGCTCAGAGCAGCAGGGCCTGGTCTCTGTGCAGCTGCACCAAACACTCCAAACTACAGCAAATGTTCTGCTCCTTGACTGGAGCGAATTAAATGCAAGAAAACACAAAAGAATGAGAATGGCCTTAAAGGAAGAGAACCAGACAAAGAAACGTGGATCCAAGGATTTCAGCAAATATCCTCAAGGAAGACTCACATTCCTAATCCAGCACACTAAACAAGTTAAGGCTTGAAAAGCATTCCTGCAGGTTTCCTAGAGGAATACTGAAACCTTGTCTTCCTTTTCCCTTAATTTCCAAGTTTTCTAAGGTTTATCACAGATGACAATGCAAACTAATATCACATGTTGATGAGAAGAAGCTCCTTCAGTCTAATTCATATCAACTTGTGGAAGAAAAATGAGCACTGCAGTGTAATCACTTTGTGATAAAAAAACTTTATTTAGCCCTTTAGCAAGGGCTACTCACAATCTTCTATTATGTTTAGCCAAATTTTGGGCAAAACATTCATGTTTTATAAAGCTTTAACTGTTCCAGTCTCTCAGCAGGGGGAAGGGAAGGGGTACAAAAGCTGCCTGAACAAGAACAGAGAGACAGTAACAATTATTTCTGCAACAGAAAAAAACCAAGCAACTAAAAATAGCACCAGGAAGCTCTGAGAAGGATGAACTCTCCCTATACCCCTTCCAGCAGCACAGGGATTATGACATCTGCCTCTTAACATCACACTGTCCCTGCACAGGGAGCCCACTCAGGCACTGGAGGTCAAGTGCACATATGATTCTGGGATTTAGGATGGACATCCCCACAACCAGGAATTCCTCATGAGCACACAGGTCATTCTGAAGGAGAATCTACAGAATCTGGTGGTTAAGAAGAAACAAGGTGCTGTTTGGGTTGTCACTGAATCACAGACTGATTTGGGTTGGAAGGGACCCTAAAGATCATCCAGTCCCACCCCCCTGCCATGGGCAGGGACACCTTCCACCAGACCAGGTTGCTCCAAGCCCCGTCCAACCTGGCCTTGGACATTCCCAGGGATGGGGCAGCCACAGCTTCTCTGGGCAAC
>JAYRBT010000177.1:59727565-59749628 GCA_036023395.1 Myiotriccus ornatus | reverse complement strand
CAAGGCCAGGTTGGATGGGGCTTGGAGCAACCTGGGCTAGTGGAAGGTGTCCCTGCCCATGGCAGGGGGTTGGAACAAGATGGTCTTTAAGGTCCCTCCCAACCCAAACCATTTTGGGCTTCTCTGATATCTTTTCCTATGAAGAAAATTGTTACCATTTAAATACTTACCTTTGCTTGTGTTCCCTGAAGCCTTTTCAAGCCATTTTCCAAGTAATGGAATTCCTACCCAAAAATCTCCCCTAAAGACCCCAGTTCCTCGGAGATGTGCCCCAGAGCCTGTGTCCAAACATGGCAGAATCTCCCAGAGAGAAAACTCCGGGATGGAAAAGGAAAACATTCCCAAAGCTACAGCCGAAGGTATTGTAAGACACACTTTGTGTGGTGCTCACCTGTGCTGAGCTGTTGGTTTGGTGACATTCAAATACATACATGGAGAATATTTGGGATATACAATTGGGAAGGGTTAGTTTTGTGAATAACTCTGTCATTAGCATTGGTTGAATTGAAATCTCTAACAGAGTGCCTGTGTGTGTCTTTATCAGACCCTTCTCAGGTGCTGCTTCTGTCTCTGGTACAAAGCTGTCGTGTATTTCTGTTGTTCAGGGGGTCCAGGAATAAATGGAATGAGGCAAAAGAAGAAACATTCTGTCCATAATGGCACAGATTTGTTCTCTGTGACTCAGTTCATTGCCACCCCAGTTTCATTCATCTGTGCTCTGGTTTTGCTAATTTAAAGCACTCTTAGGAACACAGTGTGAGTGGATTTATGTGACTTGCCTTATCTGAAATAGATCTGTATTTTTAAATTAAAAAAATTTTTTCCCTGTCCTTGGGGAGCATTAGATAGTGGTGAAAAGTGGAAAGGAAAAGCAAGTATTAAATATATTGAAAAAAGGTAACTTTCTTTTTTTCTGCCTTAGGTGAAAGGAAACTTCTGGAGCATATTCCGAGTTCTCAAGAAATGCCACTGAGGCAAAATGGATATTCCAAGAAACCAGCATTAAACAGCAATGGAACGAGCTGGCATTCTGAGAGAGACAGGTAAATAAACACAGCAATCCAGGACTGAGGAGGGGTTTTTGTTTGTTCTGGTGGAATTGAGGCAGGTGGATCAGGTACAGGCAGTTCAGTCTCACTGACAGTGTCAGTGCTTGCGGGAGCTGCGTGAGAACACTTTGGTGGGGAGGAACAGCAGCCACCTCAGAACTCCTCAGCTTTAGAGTGGCTGGAAAAATGTTCTGAGCCATCCAATCTGAAACATGTTTTCCCCAGGCAATAATGTAATGTCATAATTTCACTAATACAGTGAGAAACTTCTGCATTTATACTGTCTGATCTATGATAGTCTGGACAAAAATGTCATTTGCTTCAAAGGGAGAGATATCCAAAGCTTAAATATTGCTCAGTGAAAAGTAGTTTCACTGTTGAAAATACAAGGATACAGCTCAAGGTGTTAAGGGATAAGCAGAGAAAACCCAGTAATGTCTCTGTAAGTTCAGATGCAAAAGCAAATTCCCACTTTGTCTGAAGGTTTGGAATTCTTACACTCTAAATGCACTCTTAGTTTCACTGTTGGCTACTTTCTTGGGCCACAGGAGGAGCCATGAGAGTTTTAATCAGGAATATTTCTCCCATCAGGCACAATCCTTTGCCTGCAGAGCCACTCCCTGCTTTTGAAAGTCACAGTTCAGTTGAGAAGACAGTGAAAAAAGCAGATGATTTACTTCAAGATCTTGGCCAGTTGAGAAGAGAAATGCACAACATGCTCCAGGTAAAAATCTATGTTAGAGTGACCAGGAGTTTCAATAAGGGAATAAAAAATGTGGAGATAAACTTAGAGGTTTGGTGTCAGTAAAAGTGTTGCTTTTGCTTCTACCCCTGTAAAAAGACCAACATTTGTTTACAAATACTTAAAATATTGGAGCTTTTGTGTGGGAAAGGGATTTGAGCCCGAGTGATGAACTGGACTGGAGAGGCTCTTCATGCCATTCTGCCAAACATAAAACAGGTGAGAAAGAAAAAAAAAACCGGAGTTATTTCCTTGTTTGTTTTAGGGTTTTGGGTGTTTTCAGTGCCTGTTCCCTGCTGGGGTCCTCTCTTCTTGTAAATATACACTGTGGGAGGGAAGAAAGACTTGTAAATTCAGGCCTCTGAGTTAGCTGGGAACGTGACAGCTCTGATTCTGTTGGCTTCAGCTTCCCCATCTCCCTAAAAATCTCCCGTGGCACGTGCCAGTTGTTTGCTGCTGGATGTTTAGGAAATGTAACTTCACTTGTCGGATGTTGCAGCACAACTGATGCATTTTTGTGTTGGTTTTGTAGCATTTTAGTGGGTTTAAGTGTTCTTAGGGGTAACAGAGCAGGTGGCACGGGCCCCTTTTATGTTGCAAATATTTGCTCTCCACTATTGCTAAAAACTTAAATAAGTAACATATCTCAGTGTGGGCACCAGCACAGGATGGGGTGGGAGAAGGAATGGCAGGGGAGGGGGACAAAGGTGACATGAATGGTTCGAAACCTCTTTTCACTAACGAGAAAGGTCAGTGGGAAGACAGAGGTGACTCCAGCAGGTGGAGAGCTGCGTCAGTCAGGGACTTTGCTGTTGGCTTCTCATCCCTGAGAGAATGTGGGGTGAGGTGGTAAATGGCTGAATGAGCCTGTGCTTTGTCCCAGAGCAGGGGGCTGAGGCAGCTGAGGACAGCAGGTGGTGCTCTCAGCCAGCAGGAGTGAGCAGAGACAGTCACCGTGTCTGCTTGAACTGATCAAATACCTGCTTTGGATTTGACCCTGACACATCTGTCTTCAGGTTAAAGTGTCAACAGCTCTCCTTCTGTCTTTTTAGGAAGCAAATTCGTGGAAATCTGATGTGAATGATCTTATTAAGGTATACCTTGATTTTTTTTTAATTATTTTTTTAAAATACTGTGATACTGGTGCAGTTTTGAACGTGTTTGCATTGCAATAACACTGCAGTGACTGTATGTTCATTAACAGATTGCTGTTATGTCCAGATTACATTACCCAAAGTAAGATTTAACTCATTCTTAGACTTGTCTAAATCAGGTCTTAGTGAAAGTACCTTGAGGGGATAATACAAATGTCAGGCAAAAAGCTGCTGTCTCAAATGTGTGGACTGATAAGATAATTATGATTTCTGATCTGGGCCTACCTGGCAACTTCACATCATTTTCCAGTTGAACATGGATCTGTAATTCTTACATTTTCTCACAGATTTTACCTCTTATTGAGCTACTATTTGTCAAAAAGTTTCATTTTAAAGTGAAAGCCTGTGTAAAATTGATAAATAATACAGTATATTGTCCTTTTCTTGCCAGGGAAATCCAGGACCATGGGATCAGTGTGTTGGTTCTGTTTTGTGTCCACTGTGACAAAACACTTGTTAGAACATAAACTTTGTGTTTAATTCTGATTTGATAAAAGAACAGCCTTAAAATCAAAAATGAGTTGTGATCTGTGAGGTCTTTTTTTTTTTTTCTGTTCATTCAGTTGATACTTTGAGTCTATTCAAGTTTGGGTGTTTTGATTTTATATTTTTTTTAATGTACATTTATCTCTTTTTAAAATTTTTTTTTGTTGTTAAATGAAGTACTCAGGGGCCCCTGGGTTTCCTCAGGAGTGTGAGAATGAATGCGAGAACTCTTTTCCTGTGTTTGTGTCCTTTCCTTTCGTATTTAGCAGCTAATTTATGCTCGATTTTTATCTCTGTGAGAGGAAAAGGCTTCATTGTTCCTTCTGAAAAGTGAAGATCAGTGAAAGTGGGAGAGGACCAAGGGCTGTTCAGGGGTTTATCTCCTTGTTAAAGCTTAGAAGTGTTGACTGGTGTTTCTTGGGGTAGACTGATGCCCAAACAAGTGCATAAATTGAGAGAAGGTTGGTTTTTATTAGGCTTTAATTATATTTAATTACTGTCATATGGAGAGATTTGCATGTGATGCTTCATGTCCCTCAGTGCCATCTCTTCCCATGCTCCCAGCCTTTGTTAGCACTGCTCCTCAGGCTTTAATCATTTGCCACTGGAGGGTTCTTTTTTGGGTGTTTTGCAGTTTTCCTGACTTCTAAATATATTTGCAATGTGCTGAATGTTCTGGAGTGGCTCAGGTTGGTTGCATTCCCTGGGATGGCACTGACAGGATCACAGATTAACAGGAAATTACAGTCTTGGATTGATTAAGAGCTGGAGGTTCTGTTTCCATCTTAGCCCAAAAATCCCACGGTTGCACCTGATCCTCCTGACCATCCTCTGCTCGACAGACCATCCATCCTTCAAAACATCCAAGTGCCCAAATCCATCCTGAGGGATGCTGAGAGGACTTTGAGGGGAGTTCAGAACAACAAGAAGGTCCTTGAGGAGAATCTGGAAGCCGTCACTCGTGCAAAGGATGGAGATGCCACATATTCCCTCATTAACAGCTTGGCTACAAACAGGTAGTTTAATTCAGTGCCTGTGGGGCTGCTCCTTGTCTGGGAACTCCTTTTAGCTCCTCTTTTCCAATTTTTTCTCAGCAGTCTTTAGCTGGTTCTCGAACTTGTGGTGGTGTTTGACCCTTTGTGAGCTGGATTTCTGTCAGGTGCCTGTTACTCCTTGCTGAGTCTGAATTCTGAGGCTTTATCATCTGGACAAACTGCTCTGCTGCCGTGGCTCTGGGGCACTGAGCTGCTTCCACACAAACATTCCAAGCAAATGAGAAAATTTAGGACTGGTTTCATCATTTGTGATCCTGCAAATGTTACAGAATTACTCATCCTGCAGCACATCTTTGGCTTTTGAACTTCTGCTTCGGTACTTGTGTTAAACAGTCCTGCTTGAATCATAATGAGAGTTTTCCCGTTAAAATACAACTCAAACTTGCATTTTCCTGAGGAAAGTAACTATTCTTTATATATGTAAAGATTTTTTTATCAGGCATGATATCTACTCTCATGATCTTATAGAGCAGGTAGTAATTTCTCATCTGCTTTTTGCCTCTTGAGTTGGAGCATTTTTGTAGCCTTGTTTTATCGGTTTTGATCAAAGTAGGAACTGCCACGTGGCTGCCCCTGATTCCTGGATATTTGCAGTGATGTCAGCACTTCCCAGCAGGGAGTGGGGGTTGCAGGCATTCTGGAAGAACACCTTTGGATTTGGGAAATCGTTTCCCTTTTGATAGCACTTGCAGGTCACTACTTTCTCCCAGGAGCAAATCTGTGCAGTTTAAAAAGGGTGACCTGAAATAGTTCTGTCTTCTGTTTCAGAGATGTGTTGGAAGAGATCCGTATCAGGAGGACTGTGGATGAGTGGATCAAGGCAATCAGTGAAGAAATCCAGGTATGGCTGGAACAAATGGGCTCAGATTTTTGCCTCCTGGTTTTTCCACCTTGTTCTTTCGTTCCCCCGTTGAAGTGGTTCGCTCACACCTTGAAAACGGGAGAAAACTGCTTGTTATTCCCAGGCTGTAATAAAATATTTACTTTTTATTTTTGAATTCGAGTTTCTTAATGGAAATCACCGGTCCCAGTTGCTGATGGAAAACAGCCCATTTCTCAGAGCTTCAGAGTTACCCACCCACTCTTCTGATAGCCTTGAAGATAAAAATCTCCGTTTACTGTGCTTTGTGTTTCATCTTCAGGCCGAAATGGCAAGAAACGATTCGGAACAAGTAAAACATGAGCAAAAACTCCCGTGGATCAAGAGAGCCCAAAACCTCAAGGCTATGAAGGCCAAGAAAGAAATGAAAGCCAAAACTCAGAAAATCCCAGGATGCTTGACAAAGCTGCCTCTGTGTGCAGCTAAGCCATTGCAGAAGCAAGAGGAAGATAACACCAGGAAACTGAGGCTCAGAACTTACTTTGCTGAAGGTTTGCAGAGGAGAGAAGGAAGGGCAGATGTGAGTTCCCAAGTGCTTGGTTTCTTTTTTTTTTGCTGACACAACTGTCAGTGCACCATCTGTAATAATTTGAAATGAAAGTGGTGGCCCTGCCCTGTTCAAATTTTCACACATGAAGAATTTTAAACTGCTTTTCTTGTTGTTGTTTTCCCTCTTGGTGTGCAATCAGGGCCCTGGCAGTGGGAGTGCACTGGTACCAAATGAAGATTATCTGTGCCGGGTTTATGGGAAACCGATTTACCAGGGCCATCGGAGCACCCTCAAAAAGGCCCCATATCTGAGGTTCAACTCTCCCTCTCCCAAATCCAAACTTCCAAGGCCCAAGCTGATAGAGTGTGTTAAAGGTAAGTGACCATCTGATGTGAACAAGGTGTTCCTTCCCAGTTTTTCCAGTTAGGAATTCCATGTGTAAGTGAAGCTGTTTAACTGAAGTTCACCTGCTCTTCAATTTAAAGCTTAAGCAACTGCAATTGCTTTCTAGAGGGGTGGTCACTGCCCCAGGTTTGCCAGAGTTTAGGAGGCATTTGGAAAATGCCTTTATAAATAATATGTATCTCTCTATGTCTCTAGATTTAGATCTATTTCTATATATCTATATATAAAATATATGTGTGTGTATATATATATATAATATAAAAATACCAGGCTTTAACTTTCGGTTACTTCTAAATTTAATAAGTATATTAATAGATCTCTCTTGTTGTCCTAGTCTTAAAGAGCTGAATTGCCAGAAGTGATCCCATCTGAGAGCTGAGTGTGCTGGAAAATGAACTCACCTTTTCATAAAGGTCCCTGAGAGATGAATATTCTCCCTGTCAGGTTTAGCCAGTCGTGGATATTTTACATTCATCCAGAGTTCACAAAGGTGCTGAGATTTGAAAGGTTAAGGAAGCCTGAGAGTTAATTTCCCACTTCTAAGATGTTAATTGAAACATGAAAAATTAAACTTGTGGGTTGAAGATGACATCTGTTAACTCGAATATGTTGAAAGATGTCATCAGAATTGTTGGGGAAGTTCCCTAAATGCAGGCAACTTCTTTTGTTAGTGCAGTCAGGGTTAAAAGCAGAGTATAACTCCTTTCTGGAAGAGCTTGTGAAGGCTATTTGATTGATAAAGGTTATTAGTGGATTAATAATGAATTCCATTCATTACTTCTGTAGGCACAGTATTAAGATAAGAAGATACCAGTTTTCAAACCTATTAAAAATGTGTAAAAAGTATAAAAAAGTGAGGCTGTGCGATCTGACCTAAGTGTAGATAAACTTAATCTTGAGTGAGTAGAAAGTAATGTTTTAACTGGATCAGTTTTATTTCCTAGTTATCTTCTCGAAATTTAACTGATTCTTAATACAGAAGATAAGGTGAATCTTTAACTGACGTGTCAGAAAATCTAATTTGTAGTAGATTTTTTTAATCTGTTGTGACTGCAAGATACAGTGAGCAAATAAAGGATAATGATGGGGAGAAAATCTGGAGAGGGAAGAGAGGGTTCAGTGCCAGAGGTATTCAAGTGATGTGGGTTTGGGGTTTTTTTTCACATTATTTTAATACTACTGAGCAACCTGGCGTAGTGGAAGGTCTCATGGCAGGGGGTTGGAACTGGATGATCTTTAAGGTCCCTTTCAAGCCAGACCATTCTGAGGTCACAACGTTCACCCACAGTGGCAAATCCTCAAAACAAGAATCTCTTGTTTGGCCCAACGTGCTTTTGGTGCTGTTTCCTGGCACTTCTTTTCCCTGAGCTCTGGAGCCCAGTTGTGATCTGTGGAGAAAAAGTGCCACTGGCAGAGAGTATTCCCAGTTCTCATAACCCTCCTGGAAAATGTGAGTTTACAGTCCTGGCAAAAACCTAGAAAACCTCAAGACTTGCTTTCTTTTTTAAAAGGTGAGAACTGGCTACATGAAAACTGATAGTCTTGTTTCTTGTGTATTTTATTTTACCTCTCTTGAAACTTGTCTTTTTTTATTTATTTCTTTTTTGTGCAAAATGCTATACTGGTACATCGCTCATTTTGACTCCTGTCTATGCTGCACATCCATAATTTAATTTATTCTGCACAGATTTGTTTGAACAAAGTGTGTGCTGGTAAGCACTTGGTGTAGAGCAGTAACAGTAACACGTTGTCCACTGAGATTTGGATTGAGAACAGACACTTCTTTAAAAAAATATTTAATCAGCAGTTCTGCTTCTGCTGAGTCCAAAATGAATTTTCTTCTGCATTTATTGGCCTCTTGTCCTTTATGGAAGGTCACAGCCTTTCCAGGGAGGCCAATTTCATCACTGAGGCATCTTGTAAAGTGGTAGAAAGAGTGCCCCTCCTCCAGATAATTACAATAAATAGGTTATTTGATGATTTGAAACTACCAGTTTTCTACCAATAACACATTCAGCTCAGTGGTGTCAGTGAAAAGTGACGGTGCAGGTCGTGTGCAGTTGTCAGAAGCTGCTCCTGTGCCTGTTTTCTGCTGGAGGCAGAAGGAAAGGAAAGGGAAAACTGCAGTGGATCGATGGTCCCTGCAATCCTCCAGAACTCCTGCCTGTCTCAAACACGGTTTCCGGCTCTTTGCCTGCAAACAGGGTGAACTCTGGACAGCTTTTTGTGTTGGCAGGAATAAAACCACCAGAAAAATCTCTTATTTCACATCAGGCTGCGCTCGTGGAAAGTTGTGGGTTTGTCTCTATCAGGGCAGTAAATAAAATAAGACACCCCCCACACACTTTGTATTCTTATCTAAGGAAGAATTTAAAGGAAGCACTCCAATGAATATGTCCTTTTCCAAGCTCTCTGATTTTTATTTTTTTTTTAATTTATTTTTAAATGAGCTCGGCCTTTGTTTGATACAGGCATGGCTTGACTCTGGGTAAGACAGTTGCTCGAGGTGCATCATTTCTGTGCTTCCCTCCACCTTGTCAATGAAATGGAGCAGCAATAGCTGGTGTTTCACGTGGGTCTCGTGAAGATGAAGCAGTTTAAATGCTTTTGCTGCTGGGGGGAAGATCCTGCTGTGGCAGGGAAGTACAAATAATAAAATTAGAACCAGATCTGTGCTCTTCTGTAGCAGGAGTGTAAATAAAACGCAGCAGAGTTGAGTGAGCACTTCGGGTTCTTAAAAAAAGAAAGAAACCGATCTCACATCATGATTCCCTTCACAGCTCTGCACCCACAGATTCCCTTCCTGGCCTTGATGTCCCAGGTGATAAAAGGCTGGAAGAAAGAGCTGGAAGTCTTTGGCCTTGGGTTTGATTGGCTGGAAAAATCCAGACTTATTAAATGACCCTGTTTTGTCAGAGCTTGGTTTAAATTAGTGTTAGAATAAGGATGTTTATTTAAGGCTGAAATGGCCATCTGGAGAGTCTCTTTTCAGTCATTTTATAACTCTCAACCATTTTCTTTGCAAATAAACTATGGTGACTAATGCTTGCTTTCTTATGGGAAGCTAGGGGGGAAAAATGAGTAAGAGATCATTTCTTAAAAAAGTTGGAGTTGTTTTCTTGCATAATGTAAACTGATAAATACATCTAAAACACTAGGGGTTTTTTAAAACTAAGTTTAATTAAATGTCTACTTTCTACCCAGCTCAAATCAACTTTTGAGGGGGGGAAATGAAAAGTTGAAAGCAATTAAAATGAGGTGCTGTGTGTGTACAGTCCTTCATCATTCCCACTGTGAGACCCTTGTTTTTACAAGCTGGCAGCACTACAGATGCACTGCCAGTTCCTGCTTTTGCTCAAGAGTTCAAGGCCGAGGGGGACTGTGAGATCATGCAGTGTGACCTCTGCTAAATCCCAGGCCTCTGAGCTGGATCTGTTTATGTTGCTGACTGCAGGAATTTGTCTCTGGCTGCAGAACAGTTTTTCTGGCCAACCTGTGCTGGGCAGAAAGGCCCATGCTCAGCATTTAAAGGCATCAGAAATTTTACCTGTAGTTGCTTCTTCCCATGTTTGGACACCTTGTGGTTCAGCAGGAAACAGGACACTTGAAATTGAGGATCTGATTTGTACCGAGGTTTTGGCGTCAGTTCGCAACTACTTCAGTTTCCAGGCGATTTTTCCTTAAAAAATCAAAAAGGCCTTTTGATGTCCAATCTATTTTAATACTTCCAGAGATACAGACTTAGTAACTGGATGCAGAGCTATCATACGTGGAAGTCTCCTCCTGCTCCATCTCTCTGACATCCTCTTGAGACACCTGAGGGTTTTACCCCATTGGCCACAGCCTTGTGTTGTGATTCCTTTTCCCATTGCTTATCCAACAGGGCAGCAAAGCCTTCTCCAGAGCCTCCTCCTTCTGACCTCCCACTGAAGAGTTAGGACTTGTTCCTGTTTCCAGGCTTATAACCCAGAATTTGTCTCACTCTGTGAGAGAATTGCCTTTTAAAAGCCACATTATCGATCTTTGTTTATCCCCCTATTTTGTAGCCGTTGACTTTCATTCCTCAGCTAATTAGGAGGCTCGTGGAGGTGAACAGAGCTAAAAAGTGCTGGTTGCCACCTGTAAAGTGGCCATGGACACAGGGAGGTGGTGAATAGGAACATCAGAGGAGTGAGATGATGTTTTTTTGGCTGTAACAACAAGATGGGATTGGTTACCAACGTGATCCTTTCCAGATTCGTCTTCCTGACACCTCCAAAGCAGCAGCAGAAGCACTTCTGTTTGATTCACAACTGCTGACTCCCTTCTGGGGAGGAATTTTCAGGCAGTCTTTATCCATTTAGATTAAAGTTAATAATTTCCTTCATAATAACCATTGTTTGCGAAGAATTGAGGCTCGAGTAAGATCTGGCGTTGATGTATAGTGAGAAATGCACTTTGCAGTAAATGCTCTCCTCTGCTACAGACTGAAGATACTTTTACACACAAATTACCTCTGGCTGCTATTTACAATAAACTTCAAAAACTGGCCCAGAGGAATCAGTGCTTCCTTGATGCTGGAAGTCAAGAATGGTGGGTATTACTTATGGCTTGATTTGCCAGTGGCAGTGAGTTGCTAAACCAGGAATTTGCAGATTATACCTGTTCCTTTGGACTACCTGCCGTTCTTGTGGCTGCATTTCAAACCTAAATCATGGATTTCTTCTTGGCAGCCTGCTGCCATCCCTGTGTCCTTTTCATGTTTCTGTGCTTTCATCTGGTAGATTCAGCTGGAAAAATTGCAATTTTAACTCCTTCAGTGCTGTCAATATACTGAGACATCTCCCTTAGCACTTTTAGATTCTACCCTTCCTGACTCCCTCCCTCATTCCCTCCATCCCCCAGCAAAAATGTATAATTCCTTCAGCAGGAAGGCTTGGATTGGCCAGCAGGTGGGATGTCCCTGGGTTTGTACGTGTTGGTGACGTGCACTTGCTCTGCTCTTGTTTCAGGTACAAAGGTTAAGTCAGCCAGAACCCAGACTTCTTCTCACACGCAGAAGGTCATCCCCAGCCCCAGGAAACACCATCCTGTGTATGCTCTTGCCCAGGAAAATCAGTATTTCTTCAGTCCCAGTCAGGACAAGCCTCCTGCCTATGGTCCCCTTGAAGGTCACCTCATTCCCATGGCTATTCCACTAGGTAGGAGCAAATAACCTGGAGAAGGATGGGTGGAGGTTCATTACTGCTGCTTCAGGGAAATACAGCTTGTGTCCTCTTAAATCAGTGATTTGAGGCTTGGAATTAGATGATCTGTAAGGTGCCTTTCAACCCAAAGCATTCTGTGATGTGCCCTGGTCCACGAGATTTGCAGCTGCTCTTCTCACAGGATATCTGGGGGATCAGTTTAAAATGTTCTGGTTTTCCTCATTCCCTCATTTTCACTTTTTTCTGGATGTCTAGACACCCTGAGAGAGCAATTATTTCAAGAGAATCACAGAAGGGGTTGGGTTGAAAGGGACCTTAAGGATCATCTTGTTCCATGGGGAAGGGACACCTTCCACTGGACCAGTTTGCTCAGAGCTCCAGCCAGCCTGGCCTGGAACACTTCCAGGGTTGGGGCATCCACAGCTTCCCTGGGCAACCTCGGCCAGGGCCTCCCTGGCAGAAATTATTCCTTTACAGGGAATAATTTCTTCCTAATATCCAGTCTAAAGCTACACTCTGTCACTTTGAGGCCATTCCCCTTGTCCTGTCACTGCATTCTCTCGTAAAAAGTCCCTCTCCATCTTTCTTGTAGACTCCTTTCAGGTACTGCAGCTTTTGGCCCCACTTTTATTGCTTCCCTGTCCCTTCTCTTGCACACTTTCCATTTCTAGGGTTCATATTCTGGCTTTAAGTTCGGTGTCCACATAAGCAGGAACTGAATTAGTGGCCCTTGGGTTCAACATTTGCAGTGACTTCAGTCCAGCAATTTAAAGAAGATAACTGTCATTTTAAAAGGGTGTCCCAAACAAAAATGTGTGGGGTGGTATTGGTGTAATCTTCTTTTGGATGTGATTACAGGAATGGGAGGTGGGGGAAACACAGTGTGTAGTTTTTGAACAGCAAACACAATTCTGGTTTTCAGCAGTAGGTGTCACCACAGCCAAGAAAGTCATTTGTAAAAATGGCACTGTTGAGTTTACAATTTCTGCTGGGAAAGCCTTAAAATTACCTGGTGAATCACCATGGTGTTAATAGGGGGCTTTTTAATTGCTCTGTAATTGCACACAGAATCTCAGTCTGACACGAAACACAGACAGAAATAAATTCTAATTAATGTATGAATTTACTGACTTTGGAGATTTATGTGTATTTTTAATTGTTTTTCAACTGTGCTCAGGTCAGACCCGGAGCAGCAGCACATCCCTGCAGCCTGCTGGGATCATTGTAGACAAACCACACCCTGTCACAGTCACAACCTCCCTCCCTCAAGTGCCAAAACCTCCAGTGGAGATAAAAAAACCAAACATAGCTATGATAGAGATGAGGTCAGAGAAGAAGGATCCACCTCAGCTCTCTGTGCAGGTACTTGTCAAGAGTGATGATTGTTTATTTGTTTATTTTAATGATTGCTAATTAAAGGCAGTCTGATCCACCACTAATGCTCTCTGACATCAGTAGATGGTTTTCAGCAAGCAATAAAAACATAGAATGGCGGGACCAGGAAGTTCTCAGGCTGTGCTAATATATTCACTCCTATTTTATCGATTATCTTTATTATTTCACCAAAAGAGAAAACTATTTCTTCCCTGTTTCACCTAGACAGGGTGTGTGTAAAATAGATCTATGTCACATTTTCTCTTTTTTTTTTAATGAGATTTTCCAACCAGAACAAACTTGGAATCAAAAAAAGTATAAAACATAAATGTCAGTTTTCTTGGATGGCTGCTTTGGCCATTAAGATTTCTGTTTCAGGCATGATTGTCAACCCAAGGATTTCACTGCTGATTATCAACCCCTGCAGCCCTTACCTGGTGGGCTGGAGGTGGTTGTTTGAATTTTTAACGTGAGTCTTGTCAAGGAAGTGAATGTTTCTTAAGTGTTCATTATTTTTGACCCAGTTTGCTGAGACTGTGCCCGTCCCACACCCCCCGTTCAGACTCAAATGATTCACAGGCCTGAGTTAAACACAGGTCCTGTGTGCTCTGTTCCTGTGCTGTGTCACTGTTCCACCCACATCTTGCTGTTATTTCACCCAGTTCTTAAATGCTGAAGGTGATTTTTCTTTTCCCTGAAGAACTAAGAAAGCATTTGATGCCACAGTGGACCTGGTTCCATATTGTAACCCAATTATCCCTTTGATTTACTGTACCAGATGTGTGACAGGGTGAAGCCAAAAACCAACCTCCACAGTGCAAGCAGATTGCAAGTCAAACACACATCTGCCACATAAATAATAAGTTTTAAATGATGGGTGCACTCACCTGCTGTCAAGTGCAAGGGAATTAAAGAACAGGGAAAATCAGGAAACCCTTAGTTTTTTACAGGGTTTTGCTTTTCAGAACCAAGGTGATACCAGGTACAGGCATGAGAAAACTCTGAAGTTTAGTGGCTCAGTAGCAACTGGAAGAATCTAAAAAGTTCAGTGCTGACAGCCAGGCTAATACATAGATTTTTATATTGATGTTATTTTTTTCTTTCCCAGGTGTTACCAAATGTGGACATCGACAGTGTTTCGAGTGGCAGTGTGAGTGTAAACCATGTTCCTCCAGACTCTGAGCCTCCCCTTCCTCCTGGGGATGCTGTGATACAGGTACGGGTTGTCTGTGAATTCAGATTTGGTCAGAGAAGAAAACATGTTTAATTGCTGCAAAGTTATCTCGTTGTCTTGTTTTAGTTAGAGAAATGAGACAGTTCCAGGGAAAAATGGAGTAATTATTCTAAAGAATTTATAGTGTAAGATGTTTGATTAAGAAAATGAGAAACTGTAGCACGACACTATTCTTCCAAGATTAAATAATCACCATAGTAAAACTCTTCATAAAAACAGTGAACAGCAAGGACAGCCTGGGCAGGGGGAGGGCATGGGGCTGCAGGGCTTGGCTTTGTGTGGTTATTGGACACTCTACTGGCCCTGAGTGTTAGTTCCTGTCCTGACTTCAGGAGCTGGGGCCTCCAGAGTCCCGTGGTCTGAACAAGACAGAGACTGGGGACTAAAGCAGTGATTATTATTTTAAAATTAGATTACTCCATCACCCCAAGATGATTAGAGGGATGGGGCACCCCTGCCAAGAGGAAAGGCTGAGGGGATTGGGATTGTTCAGCCTGGAGAGGAGAAGGCTTTGGGGTGACCTAGTGCAGCCTGAAGGGGCTGTTTACAATGGCCTGGGGTGACAGAGTAAGAGGGAATGGCTTCCCTCTGACAGAGAGGGGGTTTGGGTGGGATATTGGGAAGAAATTCTTCCCGGTGAGGGTGGGGAGACCCTGGCACAGGTTGCCCAGAGAAGCTGTGGCTGCCTCATCCCTGGAAGTGCCCAAGGTCAGGTTGGACAGGATTTAGATCAACCTGGTCTAGTGGAAGGTGTCCCTGCCCATGGCAGAGGGGCTGAAGGAGATTGTCTTTAAAGTCCCTTCCAACCCAAAACATTCTGTGATTGATTATTAAATAACACCATAGAAATTGTACAGAAGTAAATTGCTTAAGACACTTAAGAGACTATTTCCCTACAGCTTTTGATGCTGAAATATTCCACTGGGTTTGGTAAGAGCAGGTTTTAGTTGTCAGCGTGCAAGAAGAAGTTGTTCTAATAATCTCTCTTTATGCTGTGCAAAGAAATTCCTCCTGACTTGTGAGGTGGATAAAGCATTTTCTCTCAGTTCAGACTATTGACAGTGAGTGGTGATTTAACTGCATTCTTGTCATGAAGCTTTTCTGCTAATGCATTTTTCCCCTCCTATATGAAATGTCTTAACAATTGCAATCTGTCTTTCTAAGACCCCAGAAGATGTACCCAGTGAAGAGGAAGACACAAAGTTTCCAGGGACTCATTTCACTGACGTCACTGATGTCATGCAGGTAATCACAGTGCAAAAGGGTCCTTTCTTTAAAAAAAAAAAAAAAAAAGGTGTATTTGTTTTATATCATTCTGTCATATCTGAAAACAATGTAAACAATACTAGCAGCTTTAAAAGTACACATTGTTTACAGTGCTATAAAGAATATTAGAAATTACTGTGTGGTGGTGAAGTAGAGTAGCCTTGGGAGAATTAGAGTAAAAAGCTATAAAATTAGCTTTTACTTGGATATGTTAGAATGCACTAGAAATACAAGTAGTTCTCTCTGAAATCAGCAGTGATTACAGCACTTGGATTTCACAATTTAAAACTCTGAATGTAATGAATATGTTGACAGGCTGAGAGAGCTGGGGCTGTTCAGCCTGGAGAGGAGAAGGCTCCAGGGAGACCTCAGAGCCCCTTCCAGTGCCTAAAGGGGCTCCAAGAGAGCTGGAGAGGGACTGGGGACAAGGGTCTGGAGGGACAGGACAAGGGGAATGGCCTCCTGCTGCCAGAGGGCAGGGTTAGATGGGATATTGGGAAAGAAATTCTTGGCTGTGAGGATGGGGAGGCCCTGGCACAGGTTGCCCAGAGAAGCTGGGGCTGCCCCATCCCTGGAAGTGTCCAAGGGCTTGGAGCAACCTGGGCTAGTGGAAGGTGTCCCTGTCCATGGCAGGGGTTGGAACAAGATGATCTTTGAGGTCCCTTCCAACCCAACCCATTCTGTGATTCTATATAAGATTCTCTTACAGATTTTAAAGAAAGGTGATCTCTCTTTTGAAGAATGAAAGTATTTTTTGAGGGTTCCTTTTGGAAAATTTCAGTATAGAGCAATTTGCACGTGCTTTTGAGGTCCTAAAATACCTCATTTCACTCAAACATTGTAACTTCATGGGAGAAAGGACGAACAGGAGATGTGGTCACAGCACCAAGCCTGGCAGAGTTCGGGTGTTTGGACGATGCTCTGGGGCACAGGATGGGACTCTTGGGGAGGGTCCTGGGCAGGGCCAGGAGTTGGACTTGATGATCCTTGTGGGTCCCTCCCAGCTCTGCCTGTTCACTGATTCTCTGTGCTCACGTCCTGCTCACCTCATAGATCCCATTAGGAATGTCCAAAATTTAACACCATTGTCATTTCTGGACTAAGGTAATGTGGGTTTATTTGGGATACTCTTTCACAGTGTAATTTTTTGAGGCAGCAAGTCCTCTTTTAGTCAGCTGGCCTCGTGTAGGGGCTGACAAACCCTCCTGGTTGGTGAACCAGCCTGTGTTTCACTTCAGTGAGCAAGACCTGCTGGGGGCATTTCAAAATCGACCCCCAAATGTGCTCTTTTTACCTCTTCTTTGTGCTCTGGAGCCCAGGATTGGAGTGTGCATCAGATATTAACCCTGGAGCCTACAGGTCACTATGGTAGATTTATTTTTAAAATGGATTCACCATTTAACATCATCTCTGGGTTAAAACAGCCCTGAATTGGTGGTTTGTCTATCACAACTGTGCAAATGCTTTATTCACTCATAGTTTTAAAGTTACTGGTGTTGTTGGAGGGGAGGAGTTAAATCTGTGTGGACACTCTTCTGTTTGCATTAAAAAAAAAGCTGTAATTTATGAAACTAAACAGGAAAGTTATTCAAGAAATCATTTTATGAACTAACAAGAAACGCTGCAATGGTAAATTTTTATTATGTGAATAATAGTTATTCATCTTTTCTGTTTTCGTCTTCTTCCTGGATTGCTTTTATCTTTTCTTTTTGGCAAGGAGATGTATTTTTAACCACAATACCAAAAAATGTTCCAAGTGAAACATATGTTTGGCCTGTGACCACACGGACAATGTTCTTAAAAATGTGCAAGGCAAACACAATGTGGAAGCATAAAATCAATCTCTGGAGTGGCAGGGGTTTTTAAGACATCAAAAGAAAGCAAAGTTATTGTTATAAAAGAGGCTTCAGATGCATGAAAAAAAAGTGCATAAAACGCTATATGGAAAACCAGCTCATTGTTGTCTTCCCCATCTCTCCCTTTTATTATGAAAACTCAATTCTGTTCGAGCTGAGGAGGAGAAGTATTTGTGTGAAATATCTTTTTGGGGCTTTATCTTTTCCCGTTTTTATTTCCCTGGGAGTGTTCCAGGCCGGGTTGGATGGGACTTGGAGCAAACCTGGGCTAGTGGAAGGTGTCCCTGCCCATTGCTACCTCTCCATATTGTGTTTAAAGACCCAGAGCTCCACCTTCCAGAATAGTTCAGTTAGGTGCTCTTATTTCACAGTAAGAAAATTCACGGAATAAAGTGGAAAACAGCTTTGGTTTTGCTTTATTTTTGATCAGAGGTTGCACCTACAACAAAGTAGGTTTGCACCTTCTGCACAGAAGAGGTTTCCTTGCATGAACTTGCCTTTTTCAGGTTCGAACTGACAGAGGGCAGGGTTGGATTAGGAGGGAATTCTTGGCTGGGAGGGTGGTGAGGCCCTGGCACAGGTTGCCCAGAGAAGCTGGGACTGCCCCATCCCTGCAAGTGTTCCAGGCCAGGTTGGACGGGGCTTGGAGCAACCTGGGCTAGTGGAAGGTGTCCCTGCCCATGGTAGAGGATTGGAGTGAGATGATCTTGAAGGTCCCTTCCAGCCCAAAGCATTCTGGGATTCTTTCAGAGTGAGGACCTTGCTCTGCTCACAGGCCCCAAGGATGGACTCTCAGGTTTATTGTGTCAGCTCTCGTGAGCAGCCACATCCCAGGGGACCTTTAGCAAATCTAGTGGGATTTCGGCTTGGAGACCCTTTTTGCTCTCTCTGAACATGCAAGGTGGGGACTTGTTTCTCAGAGTTTTTTGCTTCCAGTTTCCACAGCACTCAAAATTCAGCACCTGCAGAGCTCAGAGCAAGTGCATTTTCCTCAGCCCTGGTTTCCCACAGGTGCTCGTGGGGCCAGTGATGTTTTTACACGAGTGACTGCTCAGACAAATATCTCAGGTGGCACCTGCAGGGCAGCCTGGCCTGGGAGAATTGCTTCAGAAATCCATCAAGGAATCCAAGCCTTAAATTTTGGGAGGCTTTGATAAAAGACTCTGCATATACATGTTTGGTAGTGGAACAAAACTAATCCATACCACTGATCATTTCAAACTTTTTTTTTTTTTTGAGTTTCTCCAGGTAATTTGGGGAAATAGAATTTCAGCTTGATACTTTATAATAAAGTACAGTGATTAATATTCCAATCATATCTGAAAGACCTTCTAATTTATGCCATTTTTTGATTGGGAGTCGTGATAGGTATTTTCAACAGTCCCCAGGGAAGCAAAATGCAGAATTAAGTGCAGATTATTCAAGATTGGTCTACAAGGTGATATATGTTCAAGTTCAATCTGTATAATTAAATACTGGCTGTTACATTATTTTTTTATTTCAGCAGAGATGATAAATCACCCAAAAATGAATACAGTTTTCCTCTGGATTTGTGCGTTATTGTGGATTTGTGCTCTAATAAATATCAAATATTTTAGAAATGCAGCAGGACTGCGAAAGTTTGTCAGAGTTACTGAATCCGTGTAAGATTTATTGTATGTACTTGGTTTATTTAATCCAGATGTTTGCATTTTGCATGCTCTCAGAAGTATCAAACAGGCAACATCAAAGACAATTTATGGAGTAAAGCAGGGAGAAGAAAGTGCATCCTGAAATGCTGGACAAAGACATCTTTAGTTTTGCTGTCAGGATGAATTATGGCTCTGAGCACACACATCCTGACACCAAGAGCTGCTTATCACTTGCAAGGCACCCAGTGCTTTCTGAGGTGAACTAAACTGATTATTTCTGTGCCCAGAATGGTTCAGAGATCTTTGTCTGTCACCCAAATATACATATTCTGCAGGAATATCCATATTCTTGCTTCGTTGAGGAATTATCCCTGTATGAAGATGCAGAAGGATCCTGCTCCTTAATAGCTCTTTGTTGTAATTCCCATCAGGGACCTCTCTGACTTTGCAGTTTTAAAGTAACATTAAGGTAGGAGAGAATTATTAATGCTGGGTTAGGGAAGGAGACAGGAAAATGTCACTATCTTTTTATTTCCGCTTCTCTATTCTGTTTTCAGTGATTTGTTCTTTTATTCAGGGATAATATATAGCATGTTTGGGTTTGGTGTTTTTTTTATTTTATGGGTTAAAAGTAAGTTTAATTTATGTGAGGGAGAAGAAGATTTTTTTTTCTCTCCTTTCACTGTGTTGGAGATTAATCTTAGTAAATGTGGATTTACAGGGAGCTCTTTTATGCACCACCACACACTTCTCACTGATAATTTAGGGCCCAGCTCTTCATCTCTTTGTGCCATGGCAGATTTTCTTCTTAGAGAATCATATTACCATTAGAGACATTTGCTTTTAATATTGCAAGGGAAGGATACAGGTTCTCATCCAGCAGGAGACAGTACAGTGTGATGGCTTAGTGACTGCTCCTTGGGACTTGGTGCTGTGAATCCAGGGAAAAAGGAGGAATCTTTTGGGAACAGCCAAACATTATAACACACCCCAAGGAACTTCTGTCATTTTTTAGAAATAGCACATTATCATTAAAATCAAGATGTCTGGGAGGATCTTGTGAATTATCACCCAGAATTGCCTTTTGACTTCCAGCAGCTGGAAGTGTAAACACACGTGTAACACGTGTGTAAAACATTAATGTCTGCTCTTCAAGCTCATTAGAGTTTTGACAGACTACATGAACTGGGGGGAATGTGTCTTTTCAGACAGGAGGCTTTAAAGAACCAAGTTAATTCATTAAAAAAAAAAAGGCAACCAGAACACCAAACCCCCCCAACCCAACAAGTAACTGTCGAAAGTCTCCTGAAGTTTTTTGTTTAGGGGAGGAACGTTTCTGGGGTGTACATTAAAGAAACTTGATTTATGTCACCAGAACATTTTTCAAGTGTTAGCATTACCACTGGCTCCCTGCCCTGTGCAGGAAATATGAGCCAAATCATGGTTTACTTAGCAGCTCCTATAACTTTAGAGCTCTGCAGATTTATGATTTGCTAAGCTCAGAGCTGTGTCAATTAACCAGGCCACGCTGAGGAGGGAGAAGGTGGTTTGTGTGCTGTGACACATCTACAAGTGTTTCTGCAGGAAAAAAACCTGACAGTCACCTCAGTGACATTGCCTTGCAGAAATGCACCGTAACTCAATTTACTGCTTGTTCATTAGGAGCAGGAAGAGGAGAGGGATGAAATTCCAGAGTTCTCTGAGCCTCTGCTGGAGCTTAATGGCCAGTTTAAAGTTGCCTCTCCAAAATACAACGGTCCTTTGTTTCCTCCGGTGGCTTCTGCCCCTCAGCAGCCTGCTGATGTGCTGGATGAACTGATTCAGAGGAGAGAAACCATTGAGAACAGGCTGATAAACTGGTGAGTTGCAGTGGAACAAAGTGGCAGAAGAATATATATAAGAGAAGGAATGATTCCCTAATTATCCTGCCCTCTCTTCTCTCCTCTGTTCCCTTCTTCCTTTCCCTTGGAGCTGCCCTGCATTTTAGGCCAAGGGTGCTCTTTTGGGTGCTTTTAGGTGTGTGTTGGTGTTTGCTGATGGTTCAACAGATTTTATTCTGCCAGGGTGGAACAGGAAATAATGGCCAAAATTATCAGTGGGATGTGCCCAGCTGGGAAGGAAACAGTGCCCAGTGTCAGCACCTCGGAGAGTGGAGACGAGGAGGTTGGAAGCCCTGCCATCGGTAAGTGGGAGTCATTGTTCTCAGCAGATGGGATATCAAGTTTTGGCTCATCTTTCCAAGCTGTGTAGGTAGCTGTTGCCTCAGCCTAGTGCTGAACCAGTGGAACTGTAAAAAGCAGCAGTGCACACTTTAATTTACGTGGTGTTATAAGGCCACTGAAATAAATTATCTGGGGAAAAAGAAAAAAAAGGGAAAGAAGGCATAAATCGCCCCACTGTACAAATCACCTTCTGTTACTGGCCATCTAAATCAGACCTGGCATTTTGCTAAGCCTGTAATGTTTGTTTGCCTTTCTTTTGTTAAGAGATATGTCAAAAATTAGCCCCCACCTTGTGTGAGAGTGGAGAGAAATGCATTTCTCCTGTGATGTCACTGCTCTTTGCTGCTGCCTTCTTTCATGATCAGGAATTGTTTCTCTACTCTTGTGTATCTTAAAAAAAAAACCAAAAAACTTTTTCCAAAGGAATGTTCAAAAGCTCATGGAGAATACAATGAGTGGCTCCAGTACAGAACATGCGGTTTAGGAAGTGGGACCTGGACGTGAGTTTTATGTTCCTTTATTTTCAGTTGAAGTTGCAGGTGGAGGAGGATTCCAGCTCTTTGTCAATGCTGGTGTCCCTGTGGACTCAGAAATGATAAATCATTTTGTAAATGAAGCTCTCAGTGAAACAATTGCAACCATGCTGGGTGACAGTGAGGCTCAGAGAGCAGCTCCTGCTCCAAATGTCCTTCCAAGCACAGTGACTAAGATGGTAAGTGTCCATTTTACCTAAGGCTTCCTGCAGAAGTTCTGAGGGATAATTTTGTCATGGCATGATGACAGGAAAAGATGGATGAACTGACTGAGCACAGGAAGGACATGGATATGGAGCCAGTCCAGAGGAGACCATGAAGGTGCTCAAAGAGCTGGAGACGGATCTCAGCTCTGGAGCCAGGCTGGGAGAGCTGGGGTGGCTCAGCCTGGAGAGGAGAAGGCTCCAGGGAGACCTCAGAGCACCTTCCAGTGCCTAAAGGGGCTCCAAGAGAGCTGGAGAGGGACTTGGGACAAGGGCCTGGAGGGACAGGACAAGGGG
>JAYRBT010000177.1:59689467-59717474 GCA_036023395.1 Myiotriccus ornatus | reverse complement strand
GGACAAAGGGGAACAGTTTTAAGCTAAAAGATGAGACATTTAGATTAGATATTAGAAATTCTTGGCTGTGAGGGTGGTGAGGCCCTGGCACAGGTTGCCCAGAGAAGCTGGGGCTGCCCCATCCCTGCAAGTGTTCCAGGCCAGGTTGGATGGGGCTTGGAGTAACCTGGGACAGTGGAAGGTGTCCCTGCCCATGGCAGGGGTTGGAACTGGATGAGCTTTAAGGTCCCTTCCAAGCCAAACCCTTCTGGAATTCCATGGTTCTGTAAGTCACTGACAGTGCTCAGGACCATGGAGTTAGAAGATGCCTGTCAGTGGGAGAACCTGTCTCTAGGGATATCTTCTCCTTACCCAGACTGTCCATAGCTGTAGATATAGCATGTTTCTCTCTCCTCTCTCTATTTTGTTTTTTAATTAATTTAATTTATCATGCCCTTTGACTGTCCTGTAAATATCTTAACACTTTTCAAAGCCAAACCAGCTCCTGCGTGTGATGACAATCTACAGGCAACGTGTTTCTTCTGATTTTTTTAAGCTCATTTCTCTAAATCTCCTAGTATTGTTTTTATTGTAGTATTTTTTTGAGAGGAGACAAATGCCCTGCACTGACTATCATAGGGGAATTGCCCTGTGCTGTTACACAATCTGTAATAATCCCACCCTGGGTTGTGTTGCATTGTGATCATTTATAGTTGAGCTTCTCTCCCTCCCCACCTCCAAACACAGCCCAGCATTCATTGCATTGCTAAGGAAACCTCATGGTATAAAAGCTCAGGTTTGATTTCAAGGCAAGAGTGTTTTCATATCAGGGAGGAACAGAGAATCTTCTTCCCAACTCCTTTTGTTAGTGGAGTCAGCACTGAATAGGAAACCATCCGTTCTTGGAGGGGGGGAAGGAATGATCCCTGACTGCTTCCACTTTCCTTCCAAATCTCTCTGATCTGACCACTGGTGTGTGAAATTGCCAGTCACATCACCTGTTTCCTGGTGGCCACAACAGCTGCAATGGAAGCCCATCATCTGATTGGACAGTTATTTTTAGGGCCAAAATTCAATAATTGTCGCACGGACGGGTGGCAAAGTTCACTGTTTCAGGCTGTGCCTCTCTGTCCGTAGAACCTCGCAGTGGGTACTGAGTTTCTCCCTCACAGTGAGTCACTCACAGATGTATCTGTAAAAAATTTGGGGATTGTGTGCCTTGTGTCTGGGTTATTTTCAGGTTTGTGACCAGTTTTTATCTGTGTTATGGAAACATGGTGTCCATTTGTAGGCTGGAGCAGCTGCTGCTCGTGTAGATACCCAACAGCAGCCCCTCATTTATAAATCCTTGTTTTCAGTGCTTAAAGTCATAGACGTAGAAACCAACATGCAAATGAAATGTGGCACATGCAGTCTTAAAGTGAACAATAATTACAGTTAATTAAGCAATGATTATAGTTAATTAGGCTTAAAATTCATTCCTTGGCTCTGTATGATAGCAGAAGGCTAAAGTTAGTTCGGGAGCTGTCAGTACATTTTTCATAAAGATGCTTTACATACTTGCAGGCTGCAAAAGCTTGATAAATGCTGGATTAGAGAGCAAATTATCCCTTTAAAATAGACTATATACAGGTTTCTTCTAATAATTTCCTGAAGAATCCTTTCCAGTCTCTTTCCATAAGTGTGATAAAGCTCATTAAGCATACAAGGTATGATGAACTGTGCAGCTCTGAAACCCTCAGAAATGCTGCTACATTAGAAATCTACAGATGATAAAACTGATTGATTTTTTTCAGTTTCCACAGACTCTTATTTCTTTTTTTTTCCCCCATAAGAATAATTTAAAGGTTGTACAACAGGCCGTGTAGGGAGGAAATCACCCTCTCTATCACTGCGTGTCCCACTGGTGCGTTTTGAAAGGCTGCACGTTCTGCCACAGCGTTTTGACCAGGAAATCGTCGCTCTGGCTCACTGAGGAACTTTTTTCTCTCTACAGAAATTCTTGGAGATGCAGATACAAGTCATGGGCCGATGCTTTTGGCTGAGCTGGAATCACAGCCAGCTTCAAATCCTGCTCTGCGAGCAGCCCAGCCAGGCAGCAGAGTGACATCTCCCTCAGAGGATCTGTCCCAGGTGAGCTGGAAGGACTTTTTATTCTGTGACTAGTCAGAAGGAGCAAACTGTAACCTTGGAAAACAGGTTTTCCTATTCCACTGTCGTCTCTGACATCCCACAACTGGTGCATTTTAAGTGACACGTTCAGCTGAGAAACTGAACTCAGAACTACATGTGTGTAATAAAAATGATTGTGTTTCCCCTGGCAAATCCTTAGAGTTCCTTTTCTACCTTCTGTTTTTACCTTTTCTGCTCTTCCTCACAGCTTCACTGCTCTCACAGGATCTGCTACTCAGCTCAGATGGGGCATTTGTTCTAATAGGGGCAGGGTTGGGAAGGCAGTAAAGGATAATGTTCCTCAGAACACTTAAAGGTAGAGGAACATCCTATTGATCTCTGCTTCAAACCTAGACAGCTGATTTTTTTCTTAGTATGTGCTGTTACCTAGAGATGATGGTTTACTTGGTAACTAGAGATAAATTCAAATAACAAGCTAAAAATGAGGTGGCAGACTGCTCTCTAATATGTGAAGCTTCACAGGGTGTTTGAAAGTAATTATATATTACCATGGTTGCTGTTTTCATGGATAAATTCTGGCCTTCCCTGGTGTTCTGTATAAAATAACCTGAAGTATCTTTTATTCACCTGACTCTGCCATGTCATAACCCACACTGTGCCACGTTTGGGTTGATGTTTTTGAGCCTTGATGCCCCTGGTGTCTGAGCAGTCCTTAAATACATCACCTGCAGTGATGTGTTGCATCTTCACAGGGGATTTTAAGTGTCATGCCTCTTCCACTTTGAGATCACCAGAACATCCTGTTTTTCGGAATGACTGTTCATGGGCACAGCTGCATTCTGTGACCGCTGTGTGTGTTGGGGTGAAGCTCACAGGTCCTTGTTATTGTCTCACTGGCCAAAAGTAATGGGGGCAGAGGGCAGAAAACATGTTTCCTTCTTTTAGCCCCATTAGCAGTGGTAAAGAATACAGTGATACCTGCATCTCATACTCTGCTGGTGGGGTTAGGGTTGATTTTTTGCTCGTTTGGGTGCAGGGAAATAATAATTTACTGTTTAAGATTGCCCATGTACATGGTCTTACCTGTGCAAGGAATCTGAGGTGATCTGACACAGAGCCTTCCACAGGAAGTATGCAGCTAGTTACATATTGTCTGACCCTTTATATGTAGATAGTTATACATTATCTTATCTCTAGAAACTTTTCTTTGCATCTGAACCCTTAGTGTGGCCTCTTTTTTTTTGCCTGCTGGCTGTAAAACTCACCCTCCCTTCAAACCAAGCAACCCAACAAAACAATTTCTCTTCCTGTGTGGGTGTTTATTCCTGAGGTAGATCCCAAATCAGTGTTTCTCCCTCACCTTTCAGCTTTTCTATGATGTGACTGTACCCATAAGTGACAATGACAATAAACATCCCCCCTGGATGGGGCAAAGCCCTGTTCCATAAGATCCTCTGCCAGATCTGCACCTCCTTCCCTGAAAGGAAAAAAATGATCCCTGCAGCAGATGATTGGAAAGCTTGTTTTGACAGCATCTCTCTGCCCTGTGACAACCATGAACCTTTCCCCTCCTTTCAATTAGGGATGGCATCTGCATTCAGCTCCACGGCTGGATCTGCTTTGTCACCTGCCTGTGGGAATCAAGATTTTCTGGGAACATAATACCAGCTTAGGAGAGCAAGAGCTACTCAGGCTTTCAGGATGATTCATTCATTGTGTGCAGTGTTTAAGGAAAATAATCACTTTAAATTTAAGCTCCTTGAAAGATTTCCTCCCAGGTTAGTCACTGGCTCGCACATCAGCTGCCTCACATCTTGTTTTCCATCTCTAGGCAGTGTTTTGCCTTCACTGAAGTTAAACTGTATCACCCACACACAAAGCCAGGAGACAGGTCTGTTCAGGGGCAAGGTTTGCTGAGACACCTGAGGAAAATACACTATTTCAGGTGGAGTCCAGCTGGCCTTGGTAGAGCTTTGTTCTGATTTAACTGGGAATGATCTTCCTGGGTGTTGGGGTTTGTTGTGGCACAGCTTGGGTGGTTCCTGCAGGCTGTCCAGACAGGATCCTCGTGGCAGGGATCATCTGTGTCCCACTTGTTTGCTCCCTGGCACTGGTGTGGAGATCAGATTTTGACCAGCAGAAAGAGCACTGAATTTTCACGTAGGGCACGAGCAAAATGCCTTTTCAGACGTGAAATCTGTGTGGTCACCCGCTCCAAACCAAACAGTTGAAGTCATATAGGAATTCTCTTATCTCCCCAAATTCCTTGGCTGCTCCTCCATTGCTAGCATCAGATTCTTTCCTCTAGATTTATAAATGCTTTTAACCACTGTCAGACACAAAGCCAGACTAAAGGCATCTTCAGTTTGACCCCTTCTGCCCCTTCTTGTGCAACAGCACAGCAGTTGCCTGTTCTTTGTGGCCACTCTGCCCCCCTGCTCTCAGCTCTAAGGAGCAGCAGAATGACTGGGAGGACGCTGGGCCCTTCTCCTCTAAATAAATCACTCTGATCATGGGAGGGACAGGAACACTGAAGTCATATTTGCCTGGCTTAAACATTCCAAAGGTGGTAAATCTAAGTCATCTGAAGCCCCAGTTGCATTGTTAAAATCTTAAGGAATCATTTGGTTGCAAAATATTTTCATGATGCTCTTTTATAAGTGTGAGTGTTTTTATACAGTCCACATTTTTTAAGTGGGATTGGCACTTTGGTATTCTCATTAGCTCTCATTTTTTAGTATTTCAAAAGACATGGCTTTTTTTAATCTCCAGGAATGCATAATTGTAGGTTATGAATATGTTATCTCCCAACTTCTGTTTGCACCTCAGTTCAGTTTAAACTGGTTTTTGGTTCATCTTATTAAAAAATCAAAAGAAAACAACAAAAAAAAAACCCTTGAAACCTTAAAAAAACCTTCCTTCCTAAGGCTTCATAAAAAACCTTATATCCATCCGTGGAATCAACAGAAAATGCTTCATTCTTCTAGGTAGGCAGTGACAGAACAAGGGGCACTGGTTTTGAACTGCCAGAGGGCAGGGTTAGATGGGATTTTAGGAAGAAATTCTTCCCTGTGAGGGTGGTGAGGCCCTGGCACAGGTTGCCCAGAGAAGCTGTGGCTGCCCCATCCCAGGAAGTGTCCAAGGCCAGGTTGGACGAGGCTTGGAGCAACCTGGGCTAGTGGAAGGTGTCCCTGCCCGTGGCAGGGGGTTGGAACAAGATGATTTTTAAGGTCCCTTCCAGCCCAAACCATTCTGGGATTCCAGAACTCCATGACTCTGGTTTGCACTTCTTATATTTCCTGTCTACTTGTCCTCAGGACACAATTCCCGTTCCAGTTAACACATAGGATAACAAGCAAACTTGACAAATGTCTCCCTTTTTAACATGCAAAACATTTGTTCCTTCTAAAAACCTTTCCCTGCAGCGTTGTTGCAGACCTGGGTCCTGAGGAGCGTTTCGGCAAGAATAGAAAACGGGTTTAAAAACTGGGCCAAGGAAATAAATGTTAGACTTGGCCTGGGTTTTCCAACCAAGTGATATTTTTCTTTTCCCTTTCAAATTTCTCTTGTCAGCCAGGAGGGTAATACCTAGGGAGAAGTCCTGGATGTTGAAGAGAGCTGGGGAAATAGTGTGTTCTTTCCACCACATGCTTTGAGTAAAAATTGAGGGTCTCCTGTGTCTCCAGGTGTAAATGGCACTTTGCCATCCATACCTGCTGCTCCCAGGATGTTTGCCCAGAGGGGATAGCGCTGCAACAGGCTGTTTGAGAGCTGAATTCTTTTGATCCCAAAAGGAGGGAGAACAAGTGCATATGCTTCAGTGAATCTTTAAAAACCTCTTTGGGTGTTTCCTAAAGCTCTGTGTGATCTTGCTGTGCTTTTACATCAAAAGTGGGATTTGTGACGTGGTTTTGCTGTGTGGCACACAGGAGGAAAGCCGAGGAGCTGCACGAGTGGGGACTGGGAGACCACGAGTCATTCTTGTCAGAAGGGTGTCTGAGGAGATGCAACAAGAAGGTAAAGGATGGCAATGAGCAAACAGTTAAGCACATCACTTTTAAATAGTGTTGTATACTGATGTATAATAAGGTTGTGATTTTTTTTTTTTAATTTGGTTTTCATGACTACAAAATTTCCAAGCATTTGTGTGTACAGAGATGTGATATGGTTGGGGGGCACACAAAGGACTGGAAATTCACCTGGAGGAAGCTCCAAGGAGACCTCAGAGCACCTTCCAGTACCGAAAGATCTCCAAGAGAGCTGGAGAGGGACTGGGGACAAGGGATGGGGGGACAGGACAAGGGGGAATGGCTTCCCACTGACAGAGGGCAGGGTTAGGTTGGATATTGGGAATAAATTCTTCCCTGTGAGGGTGCTGAGGCCCCGGCACAGGTTTTCCAGAGAAGCTGTGGCTGCTCCATCCCTGGAAGTGTTTCCAGGCCAGGTTGGACAGGGCTTGGAGCAACCTGGGCCAATGGAAGGTGTCCCTGCCCATGGATCATCCCACTGGATGATCTTTACGATCCCTTCCAACCCAAAGCATTCTGGGACTCTCTGATTCTATTAAATGTATTTGTATGTAATGTAAGTCATCAAAACCCTTGTAATTAAGTATTTATTTAAATTCGTGTTTGCCAGGAGCATCACAATGTGCATCTTGTGTAGTCAACTGAATCTTAATTGCTTTCTAGAATGCTGTTCAGCAAATGAGATATTCCTGAGCTGGTGATGGAAGGGAGTGGTTCCCACCCAGGAGAAAATGCAGGGGTGCTCCACAAGAACTGAAAAGCAGTAGTGAGTTCAGATCATGCAAATGGGGGAAAAAAAATACAGATTTTCAGTGTTAAAAGGACCTGGTCTGAGATGGGCTTCAAGCTGGTATAACAGATAATGATTTCCTTTAGTGAAGGACACTGGGCATGATCTGTGCTATTTTTGGAGATTACCTAACAGTGTTTGTTAAAAGTGTTAAGGATGATGAAAGAGAGGGAGAAAATATCTTTTATTTATTGTGGTTCAAGTCAGTGTTGGAATAGCACGAACTGTGCCCATTACTGCCATGTGTAATTGTTTCAGCAGATAAGAACTTTGTGGAGGTGCTGGAGTGAGATAGGTAGCAGTTTTCATCTTACATGCTAAAAACAGGAATCTAAAAACCTGCATGTCTACAGTATATGCAATTATAATTGCTCCACCCTAGCACAGACAAGTTCTTCCTTCAAGCCCTTTTAAAAATAATTCTTTGAACTTCTTCCATTTAATTTAAAAAAAAAAAAAAGGCAACAAAACAACCATCTCTTCGAATTAGAATTCTGAGGGAATTATTTTGCTTCAAATATTTATAATAAGTGGTAAGAAAAGCCCTAGGCCAGTGTTGTTGGAACCTCATTTCAAAACCACGCTTTGCATATGAAGAAAGTGATGAATAATGTAAAAATTATCTGTGGACAATTAGTGGAAAAGCTGAGAGGACTGAAGTGGCACAACTGAGTGCATGTCTGTCGTTTCCCTATACATTTCCCTGTACTGTATCACGAGGAATTTGGGCACAGTCCAACTGTGCCTGTGTGTCAGCTGGAAATGTGTGACCAGCAGATGGCAGTAGTCAATTTTCTTTGAGAGAATCAAAAGAAAAAAAAAAAAAAAAAAAAAGAGGTGATTTAGTGATTTATATACCGGGATCATTTAAATCCTATTCAAAGTATACATATTTAATGAGCCAATAAAAGTCTGGAGGGTTTGCAAATGGAAACAACTGTCTGTCAGCGTTAACCAGAAGGTCTTGCCTCCAAAAGCTTCGCCCCAGAGAACTTCAGCAACAGAAAGCTGAGGGGGAAAATTAATGAGAAGCATTTGAGAGGAAAAGGAAAACTTGCAACATGATAAGTGTAGGTGGGTTTAAGTAAATACGACATTTTGAAATCGAGCACATCTGTTGCTGTGAGTTCAAAGCACCCTGTTTATAAGAACTTCATGTCAGATGGTGGCCTTCAGTGGGATAGCAAGGGACAAGGAAGACTTTCCTGGAAGTGGAGAAGCGTTTCGGAGACAGGACCATTTAGGTATTTTTTTCAGAGTTTGAAGGGTAAGTGGTTGGATTGGTAGAGCTTGGGAAATCCAAAGCCCTGAGCTGAAGTGTGAGTTCAGAGTGTTGGGAGACAAGGGAAATGGTTTTGGACCTAAAGTTGGATGTAAAACAAGCCATTTTTTACTTAAAATGATAAATACATGGCAATATTTGATTCATCCTTCTATGGCATTGAATATATATATATATATTAGGACTTTCTTTTGTTGTTCAAAAATGTCTTGTGGTCTGCACTGAACATGTGTTTTTACTGAAGGCAAGTTGATTGATGGCTTCTAATGAAAGCTGAAGTTCAGTAGGGCTGCTACAATATCATGCCTGAAAGGGGAAAGTCTCCTGAAAGTTACAGCTGAAAATCAAGCCTGGATGTATTATTAATTGAAATGTGTGCCTTCTCTAGACATGGTGGAGACAGTGGTTTGAAAACACAGAGTTGTAGTACAGAATATACAAGCATAGATATTTTTGGCTTTATAAAACCCTTTAATCTTGGTACCCTTCTTTCATACATCTTCATACATTTAATATGATAGTAATTGTTGTGGCTGGTCAGTGCACATATTTCCAGAGTTTAAGCATTTTTTGGGCTTTACATTAAAGGGATTCGGAATTTTTAAAATTAAAATGAAAGAACAGGTGGCAGAGCGTTTTCAAACTTTAATAAGAGCAGCTCAGCACCAGAGGTGGATGTATCTTCACTTAATTATTCTTTTTCTGCCACACAGACTCTCAAAGTGTGACCTGGAGAGCAGAACTTCGTGGTAGTGATTCCTTTCTATCTCCAGCTGGTGAATTATACTCAGGCAGCCATAAGTAGATGGGAAAGTGATATTGGGACACTGAGGAATTGGCTTTGTTGCCACAGAGAGGTTGCATAATTGCTTGGGGAGGAGATGATCTGTGCAATATTGTGAACGAGACAACAAGAAGCCTTTAAAACAATCTGTATAAAGAAAATAAAATAAAGCTTCCATCATGCTGGTTCAGCACCGAAAATGGGCTGCTGGTGTGTCAGCATCCACAGGATGCTGTACTGAAAGCTGTAAGACTGAAAATATGGCTATAACTAAAGAACTTCTTTGTCTCTCTTCTTCAGCCAGGGATTGCTCTGAGTTAGGGATTTTTTGGGGTTATTTTTTCTTAAAACTATTGTGGCGTGAGGCAAATCTGTACCAGATGCTTCGAGGAAGGAAGAAGATTAGGATAAGGCTAAAGGTCTTTTCTTTTTTTTTTTTTCTTAGAACTGGAACTGTTTTGGTCAAACTCAATGACTGTTCTACTGAAAGTTTACTTTTTCCTTAATATCCTGCTGTTTCTTTTTTTGGCCTGAGTTTCACTGAAGGCTTTTTGCTGGGGATTCTCCATCCCACCCTGAAAACAGCAGCTGGTGAAGCAAAGCAAAGCTGTTCTCCCACGCTGTGGACAGAACCACCGCAACCTGAGAGGCAGAAATACTCTGTGTGTAGTCAGTGCTCTTTGAATTCAACTAAATTTCTGAGAGAAGCTCTTGGAAATTGGAGGAGTGAAATCACTTAGCTGTAATTATGGCATTTTTCAAGCAAGTGCCCTGTCAGAGGTTTTATCCAAGTTTTTCAGTGCTTCTTCAGAATTCCAATCACAGAATGGGTTAGCCTGGAAGATCATCCAGTTCCAACCATCCAGTTAACCTTAGAGATCATCCAGTTCCAACCCCCTGTCATGGCCAGGGGCACCTTCCACTAGAGCAGGTTGCTCAGAGCTCCATCCAGCCTGGCCTGGAGCACTTCCAGGGATGTTTCTGGGCTGTTTTACCTCTGCTTTTCCCATCCAGTTTCCTCTCTGTGCAATCAGGTGGCTCGGGGACATCATTCCATTAATGTGTTTTACATTTGGGCAAGTCAGGAAACGCAAAGTAGCATTTCCCACAGAAACCCTGTGTTTTCTACAAGTAGTCCTCAGCTTTTAGGTGCTCCAAGTGGTTTAGAACACCAGTTCTCAAGGAGCTTTTGGTTATTCTGCACATGTCCATGGGAGTTACGTGATAGCCCACACAGCAGAAAACACATCTGAGTAATAAGTGTGCATTTTGCATAATATTCCACCTCAAATCCTCAGTAGCCACGCTTGAGAGTCTCTAACTTGAATTACTGTCAGTATTTAGCTGTGTTATAGCACATTTGGAGCAGGAGTTTTTAATTTCTTGGCTTTTGTAAGAATAATTTCTCTATTAACAAGTGTCATTTATATCCGTGGTTGCTTCTTTTCCCGCTGAGTTACTTCAGTTATTTTTCAGGCAAAATGTTAAAGCAGAAGTGTGATTTTTTAAAAATTTATTTATTTTTCCATAGCTTAAGGCAAAGTCTTGTGCAGGGTTGTTGTTGTGGACAGTGATGTCCTGCTGCTTCAAATCTGGGCCGTGAGCAGCCAAGCACCAGGAGCTGCTGTGGGTTTGGTGGGACTGTGCACACCTTTGTACCCATTCCCAAAAGATCTCCTTCTGGAAAATGATCCTCTGCTCCCACAGAGGAATTTCTTCCCCTCACTTGTTTGTACTGAAGTTGTAAAGAATAGGCACTGCGAGCAGGTGAAGTGACTCTCTCTGGTGTGTTTTTTAGACTCCTAGAACATCACTTGATTTTCTGAGGCATATAAATGAACTGAAATCCAAGTGATCAGGTGGAGAAATAAAAAACAAAACCAAAAAAACAAGAAGAGAGTTTATACTGAAAGAAGACTGTACAAGGCACTGCTGTGCTGTGTTGGGGGTGTGTATGGGGGAATCTCTTTAGGAGGGAGGTATTTTGCATTTTTCATACGGTAAAAAGAATAAAGCAGGAAATCTTCCAGTGAGGGCTTAAGGAATGTTCCTGGGCAGAAGTTTTCAGTCCAGGAGCTGGGACTGACAGCTGTTGTTACCCCGTTGCTGGAGCAGGTGAAAGCAGTTCACAGTTGCTTCTTTCTCTATTTTAATCAGATCTTTGTGTTTGAATATACTTATTTTGCTGTACCAATCCCCTCTTCTGGTCTATAAGGGATTTTCAGTGAATTCTAGCACCAGCTGGTGTTTTTTTCTGCAGAAAGGGAAAGAAAAACTTACTCAAAGTGACATGATCACCACTTAAGTATTACTTTCTATTGAAACTGTCAAATACTAAGATTTTTTATTTGTCTTTTTTTTTTCAGATTTACTGGGGCTCAAAGTAAATATTCCAAAATCTCATCTGATTCCCTCTTCAGGCCTAGATTTTGAAAGATTGCAGGTGATCTGATCCGGTGACCTGTGGCATCCCTCAAAGTGCTTTTTATAAATCACAAACTGGAGTTCAGGGCAACAACAAAATCAAGCCTCATATTTCACTCATACCTGGGGGCTGTAACGTGAAAATAATGAGGGACCAGGGTCTTTTCCGTGCTGGTAAACTGAAAACCCATGGCACTGCTGCACATTTGGAGTTTGTCCTTTCTCACAGAACCATAGAATCACAGACTGCTTTGGGTTGGAAGGATCATCCAGTTCCACCCCCCTGCCATGGACAGGAACACCTTCCACCATCCCAGCCTGGGACACTTCCAGGGATGGAGCAGCCACAGCTTCTCTGGGCAACCTGTGCCAGGGCCTCAGCACCAACGCAGTGAAGAGTTTCTTCCTAATATCCAACTTTAATCTGCTGTCTGTCAGTGTGAAGCCACTCCCCCTTGTCCCACCACTACGTTCCCTTTTTACCTCTAAATATGATTTCCAGTCCAGGTGCCTGCTGAGCATCATCTGCCTGTATCACATCACACAACACCAGGGGGTTCTGAGGGCCTTCTGTTCTAAAGTATGTCTTAATAATGGAAAGGGTTTCACTTCCAAATTAATTAGATTAAAAAAAAAAAAAAAAAATTTGCTTCATAATTGCATTTACTTTTCAGACATTTGTGACAACCTGCTGGAACCTGTCCAGGCTGCCAGGCAGTTCTGCTAAGCTGAAGCACCACTGCAATTCTCCATATTTTCCTTTTTTTTTTCCCTTTTGGCCAGTTAGGGGTTTTCTAATGATTATTTGATTGGTTTTTTTTTTAATTTTGTTTTTTTTTAAGGTGTTTTTGGTAACTTACGTCTCTACGGGCCAGGCATATTCCAGGCAGAATTCTCATTAAAAGGAGGACACCTCTTGGTGCTGTATATCCACTCTCAAGAATTGGAATGTATTAGCTGAGAGAGCCCTAAATTGCTATTTCCACTTTGGCAGCCTACCTTTGATCTGTCTCCAGCTCCAGTTTTAGCTGTAGAAATCCATCTACTGTCAGCCTGTTGGGGGGTCAGGCTCGAATGTGATGCTTTTTCTTTCGTGGAAGGTTCTCCCCTGGTGGTGGAGTTGCCGTGGATTGCAGGCGGGGGATGATCTTGGTAACGTGTATTAAATGCAGTCTCCGATCTCCTGGACACTCACACACTCTTGCCCAGGCTGTGGAAGTTGTTGTGCCAGGACAGCCTTTCCCTCAGCCTGCCTGGGATGTGACTGAAGCAGCTTTGTATTGAGGATTATGATTTGTGTGCACTTTTACAAACTTACAGTAATTGCTGTTGCCTTCATTGTAAAGAGCAAAATATAAACACACACAATAAAACCCCTTTAATGGGCACTGATCCCACTGGCACTGATCTTGAGCAGCTCTGAATAAAAGCAGATGGTAGCAGGCTGGCTGGGCTGACCTGCTTTCCCCTTTCATGCAAACATTGCTTATATAAATGGGGGACACACACAAAAAATTAATGGGCTCGGGCAAGCCACCTAAGGACAGAGACTCCCCATGTACTTATTGCTTACATCAGCCCCAGGGCTGTTTCCAGTTAGTTCTTCTCTGGAGGGAGAAGTTTCTCACAAATTAGTGGTTCCACAGCTCTGAGCCCATGGTTTAATAAGAAAGAACTGATGTGCCTCTAGAAAGTGAAGTGTGCTCAGCTGTTCTGTGGCCTGTGTGTTGTGGTAGGTCGTGGAAAAGGATCAGAACAGTCTCTCCTGAACCTGCTGCTCATTTACGGACATATAATTGAGTCTGAAGTCCCTTTGCACATCATCTTCTGTCACAGTGTGGTGAAGAGGCATTGGATTTTTATGGTCTTTTACTGCTTTAATTCACATGCCTGTTTGTTAGCAGGGATGGTAAATGAATTTAAATTGAGATTCCTGGTTGCTGGAAATGCTGTGCCTCTTGTCACTGTAACAAGATGTGATCAGAGGGCTGGAGCACCTCTGCTATGGAGACAGGCTGAGAGAGCCCTGAGATGAGAAGAGAGACCTCAGAGCCCCTTCCAGTGCCTTAAGGGCATCTAAAAAGGAGGGAGATGGACATTTTATATGGGCAGCTAGTGACAAGACAAGGGGGATTGGTTTTAAACTGAAAGAGGGTGGGTTTAGATTCGATTTTGGGAGGAAATTCTCCCCTGTGGGGGTGGTTTGGCCCTGGCACAGGTTGCCCAGAGAAGCTGTGGCTGCCTCATCCCAGGAAGTGTCCAAGGCCAGGTTGGATGAGGCTTGGAGCAACCTGGGCTAGTGGAAGGTGTCCCTGCCCACGGCAGGGGATTGGAACTGATCTTTATGGTCCCTTCCAACCCAAACCAGTCTGTGATTCTAAGAAATAGCATTCCCTTGTTTTATCCAGCAAGGCATTTGGTTGGAGTTACTCTCCAGGAGTGTGCTGTGGCCGCTGACAGAGGTTACAAAGGCAGTTTCCTGAATCAGATATATTTACACTCCTCAGTCCCTCTCATTTTCAGCCTGGTACATCCATGCCAGCTAAGCTGGAGTCAGGAACCCTTCCAGCTCTGTCAGGTAGACCTGCTGCCAACTGTGTTAGTCCCATTGGCAGGTGCACCACAGGATCTTCTGGGATGACCACCCTTACTTGGATTAACAGCCATTTAAGCAGGCTTCTTGTCTCCTTTTTTTTCTTTTTAGTTTCTTTTATAAAAAGCATCAGTATCAGAGTGGGAAGTCTTGCTGCCTTTGGGTGCTGGCAGCACATTGCCTGGATGCTGCGTGGTGACAGGTGAAGACAGGGAGTATTACAAACACATATTTCAACGTGGAGGAACACATACAGCACCGTGAGAGGAGAAATGTAGGTTTGATTTCTTCAGTATGTGCCGAGTTTGTTCTGTTTTTCTGGTTGGCAGGGAAGGCAGATGTTGCCCTGTGTAATTCAGGGGCTTGTGGACGTGGGAGAGCAAAGCAACAGAAGGAGCAGCTTCTGCTTTCCCCGCTGTGATGGGTTTGGGGAGCCTTGGGCAGGGGCAGCTGGACTCCCTGCAGCTTTACCTGTTCTTAAACTGCCCTCAAGTCAGCTTTTTAAAGCACCACATAAAACCTGGCAGGGTCCAGCTGTGAGAGTGGGGAGTGGCTGGGTAGGAGAGAAATCACTAGGACAGGAGTGTGTGTGCCCACGTGGAGTTACTTAAGGTGAGTGGTGAATAACGCCCAGATTCTCACTATCTGTCCCCATATCTCTTCTACAAAGGAGATTGGGGATTTACCCCCCCAAAATTAAATAATTAATTAAGAAAAAATAAGATCATTAAGAAAACCAACAATAGATGGATATTTAGATTATTTGTGTCCACAGTCAAGTAGTATTTTTTAAGTTTTACTGCTTATTACATTGTGGAAGGGCTTGACTTACAGGCAGTTTCCATGCTGGTGACCAGTGGCATTACTAGGTACTTTATTTTCTTGTTTTTCCAGACATTTTAGGAGTAAACAGACCTTTTACTTCACGCAGCAAAGAGAGGCTTTTCCAGCACCACCTTCTCAATACAGGGATACAAAGACTGCCTATAATTAAATATAACTACATGTTTCCACTGCCCATGGGATTAATTTCTTAAGACCAGCAGCCCAGGAGACTTTCAAATCCAGCAACAGCATGGAGTAAATGTTATCTAGGATGTCTTCCAAATGAAGAATCCTATGTAAATAATGGTAATGCTGCTCTTTGATAACATGCTGATTTAGAGAAATGCAGCCTGCCAAAGCAGCATTTTTCTTAAAAATAGGCTAAGGACTGGTGAGTGAAGATTAAAGTTGTCATGCATGACCTGTTGCTCACTGCTGAGGCTGCACATGGGGCTGTGTTTTGTAATAGTGTGGAATAACGTGTCCTAACATAAAGCTTCAGCAAAACCCTTTTCATCTTCCATAAAACTCATTCTGTAAGTAAAATACAGCAAATCCTCTTCTCTGAAATACCACTTCCAAATGTGCTTCTGGTGGCTGGGTTTGCAAGGAACGGTAGTAAATGATGGAGATGGGTTAAATTTTGTCTGTGGACTACTGTGTTCTGGTTTTTATCACTAGTGCTGTCATTGAGGGGAGGAAAAGAAAAACCCTACACCTAGAAAAACATAATTTAGATTTAGAACCTTTGTATCTGTGTTGTCGTTCTGCTCTAATCTAAAACTTATGTTTTGCTTTTAAAGAAAGAGGAACTGTTTTCAAGCCCAGTTCTAAACAAACTCAGTGAAAGTTGTTGAGTGTGACACAAAATATGGAGCAGTTCTGTGAAATGCATTTTTTTCCCCCCAATGCTTTGGCTGCAGGGAAGTTTCTCTTTGTCTAAGGCATGACTTTGCCTTTCTATTAACTGTTTTTTTTTTTCTAATGGCAGATAGGCATTTAGTATTAATACAAATTAATAAATCATCTGGCCATATGTGAACAATGAAAACGTGTAACTCACACATTTTCTGGGTCTGGGATAACTGTAGTTATGTTTTGGTTCAAAATTAAGCAATCAAAGCAGGTTAAACTTAATATGGACCGATCTGCTGATCTCCATCCTAACTCAGGTTGTTACAGCAGTGTAATAATCTCAAGGTTGCATGTCATGACCTTGTTTTATGCACTGCAAATTGCAAGAGTTGGGCAGAGCTGTGTTTGTTTAAAGACAGTGTAACAGCTGCAGTGCTGGTCCTTGTCAGGCCCTTGTATCTTCAGCAGAAGTAAAAAGCATTTTTTGGGAGTTGCTTCATTTCTGACTTCTTTTTTTTTTTTTTTTAACTGTGTTTTTATAACCCTAAAACCATAATTGCAGATCTCGAGAAAATTGTTTAATTTGCTTAACAGCTGCCATTGTGCCCCCTTTCGCAAATCAGAATTACAAATGGGAAATATTTACTAGTTGGAGTTACAGTGTAAATACACCATTAACTTCTCCGAAGTGCATGTTGCTGATTTCAGTAATTGGACCCGCTCCTAGAGACAGCCAAGCAGGGAGATTACCCAGGGAATGCTTGTTTCTGAAGATGCAGCTTCCTTCCTGATTAAAAAGAAGAAGAGAAAGGCGGGGAGGGGGGAGCAGTTTCCTGTTGGAATCCTCACTGGAAGGCAGACTGGGCAGCCGTGCCTCCCGCTGCTCCAGCTGGACTCGGAGTGGAGGTGTCCTCTGACGAGCCATGTCCAAAACCACTTTTACAAGAGCAGTTGGGCTTTGCCTGTGCAGGCAGAGCTGGGATTTAAAGAGGTTTTGGCTCCTCTCTCATCTGCTTTTAATGCACGGCTACGACAGGCAGTATCTCCGAGGTTAAGGCTGTGGATAAAGGCTGTTCTGTTCCTTAAGGTTGGGAATTTTCTGGGAACGACCTAACGGCGACACTCAACCCAAAATTTCAGCTGTGTAAAAAAGTAAAAAAAAATGCAGTCTGACCTCAATACATATGATGTGAAAAATGAATAATAGCAGCACTGCAGGCAAAATCTTCCCTGTGACAGCCCAGCCCTGCAGTGGAGGGTTCAGGAATTTGGAACTGGTGTTTGGAGAAGGGCCTCGTGATTCTGCCAGGGAGATGCTGGGGCTCAGGCGGAGCCCGGCACACAACGGCTTTGTTGGAGGGTTGGCTCTGTGCTCGTGGCAGGAAACTGGAGTAAAACCTGGCTTTTCTACCTGCAGTATGTGGTGGTTTGTTTTGAATGAAGCCAAGGCTGCGTTTCAGTCTTGGTTTTGGAAGTCAAACCGTGCTCCCAGGCTTGGGAGCCACAGCAGCTGAGAGCTGCAGCCACTGGAGGTGACAGTGAGGGCCTCTGCTTCGTTAATTCAGGACGGATTGCTTTACTCCTTGAAGGACAAACTCCCTTCCTCTGTTAGTCCAGAATGAGCTGTTAAATAAGAACCATACACTCAGAGTCGCTCTAGGTGAGGTATTAGGAAGAAATTCTTCCTTGTGAGGGTGGGGAGGCCCTGGCACAGGTTGCCCAGAGAAGCTGTGGCTGCCCCAGCCCTGGAAGTGTTCCAGGCCAGGTTGGACAGGGCTTGGAGCAACCTGGGCTAGTGGGAGGTGTCCCTGCCCATGGCAGGGGGTTGGAACAAGATGGGTTTTTAGGTCCCTTCCGACCCAAACCATTGTGTGATTCCATGATGTGTTGTGGTGTGATAAAGCTGCCAGGTCCCAGGACCCTGGGATTTCCACAGGTATTCCCGCTGCTGTGGAGCTCCAGAGAGCAGAGCCTGCCAGAGGGAATAGCTTGAAGTGTATGAAAAGAAACTTCAGATGTTTTGGGTCTGAGAGTGAAATTGCAGAAGGCCCTTAGAGGTCTGACTTATTGTGCAATCTCTGCAAGTCATTTGTAATCAAAATACCTTTGCACATGACACTTTCATATTTCCTGTAATAAAACAGCAGGAGCAATTAAGATTTTTGGACCATAATCTTCTACAAGCTCCTAAAAATGAGTGGGCTGGGGATTTTTGGAGTTGTGGCTGAAATAGCCAATTTTAAATTTTTGATTGCTTCAAAAAGGTTTGGTAAGAGCTATTTTAATAGATTTTTTTTTTTAACTGCAGCCTGACAAAACCGTTACGTGGTAACATAATTGATCTGAAGTTGACTTCTAAAAAAAAAAGAAACCTAAGTAAGAAACCAGAAGAACTCTCCACCAAACTGGAAGACATCTGTACTCTGGTCACCCAGCGTTGTGACCTGCTGGGCTTTGTGCGTTTCAAATCCAGAAAAAAAATCAGTAAATATGTTCCTTATGCACGCAAATGTGTCTGATAACACCCTGTGTATCTGCAGTGACGTTCTGCCACGGTTCAGAGAGTTGTGCCGTGGTCTTGGCATTCCTCAGGAAGCGTTAGATTAATAGAGCTGCCTCTGTCACGGCGTTTCGGCCTCGGTTAAGTAGGTGTGTGAAGGCTGGTGCTGCGCAAACGAATTACACGGAAGACTTTGGAGGAAGAAGGGGCTTGTAAACGAGACTGAAATTAATGAATATGAGAATTAGAAATCAAAACTTTATGTTTAGTCTGAGGAGAAACAATTCCTTAAACCGTAACCACATGGCTGTTTCTTGTTTGCATCAACTCTGGTTGACTGTTATTGTCTTCTGGTAATTCTCTGGGGCAGTGGCCTGACTTTGTTGAATGAGCCAATTGTTTTCCTTTGTGTTGCCCATCAAGTGAGTCCCCATCTGGTTTGTATCAGACTGTTTTCACAGCCAACAACTGCTGCCTTTTCTATATCCTGACACTTCAGGGCCCCACGCTATCAAAGCAGTGCTGTGATAGCCTGTCTGGCTGGGCCCGGCCAGCTGTGCCGTGCAGCTTGAAGCCATTACCCCAAGTAATGGTAACTTAGAACTTGAACTGGCTCTAATTCCCACTGGTGTCGTGTGTACAGTGAACAGAATACATTTTTGTTGAACTCAGTGTTCCACACACACACACAAAAATTCTTTAAAGCTCTCGTTTGACTCGGTGGGATTGGTGAGTTTTGGTTCTTCCGGTGTATCCAGAGGCAGTTTGGTGTTCTAGAAATTAATGAATACAAGGCAAGCAATATTTAGTTAAGGCACTGTTGTTATTAGTTACTTTTATGGTACATTAAAGCTCAATAAGTGAAAATTAAACAAGCAAATAATTCTTAATGAGGATTTTTCTTATCAGATTTAGGAGGGGTTTCCAGGAAACTTTCCGTGCGTGACAAATGTAGGTTTGTGTGAATGATGCTGCACTTTGGATACTCTGCTACTCCCTTGCCAAGTATCTCTCCAAAAATAGAGAGCAAGGAACAATGAGTCTGTATTAACCTGTTACAGGGAAGGTTTGGAGACCTCTGTTACATTAGAGTTAAAACTGTATTGCAGTTGGCTTTGCAGAATCACTGAGAGGCCCCAGGCATGATCCAGGTCCTTTCCAGGCTTCCATCATGGCAGGAGACCGTCCTGTTGCAAGAGATCTTGCAACATGTGTCTTCTCTCCCTCCAAGATTAAAAAATAAAATCCCACTGTTGCATCAAGTAAGAGTGACATTCAAATGATGGGTATGAAGAGAGAAGATCTTGAAGCATTTGTTCTCTCCTGCTCCTGTGTAGGCAGTGCAATGATGAGGGGAAACGTGTTCCACAACTTGTATGTGTATTGGATATTAAGCATATTCTGGATTCAATTATTGCGTGATATTTAAGAGAGGGAGAGAAAGGAAATAATGGATAATGTTTCTAAAATTTCTGGTCTTACTGTGAGCATGTGCAAGCAACTGCTGGAGAACAGCTTGACTTATCTGATACTTGCAGAGTAAGTGTTCCTGAACCTGGGAGTGCGTGTGTGTGTGTGTGTTCATAATGTGAATGAATTTGCTTGGAGTAACATACTGGGGAACACTAAATTCCATGGGACTCGTGAGATAAGGCTTTCTTTGCCATTGTGCTTTTCCTGCTGGCACACCCTGGATGTCAGATTAGGACTGTGCAAAACAACTGGGGCTGTGTCGCTGTCAGGTGTGGGAAGGGTTTGCAGAAGCTGCTTTCTTGAGGAGCTTTGCATAATTGCCATTCCTGTGAAGCCTGCACAGCTCCTGGATTCAGGTGTGTGCTCTGGAGTGGTGAACAGAGCCGGGTGTCCCCTCAGAGCTCTTCTCCAGCCTGGATAGATCTGTTATTCCAAGGTCTACACCAGGTTTGGCACCAAGAGCTTGAACTGGGAAGAGTCAGTACCCTGCATTTGGTGCCAGTTAGCAGAGAGGGATGAGTTACTGGTATTAAAATCAGCAGTGATGTGTCTAAGAGAGAGTTAAGGAGGAGGAGCAGCGTGCTCAGTGTGCAGAATAGATGTAGAGCACTACATTTCTACAGCTCATTTATTTGAACTAATTTAAAGCTGAGATTCACCCAAGTATTGCAAAGGAGTTTTGGTTTTGCTCATTCCCATGTAACAGGCCGAGGTTCTTGGATTCTTTTATTTATTTCTTTTATTTTATTTTTTACCAGGAGGAATGCTTATCTCTGTTGCACAAAGTTTAATCATTTTAGATTGCAACAAACTTTAAAATAGCAGAAGATAAAAATACACGTTTGCTCTCAGACCTTTCCAAGTTTCTGATCCCGGGCATTAGACTGTAGAGGCAACATAACCTGTCATCACACTGGCTGTTCACTCCCAGAGCAGGTCAGAACAGGGGCTGGGCAGAGACAGGACCAGAGGAAATGGCCTCAAGTTGCCCCAGGGGAGGTTTAGATTGGATATTATGAAAAATTTCTTTGCTGAAAGGGTGGTGAGGCTGCCCAGGTGGTGAGGCTGAACAGGCTGCCCTGGAAAGTGGTGGAATCACCATCCCAGGAAGGGTTCAAAAAAGTGTAAGTGTGGCACCTGGGGACATGGTTTAGTGGTGAACATGGTAGGTTTGGATTAATGGTTGGACTTGATGATCTTAGAGGTGCTTTCCAACCTGAAAGACTCTATGATTCTATAACAGTGGGCTCCCAGAAGATCTTCCAGTGAAGAATTTAATGTTTTCCCTTACTTGCCTCTCTAAACTTCCTAGAGCTTCTCATTCCTATACATTTTCCAAAGGCCACTGATGTGCACAAATGGTGAGACCTGTAGTGGCCACCCTCTGCTGCTGAACAAAAGGCTTGAAAAGAGGCATTTTAAAGAAGTTTGTTTGTTCATGTGCTAGAAATGTGCATAGAGATGTCCTGGAATTTATTAGACAGGCCATTGGAAAATGCTAGCAGGATAGGGCTGGCTTTTTTCTGTCTTGTTTTTGTTTTTTTCCTGGGGAAAACATTCATCATCCCCTTTTGAAAAGGTGTAATTACAAGAATTTTGAGTAATTGTGCTGTAGGTATAAGCTTTTTAATACCCCAGATCATTGTAATGGGAGTACAGTTATAGGAGTCTTGGCAAACTGTTTCCATGTGGGGAATCCCATGACTTTAGAAGTGAAAATCACCAAAACAACTGCATTTGGTTGTATGATTATTTAAGTATTCAGAGTAGAGAAATGCAGCTGTTTTGTTTGTGGTCATGCAGAAAACACTTGTTATTGAAGTTTGGGGATTTTTTCATGCTGAGTGTACCTTATTTTTTATTACAAGAATGCATTTAGTGATTCTATATGTGAAGAGTGACTTGCAAAGAGAAAATTCTGCCCTGCAGCCCTGCCCTTGAAGCAGAAAGTTTTCCCTCTTCTTTCTGAAACCCAGCTTTCCCTCAAATCTGGGTGCAGATTCCTGCCATGGCTGGAGGGGATAAAAACCTCCTTGCCCGGGAAATCCTCTTGTCTGTTTGAGGGAGAGCTCACCAAGGTCTCCCACCACACTTTTAAGTGATAGAAAGCAGCTTGTGAATTCTTACCCTGCTTCACTGCAAGTTGTCCTCTGGCATTCCTAACGATATTTCGGATGCTCCTGTGCCTGGGAATTAGCAGGGCTGGACAGTGTGTGGTGCTTGGTGAGCACAGGCAGTGCAAGATAATAAACAGGCCCAGGCTTGACTTGCAGCATATCCTGGAGCTGTCTGATGAGTAGAGATGGTCCCAGGTGCATCCCAAGGGACGTGGATGCATCCACCACACATCCAAGGCTGTGTGAGAGCAGCATGTGGGAGCAGCTGTTGGTAATTCCCTCCTGCCTTCAGGTCGATGCATCCAAGCAGTGAGTACTGGCCAGTGCTCTGACAGAAGAGCACCATTTCCTTAGGGGATCACAGAATCGTGGAATGGTTCGGGTTGGAAAGCTTTAAACTCTCTCATTCCAACCCCCTGCTGTGGGCTGGGACACCTTCCACTGGACCAGGTTGCTCCAGGCCCCGTCCAACCTGGCCTTGAACACTTCCAGGGATGGGGGATCCACAGCCTCACTGGGACACCCATCTGCATTTTAGGTGGGAACCGGGAAGATTAATTTTCCAACCTTAATTCAAACTTCACCGGCTCCGGCCGCTCAACTTTAATTACTCGTGTCAGATATTTTTTGGTTATTATTCAATAAAAGCAGGCCATGTAACCTCTAAGATTTGAAAAGATGCCTTGGTTTTTATGGCTTTTCCTTGCCACTCCCGTGCAGGCTGTGGCTGCTGTTCTGGGCGGCGCTGTGGCACGATGGAGATGAGCTGCAGGCGCTACTGCTGCAATTAATATCATTAAGATATAAGGTCTCTGTGGAGCCAGTCCTACTGCTGGGTTTGCACTCACTGACTCTGCTTCCTGAGGGAATTCTGCAGGACTTTATCTCAGAATTAAGTGGGGATTCCCACGATCGATCATTCGAGTTCCTCTTTCTTACCTTCTTTATTTTGCTTCAGATTCTGGAATTAAAATGTTCCTTTGGAGCCCCAAAACATGAAGGTGTGAGTAACAGAATATATAATACAAACATGCTTTTAAAATTACCTTCCTGACCACTTGCCAGTTAGGTTTTGCATAGAATTAGGAAAAAAATTGGTATGTAGGTGATATTTAGTTCTACTGGATAAGTAAAATATTAATTACACCATTTGATCTGCAGTTTTTTAATTATCACTTGTCAGATTCTCCTGATTCCACCAGCTGTTTACCTTGCTTGTCTCATGTGGATTTAGGGATTACTCCTCCCCCAGCCCTTGCACAAGATACACATTTTCCTGGTGGTTTTTCAAAGACTCTGGACCAGTAAGGAACCAATTCCTTATTTTTCACTTTGAAATAAAAGCTGCTGCTTCAGTATTTATATTTACCACAGACCCTCATGTCAGTTCTCCTCAGGAAAACGCTTGCAGCCAAGAAACAGCAGTGCTTAAAAATTAAGAAATTACTATTTCTTTCGAGCCAGTTGCACATCCCAAAAAAAATCACAGGCATCTGCATGGAAAAAATCAACTGGGCTTTTAATATTCCTTCTTAGCATTAATAATTATTGCATTCATTTGGAAAGGGATCGGCTGGGAAACAGCAGCAAGATGAGATATTCGACAGAGCAAAAGATGCCAGATCTAAAGGAGCAGAATAGGTTTTAGACACCGAAAGGAAATATTTATTTAGCCAACTCTGCAATCTCATTCCTGGATGTTTTTGGAGGCTGCTTTCTGTCTGCCCTTCCCTACCGGTCTCTGTGGGTGAGGATTTTGAAAAATCTGGTTCTGCTTTATTTAATGTACTTCCAGTTTCCCTTCTGTTTAGTGTTGCTATCGGTGGTGTTTCGGAAAACCGCCGAACCCGAAACCCCGACCTGAGAAGGAGTGGGGGGGGGGGAAATCATTTTCAAATATTCTGCTTTGAAAGAAAAAAAATGTGTGAGCTGCTGGGCCTGCTCTCACCCTCCCTTTGCCGGCTCGAGATCTGCATTTATTTTCTTTTTGGAAATCTTTAGACAAACAAACCCCCCGAGCGCAGCGCGTGTGCGCGCACGTGTTTATTTTGTGTGCGGGGTTCCTGTGAGCACGTGACACCATGGGAAGGTGGGATCTGCCAAGTTTAGGTCCAAACTTGAACTGAGCTCGTGCTCTATAGTTTTCTGTCTCCTACTGGTGTCTGTGGCCCTCTTACAGAAGTTTACGAGCTGGCTGAGGCCTTGGAGAATGAAACTTGTGTTTTCGCAGCTCGAGCAGTAGGCTCGTGCTTCTAAATCCAGGCATTTTTGGCTTCAGGCCTGCAGATGGCTGTCCATTTCTGTGGAACAACCCAAGTGTTTTAACTGTAAATCTACCCCCTTTCATGGAACTCAGCCCTAGAAATTTGGCCTTGTTTTGCCTACAATCTTTCCTGTTTGTCGTGGAACCAGCTGAGTTGGGGCAGTCTGGGTTGGAGTTACAAAAAGAGACCTGCAGGATTTGCAGGACACCTTGTTCTTGCTCCCTTGTGTTTCTGCCCCAGTGGAAGGCAGAGCCTCACCTGCAGCCAGGTAAATGCTTGGCACACTATTCAACAAAGAGAACAGGGTCCCTGCCCTACAAAGCACATTTCTGTCAGAGCTAAGAAAGGCCACCTTCTCCTGAATAACCTAAATAAGCCTATGGATTCAAGGTGGCCAGGGCTAGAAAAGCTCTGGAGGAGGAACTATCCTTTCTAATGAATGGAGAACAACTTCATCCAAGCAATTGGATTATTTGAGAAACTGTTGATGGTCCTGTTCATTCCTGAGAAAGTTGCATTATTTACCATCTCAAGGCCATGTGACTAATTCTTTACCTTACCCAGTTCCAGCTTGATAAGCTATTAAATTCCAGAAACACTGAATAGCCAATATGCACAATACAGCTAGACACGAATCCGGACTGGATATATTCTATAATTATAATAACAGAACTGACACTGCAGTGCTTTTTCTCCTCTCAGTGTAGCCTTCAGAGTTACATCAAAACATGGATGTTTCTTATCAGTGTGTGTTAGCCCAACAACTCTGGAATCAGTTTGGTTTTGCTGACAGTGCTGCATGTTGGGTTCCTCTACTTGGTAACTTGCCTGTACAGACATGTATGAAAATGTGTGAATTCTAGTTTGGTATCAAATACCCGTGGAGATACGGGTAGGACACACGCTGGCACAAACATTTCTATTTATATATCACATCTTTACTTACAGGTAAGAGGAGCAGATAAGAGAGGCTGAGAGAGCTGGGGTGGTTCAGCCTGGAGAAGAGAAGGCTCTGGGGAGACCTTGAGCCCCTTCCAGTGCCTAAAGGGGCTCCAAGAGAGCTGGAGAGGGACTTTGGACAAGGGCCTGGAGTGACAGGACAAGGGGGAATGGCTTCACACTGACAGAGGGCAGGGATTGGACACTAGAAACAAATCCTTCCCTGTGAGGGTGGGGAGGCCCTGGCACAGGTTGCCCAGAGAAGCTGTGGCTGCCTCATCCCTGGAAGTGTCCAAGGCCAGGTTGGACGGGGTTTGGAGCAACTTGGGATAGTGGAAGGTGTCCTTGCCATGTTGGAACTGGATGAGCTTTAAGGCCCCTTCTAACCCAAACCCTTCTGTGAAGTGTTTCTATGGCAGTGGTTTTGTTACCTTTGAGGCTGTAGATAATCTTTTACTTTAGTCTTTACTGTAAAGAATTTCTTACAGCTCTGTTTGCCCTGCTAATGGTCTTTGTAGCTACACACCAGATGTAAATCTTTTTATGTAGGGGAAAAGCAAAACGGGGGAATGACACAGGAAAAAAAGAAAAAAAGGCACATTCATTGAAGATTTTGAGATGCAGAGTTTCAGATCTGCAGGTGCTGTGCTATCCCAGCGCTCAGAACACTTGAGCTAATGCCATCTGGAGGAAGTTATTTGTTGGGACAGGACAGTGTTTTAAACTTTGAAGTCAAGAATAAACAAAGTGAAGCAGCTGGAATCTGGCAGAAGAAGAAACGAGCCGTTCCTATCAGCCCGTGCTATTAAAGGAGTGAGAGCGCTGGGGTTGGTTTTGCATATGCTTGGAAGTTGATTCTTGCTCTAGAACTGAGCTGCTCTGGCTGTTATGTTGGGGAGTAGAGGGAGGATTGTTTTGCAGTTTTAGGAAGTAATATGGAGGTAATTACAGTAATTATAGTTCTGGTTTTCTACTGACACGATAACCTGGGTCTTTATTCCTCAAACCCTCTTTATTGTCTTGGTGGAGAGAGACTATTTACAAGAGCAGGGAGTGACAGGACGAGGGGGAATGGCTTCAAAATGAAAGAGAGTAGGTTTAGATTGGATATTTGCAAAAAATTCTTCCAGGTGAGGGTGGTGAGGCCCTGGCAGAGGTTGCCCAGAGGAGCTGTGGATGCCCCATCCATGGAAATGTTCAAGGCCATATTGGATGGAGCAGCCTGGGCTAGTGGAGGGTGTCCCTGCCCACGGCAGGGGGTTGGAGTGACGTGGTCTTGAAGGTCCCTTCCAACCCAAGCCACTCTGTGATAACACTCTTCACTTACAAGACATGGCTCTGTTTCATCTCCAGATAGATTTAAATTAGGAGTTTTATTTAATAGGTGGACATGGAGTTGAAGGAGTTAAAGCACATGGTTCTCATTTGGCTTAAAAGTCAGACTTGTTTAGTCTTTTTATTTTGCCAAATAGAAAAAAAATTGAAAAGGAGGATTTAAACATTTTTCTTTGTTCTTATTGTTGCCATATGGCATTGGGAACCAAAGCTCCCTTCAGTGGGGTTAATTCCTTTTTCATTTGGCGTCCATTCACCACACACTCATCTCTGGCTGATTCTCTGTGCGACGGTGCCTTGTGGAGAAAAACTCCCTTCACAGGTCACTGGATGGCTGACACACCATTAATTTTTATGCTCCTGTTAAACAAAGGTCTGGGAATTTAGTACTGTACGTGAATTTGTTATAGATTGCCAAGAACAGGGAAAATCTCCAATCTGAAATCTGACCTTTTCCATCAGAGGGTCACCAAGATGTTTCCAGTCTCTGTTGAGTTCCTACCAGTCAAGGATTCTCACACTCTCCCTGAGTGTCAGTTTTCACAGTTTATATGAATTTATCCTGTTAGCTGGTGACAAAGACTTTGGAAAACTGGAGGTCACCTGAGGTCACGCGCTCTGTTTATTGGATTTTAACGAGGAAAATGTTTATAAATACACCTAACTACAGGATGAGAAAATTGTCCTGAGCACTCTCAGAGTCTCTGAAGAGGGGGGGAAAAAAAAAGTCATGAAGACTACCTGCCTTCCTGCCCTGCTTTTTAAAGGGAAGAATTTTCCATTCCATTTTTATGACGTATCACGAGATTATAAGCACTACAGTTTGCAGGTTTGTGCTGGTGAAGAACTCGGTGTTTAAGAGAAAACCCACTTAGTGTTGGTTATGAGCTGCTCTCTGAGGTGGGGGGAAGATATAAAATGGAAGAAATTAAAGAATTAAAGAAAGAGCAGGCCAGGGGCTGTCCAAACACTGTCACTGGGGTACAGCAACAGGCAGAAATATTTGTGTCTTTATTCACATACCATCCTATTTGTGGATAAAATGTGTTTTATGCAGCGGGCATGCACGTGGTTCCATTCAACAAAAGGAAATGACGATGAAGCACATGTGAGAATAACTCAGTAATTGCATTTTTGGGCCAGTGCAGAGTTTCAGGATGAGCAGGTTTCCATCCTGGGAAGTTGCAGTCATGGAGCAGAATCTCCCATGTAGCTGCAATAGGATATGCAGAGTTTTTTCGCAGTTAAAATGCTGAGAATCCACGTTCTTTATTTTCTCTGTGCCTCTAACAGACTCAGAGTCTTCAGACTTCTGTCTTTTGAAAAGGGAAATGCTGACTTGGGGTATTTTTAAGTTTAAGGTTATTTAGATAACCCAGGGCCTGATAACTTTTCTGTTGAACAAGTAGAGGGAATTATTCTTTTGAGTTTTTTGTCTTTTAACGTTTTATATCTATCATAAAATTGGACTACAGTCTGTCTGTGAAACACATTAGAGTACGTGTTAGGAAGAATGCAGACTAATATGATACTTTCTTTTAGCACTCCCAGAATCAAAGACTTGAGAAATTACTACAGAGCCCTGGGATAAGGGAATATTCTTTTCATTTTTTCCTTCTATTTTTTCTTGGTTTTTTTTTTCTTCTTTTTTTTTTTTTTTTTAAAAAAACCTGAAAACAGCTGTTG
>JAYRBT010000177.1:59581281-59689457 GCA_036023395.1 Myiotriccus ornatus | reverse complement strand
GGAATATTCTTTTAATTTTTCCTTCCATTTTTTCTTGTTTTTTTTTTTTTTTTCTTCTTTTTTTTTTTTTTTTTTTAAACAAACCTGAAAACAGCTGTTGAAACAATGACATCATGGAATGTGACACGACTGTGGAAATTATTAACACAGTCAAGCTTTGAGAGCTGAGAGCTCCACACAGAGCTGGAGAGTTGCTCCAGCGTGTGGGATGATTTAAGGGGTTTCCTTGGGCATGGCACAGTCATGTCCTTGCTGTGTGTCAGCTCCACCTCTGACCAAATAAACCCTCTGCTTTCCCTCGGTTCCTTTTCTCAAAAACCCTCTGGGGTCACTCAAACACAGGTACAGAATCAAATCATGAAATCACAGAATGGTTTGGGTTGGAAGGGACTTCAAAGATCATCCAGTTCCAACCCCCCTGCCATGGGCAGGGACACCTTCCACTAGCCCAGGTTGCTCCAAGCCCCGTCCAACCTGGCCCTGAACACTTCCAGGGCTGGGGCAGCCCCAGCTTCTCTGGGCAACCTGTGCCAGGGCCTCACCACCCTCAAGGCCAAGAATTTTTTCCCAACATCTAAACCTGCCCTCCTTCAGCTTAAGGCCATTCCCCCTGGTCCCATCACTCCATGCCCTCTCCAGCCCTCTTGGAGCCCCTTTATGTACTGGAAGGCTGCTCTGAGGTCTCCCCAAAGCCTTCTCTTCTCTGGGTGATTCCCTGGGGACACAACAAATGCTCCTGCTGCCTTCCTGAACGACAACAGGCTTGGCTGGCACAGGTACTGCCTTCACTGTCTTTGGCCTAGTCCATGTTTCCCTTCCCAGGCTGTTGGCTGCTGTTATGGCATGGAAAACACCTGATGGAATTTTATTTTACCAGGGGGTTTTTGTTTTAATCAGCCATTTGAAGCGTGCTTTGCTACAAGTCAGATGAATGCAGATTGCTGCTTCAGTGACATAGTAGATAATTAACTGGGGTGAAAGACAGCCTAACTTCTTGGGTTTACTGGGGAAATAGTGTTCTAATTGCCTAGTCTGTCACAGAGGAAGGGAGAATTGTTACAGCTTCCTGGAATGAAAACAAACTCCAGGACAGCCTTTGCTGTTGTACATGGACTCAGATATGTGCTTGTTTTGTGTGTAGCTGCTGCCCTTAATTGTCCCCAGGAAAACTGAAATCTCAAACTGCTCTTTCTGCAGTTCGGTGAATGCTGTGCTGTTCTTCCTCAAATGCCATTTCTCCTGTCTTCCTTCATTCTGTGTCTCCAGCCTGATCCCTGCCTTGCTCTTCCTGCTCCATGAATTGATTCGTCTTATCTCCCTCCTCTGGCTAAATACATTCATTTTTGCCCATGACTCTTCTCCCATCCCATCTCTGGGATGTTCACACTTAAAATGCAGATGGGTGTCCCCGTGAGGTTGTGGATCCCCCATCCCTGGAAGTGTCCAAGGCCAGGTTGGACAGGCCTTGGAGCAACCTGGTCTAGTGGAAGGTGTCCCTGCTGATGGCAGGGGGGTGGAACAAGATGAGCTTTAAGTTCCCTTCCAACCCAAACCACTCTGTGATTCTGTATAAGCACAGAAATCCATCCCTTTGTTGCCTGATGAGAGCTCAGATGGCTAAAGCAGCACCCTCTGGACACCAAGGGTGCCTGTGGACTTGTGTTTCCATGACTTCAGCAGAGTTCAGCCATTTGTCACAGGCACCAAATAATGACTTTTGTTTTCCTCTTTCCTTTTCTCTCTTTTTTTCTTCTTTTTTTTTTTTCTCTTTTTTTTTTTTTTTAGGAGAAGATGCTGCCCCCCATTTGAACCCCCAGGTTCCTGCAGCCCAGGTGTCAGTGCAGGTGCCTGCCACAAACCCAACCGGCGAGGCTCAGAGCGTGAGCAGCGCACGGGGAGATGCGGATTCTTCGGGGACAGACACGTTTTGAAGCTTATGGCTGTTTATGACAGTCACTGTCTAAAGATTTCATGCTTGGTACATTTGCCTGTCTAGTGTGATAGTCTGGGTGTTCCATCAAAATAACAGTCTTTCAGCACTGTTTATTTCCTGCTGTTTTTCGGATAATTTTGTTGTTGGTTTAAATTAAGGCAGTGGTTGTCTGTGAATATATCAGGTATTTTTAAGCGAATAAATTGCAGTTCTTTCAGAATCATCGTGAGTGTAAGTCAATAAAGGCCTTTTAAATATTTATTGTGTTACAGGTGAAGGTGATTGGTGTTAAAATCCACTGCAAAGGTCCTTCTCACTGGTGGGAAAAATTCAATATCACATCAGCATTGTCAAAATGTCGAGCCAAAGGGAACCAAAGTTTGCAAGAAAACTGTGTTTTTAGATATCTTCAGAGCCTGTTCACCCTTTGAAGACTGCTATGACAAGCCAATAATTCAACATTGCATGTGAAAGAGACCATTAGAGTTTGTATTGTTATTGTGAGGAATTTATTTTTTCAGAATTAGAGAATTTTTCAGCGTTTTTATGTTTGTTTCCCTAAAGATTTTTTTTTCCCCTACCTTGAAACATCTCTGAACGGGAGATTGTGTGGGTAAGGTTACTTTTTTACATTTTGAAGGTAATTTTTTTTCCTTCTCATGAGGCAGAATCGGTTCCTGCAGTCTCAGCCCTCCAGAAGCTGGGTCAGAAATGCCACAGTGCTGGTGACCAGCAGAGTCCGTGGACACAGTGCCACCCTCCCAGGGGCTGCTCCATTTTTTGTTGAGAAAGAGGGGATCCCGTGGCACTTTCAAAGACATGGGGTGTGAAGGCATCTCTGAAGAGCTTGGCTTAAAAATACCCCTTGTTGGGTTGACTTGTACCTTGTGACAGCGGGGCATAAAACTTCACCTTCGCAGCGTCGCTGTGTCACTGATGAGAGACGCTTTGTTGTTGCAGATGCTCAGAACCATCAGCAGTTCCCATTACTCTTGTTTTGTGGAGCCTGCACTGATTTCAGCTCTCCTTCACAGAGAAAGATCAGAAGCTCCTCTTGGTTTTATGTTGATCTCATTCACCACGAGGGTCAGTAGATTTGCTGGAGCATCTGCAGGGGTAGATGGAAAGAGAGAGAGCTTCAACCCTTGCAAGGTCAGTGATATCCCGAGGGTTCAACCTTAATGGGTGTCTCTCAAGCACCTGAGAGACTTGGGCACTTGTCTGTTGTGACAGACGTAAATAGCACATTTAGGGGGGGTTGAAAGGGTAAAAGTGTGTCAGGCTTTGTGCATTTAAAAAAAACAAAATGAGAACGTGGAAACACAGGATGTCCTGCGCTGGAAGGGACCTTAAATACCATCCAGTTCCAGCCCCCTGCCATGGGCAGGGACACTTTCTACTAGCCCAGGTTGCTCCAAGCCCCATCCAGCACTTCCCAGGGGTGGGGCATCCACAGCTTCTCTGGGCAGCCTGTGCCAGGGCCTCACCACCCTCACAGGGAAGAATTCCCAATATCCAGTCTAGGAGATGGCATCACTGGGAGCTGGATTTCAGCATGTGATGCCACAGACATTGTCTCCAGAGGTAAAGCTGTCCTTGTGCTGATTGCTGCTCTCTGTGGAACTGCTCTGTAAATCAGACTGTTGACCCAATCAATGCTTTATATAAACAGCAGCCTTTTTGGGGATGATGGAGATGTTCTTTCCCCCTGCAGCAGGTTGCTACAAGTGATTGCACTAGAGCAAGTGAGAGGATAAGGAAATGCAGGATGAGGGGAAGAGCTTCTTAAACCAGCTTTTCTGCAAGAGAAAACCTTCATGAAACCACAGTCCAGGGGCTCTGTCAGGCTGCTGGGTGTTTTAGGGTGCTGATACATAATTTAGGTCCCCTTTGTTGCAGCGTGAATAGCAGCTGAGCTGTGCTGTTCTGTGCCCAGGGCTGTGAGCCTGCATCAGGAGCGTGCTTTGCTGAACAAAGTGCAGGAGTTGGGCCAGGAACGCGCAGAGAGCTGACAAGGGGAGGGATGGGATGGGATGGGATGGGATGATGGGATGGGATGGGATGGGATGGGATGATGGGATGGGATGCGATGGGATGGGATGCGATGGGATGGGATGGGATGGGATGGGATGGGATGGGATGGGAGACAACAGATGGATCCACAGGCAAGGAGAGTGCTCAGGGAAGGATGAGGCAGCCTGACCTGTGGGAGAGGCCACTGGCTCATCAAACCAGGAACTGTGTTGGGCTTTGCTGTCTGCAGTGCTGAGCAGCTCACATGTTGCTCTAATTCTCTTGTTTTGCATTTAATCAAAGGTATTGTCATGGACTGAATCCTGAAGGAATGAGTTGTGTTTTGAGGAGAACATGTCAGAAAATGCCTCGCGAATCCCATTTTCAGTCCGTTTTGAAAATTCCTCGTAGGGTTGTGTTCTCTCCCAGCTTTTCGTGACTGGCTGATCTTTTTTGGAAGCTTCAGGGTTCCTGGCACTGGTCTTCAAAGATCTGCTGCTGGTGGGGATTACCCTGTGGCAGTGGGATCTGCTAATCCTTCATCCCCACTGCAGCCTCTGCTGTTCCCAGTCAAAGAGCTTGTTGGAGAGGTGAAGAAAGTGCAGACTGTTTGCTTTTCCTTCCTCCAGGCTTCCCCAAAACAAAGTATCCTGCCACGAAAACATAAGGGGACCTCTGTAAATCTGGCACTCTGTGCGTGGATCATGTTACAAGTATTTATATCCCAAGGAAAAGCTGGGAGAGACGGGAGGGGTGCTTTTGAGTTTTTATCTGAGTCTCCATTTTGACTTAGAAATGGGGCGAGGGGGGCGAAAAAGTACCTTCTAGAAATTCATCTATTTCTTACTTTTGGGTTCAGTCTTGTGTTTCAGATTCCCGTGAGTAGTTTTCCGGAGCTGGAAATGGTAAGCACATGTTCTCTGAGCACAGCCAAGCCTCGATAAGGAATTTGTCTGTCTGCCTCTCCAAGTTCCATTTTGTTTCTACAGCTTTTATGATTGAAAATGCACATTTCTCATGGGCACTCAGAGGACTGAAACAGTGTGATTTGCAAGCTTTGCTAAATGGATTTCTTCCAAGCAAGTCATTGGGGTATGTCATCAAAGCTTAACAGCATCAAATAGAATTCCATCCAGGAAAAGTATTAAAAAACCCCCACCTCTGTACAGCTCTATTTTTTTCAGTTAAATCTCAGCAGCAGAGAGGTGGTGGTGAGGGTAGGGAGGGTGTTGCTGGATTTCAGGATTGTGAGCGAGGAAACCAAAACCCTGCCTTTATTTTTGATGGTTTGACTGAATTCCTGGTGAAGTTTGCTGGTGGCTCACTTTGGGAAAGCAGCAGAACCAGGGTGTTTGTTCATGGATTGCACTGGCTGTGCAGGAAAGCACAAAACTGAAACACCAGAAGCTTTGCTATTCACAGAGGAATTTTTTTCTGACTTTGAGTGGGAAAAATCCAGCAGGTTGGAAGTGAGATGCTCAAAAATCCAGGGATTTCTTCCCTCCTCTCCCCTTTCTGAAGATAAAAGAGCTGCTGTGTGGTGAGGGTGGTGGCGATAAAGAGAATGGGTGGGTCTAGAGGGACATCATGAGATTCCTGGCACAGGTGGAGATCCCAGCTCCCAGGCCAGCCCTGGCTCTGGGACAGGACTCCAGCCATAAGCTGGAGTTCGTGTGGTGCTGGTGTCACCCTTCCCTGCTCAGCTTATCTTGGTTTTCAGCAGAGGAAGCGGCAAATTTCATGTGCACGCTTCATCTTATCTGAATTGTGGGAAATAGGATAAAGTGAGGTTTTTGTTGTTCCCATTTGTAGATGGAGGTTGTCAAAATGAGCTGCTAAAAACATGGGCTGACCTTTCCAGGTGGTTTACAAATCGCTGCAGGATAAGGTTTCTGTCCTGACGGAGCAAAGATGTGTGTGCGCCAACCTAATCCCCGTGGATTGAGCACTCAGATGTGTCAAATGACACATGTGCAAAAATGCTGCTGGGTCCTGGTCTGAAATGGAGCCACTGAAGAGCTGGAACCCTGCAGCTGTTTAACAGCTCCCTGTTAACACTTGGCACAAGCGTTGAAGGCGGGATTGCATCCTACGGAATTGACACGGCACGGGAAGTTCATCCTTTCCATCGGTGTCCGAGGGTGTTTTGTGCGTGGCACTGAAAGCTACTGTATAAACAGTGAGATATTTGCCTGGTTGGCAGGATTGTTCCTATGGAGATCTCTTTTTTATTCCCCTTTTTCTGCTGCGTTCCTGATTTAGAGTCATGTCTTTCGTAAGTTATCTCAAAATATTCGTTATTGTGGTTGTGTGCTGATGCCTCCCCCCACCTTCCAGGACGTGGATGGGATTTTGCTTCTTTGCTGGCCAGCTCACTTACCCAAACCTCCCTGTTGTGGTGTCCCTGAGCCAGCTGAGGGAACTGCAACAGAAGGGTTTTTTCCAGAAATCCCAAGTAAAATTATGGGAGTCTCAGTGCTGTGCTGTGGCCAGCTGAGCAGAGGCCAGAATAAGGCCTGGGCCCCTCTCCTGTGGTGGCAGTGACACAAATCCACAATCCTGTGTCCATGCCTACAGCTTGTGTTAGATTTTGGGTAGAATGTGAAGCCTGGATTTTTTCTTTTGCTCTCATTCTCTGCCTTGAGAGGAGAGCACAGAAAATGGACTCCTTTAGTTCAGGCGTTATTTCCTCCCTTATACATTCCTTCATATTTAGGTTAAAACCAGAAAGTGAGAGAAAAGTGAAATCAGAAACGGGATCAGAAGAGTATGAGGTGCCTTTGTCATGGAGAAGCTCATTCCCCAATATATCCAGTCCAAGAAAGGGCCATTTTGGGAAGAGATGCTTTTTCACCCCCTTTGTAAATCTTGGGGCAGAGAATCATCATCGCTCTGATCAGACTTCATCCCAAAGGCCCGTAGGTCTTCCAGGCTGATGGATCCTGCACTGGAGTTGTTGAGGACCTTGAAGGGGGATGTGGAGCCCCTGAAATGCCTTGAACTAAAAGCCAGTGGGGTTCTTGCCCGTGTAGTTGCCATTGCAGGTCTAGTGCAGTTCCCAGAAAAATAGCTGGGAAGAAAAAGAGATGTAAGAATCAGTCATCTGAAGAGATGAGCAGCAGCTGAGCAAAGAACTTCACCGAAACCCAAAAAACTGAAGCCAGGGAGGAAGTAGCAATCCTGCTGTTGTCATCTACTTTGCCAGCAAGCTGGAAGCCTGACCAGCTGCCCGGAGGGAGGTTTGGGAGGAAGGCCATGAACTCCCAGCAGCCTGGTCTTCATCCTGCTTGCCCTGGGCAGGCAAAGCAGCAGCTTGGGCTCTTCAGACCACTGTCTCAGCTCTGTCTTCTGCAGGTAGGGGTGCCCAGCCCTGCAAATTAGGGTTGCTCACACCTCATATTGAACTGGCTGCAGGCAGAGCACCCTCCCCACCCCGTGCAGGGCCACAGTGAGGTCGTTCCCTGCTCTACCATCTCAGCACTCCAATTTCTTACTGTCAGATGAAAAAGTCTCCCCTGGTTGCTGCCTGTTCCTTAATATAGGTACAGTTGTACTTCCCCTGCAGCCTGTTATCACCTGGACAGCTGGGCGTTTGATCACCACGGAAAAATCGTGCCACTGACACGAGGACTTTAGAGCTTATTTTTAATAGGTTCTGGGAGATGCTTCTTGCGCCGGCAGAGGATTTCGCTGGCTGAGTGGCATCCTGTCGGGTTTTTTTACCCCCTCCTTTTTATCCTGACAGCCTTGGAAATTGTGCTCTTCCTGCGTGATGTGCCCTTGGAGAAGGGCATTCAGCATCCTGTCACACGAACACCACCCTCCCTTTCCACGCCGCAGTCCCGGCTCCCTCCCTGCTGCGTCCCCTTCATCAGCACCTGTGGCAGAGCAGCAGGCCCCGAGCCCCGGATCCAGCGTGGGAGCTGCTGTGAGACCCAGCACCTGTGCTGCTGCATCTTTGAACAGCTGATTTTGTTTTCAGTCACAGAATCGCAGAATGGGTTGGGTTGGGAGGCACCTTGAAGACCATCCGGCTCCAAACCCTCTGCCATGGGCAGGGACACCTTTCACTAGACCAGGTTGCTCCAAGCCCCGTCCAACCTGGTCCTTTGCTGTTTTGTCTCCCCAGATCAATTAGCTCAAGCCATCTTTGCTAGAAGTGTTTTCTTTTTAAAAGCCTTCACATTCTTGCCTTCTCTAATTGTCATAAGGATGTTTTTCAGGGCTGGGAATGCTGGTGGTTTTGTTTATGCTCTTACAGACCTTTTTTAGGGACTACAGGGGCTGGTTTCTGTAAGTCCTGCTAAGTCCAGGAGGGTGCAGGGGGATGAGGTGGGGAACACACCATAAGAGGCATCCTTAAGGAAAACAAAGAGCAGGAGTGTGAGTCAGAGGGTGACAGATTCCCCTTTCATGCTTGTAGAAACAGTTTTGTATCTTTTCCTTGTACTGTTTGACAGGTAAAGATCCTTGAGGGAGTAACTCTACTTGTTTTTCTCTGCACTGGGCCAGTAAATAACAGCAAAGGACTGTTCATCCCTGCCTACCTCAACTATTTGTGTTGTTATCTTAATTGCTTCATTCTCACAACCCACACTCAATCTTCTCAAAAAATCAGAGCCTTGAACTTCACTCCAGAATCCTGAGGAAATCTCACATCTCCCTGCCATTTCCCAGCCCCTCTCATCTCCAAGAACAAACCCTATCTCTCCCCGCTTGATGTGCTCCGAATTTCCTCCGGGATTATCTAAACAGAGCCCACGTGACCCGTTCCTCTCAGCCCCTCTGCAAATGGGAAGGCATAAATCACGGGGCCCTACAAATAAACACAACTGGCAAGATGTTATTTTTCTCTGTCTGAAGCACCAGCAGCTCTTTAATCTGCCGCCTCCTGGAAGTGTGTCTGTTCAGAGAAAGTGCAGCCCTCCCCATGTGCACCCAGTGCTCCTCTGCCACTTCTCCTGTAATGGGAACCCTCCACCAGAAACACTGAAAGGAACGCAGCCAAGTGAATAGCTCTTGCTGTTTTTCACTTTCCCCTCAGCTTGGCTCTGAAAGCAGAAAGCATTCCTGCTTGGAAGGAAAGGAATGGTGAGAAAGGGAAAATCCTGACCGTGAAACCCTGCTGCAGCTTAACTTTCAGACTTGTGACTTTCATGTTACGGTCGAGGGGAGTGCTGGGCGTCATTAATGCTGAAAATATTCTTTGTAAGCTGAAGAAAGGGAAAGTTCTTGCTGTAATGAAAACGACTCGGAGCCGAATGCTTAAAAATGCTGCAAAAACTGGAGATGTTTTTACAGTTGAACCTCGTCTGGAGTTCATTTAAAATAATCATGTTTACATGGAGGTGAATTAGTGGCTGGGCTCTGCCATTGCCTCACCATAGTTAGAAGTACACAGCCAAGAGTTATAACCCTGGTAATCCAGTCCCTGCCTGCTGCACCCCTGGGTATGTGCAAGAACCCAGAGGCAGAAAGGCCAGTCTAGGGGGGGGTGCTGGGAGCCAAAATCAGTTTAATCAGTGATGAACCTTGTGGGAGTAGTCCAGAGGGATAAGTGCTGGATCCATGCTTTGCCTTTCAGTGCAGAACAATTTCTGTGTATGTAAAGGTCACAGGGGTCCTATTGCTGTGTCTCTGCTGAGGGTGGGATTCGGTGTGCTGGGCAGTGGAGATGTCCACATCTCTGCTATCCCCCTGCACCTCCCCATGGTTTTTGGAACAGGCTCTCTAGGATGTGAGTCACCTCTGCACTTGGAGACTCCTCCTTTGGGGTAAGGCGGGTCTTTCCCTTCAGCGTCCCTGGGTGGCAGAGATCAGGGGTGGGAGAGGTGAACTCACCACCCCAAGGGTCATTTTCCAATAGCAACGTTGGCCTGAGACCCTTTTAAGTGAGCAGACCTCATCTACCAACCTTTCTTTGAGGAGTGTTGACGGCTAAGTGTGCGTTTGGAATTACCAGTGGTTTGGAATGGTCCCTGCAAGCTTTTCACTGCTCCACTCTCACCCTTCAGTTCAGCTACTCCTTGCTTAAGACTAAAATAGACTGATGAGTTTTGCATCTGATACACATATAATAATAGCTGGGAACGGCTCTGGCCTGTCTGGGCTGTGTGGTCCTTCCAGGAGCCTGAGAAAGCATTTCTCTCCCTAAAACTGTGAGTGGCAGGATGGCTTCCCAGCCGAGGGCTGCGAGCAGGCACAGAGAGCAAAAGCTTTTTTGTTTTGCTTTGATGGTCAAAAATGCAGTCGCCTTGAGTGTCAGCTGATATGAGAAGGAGCTTTATTTCAGGCAGCCTCTGCTGTTTTCAGTTAATTGAAGCTCGTGGTTGTTGCTAGGCCTCTCCTGACCCTCAGCTCGTCTCCTATCTCCCCTGCCACTATCGAGCTGTCACCGGAGATGCTCTTCCCACCTGGGCTCTCAGCCTGCTCCTGGAGATGCTTTTCCTGCTCAGGCCAGGCCTGGCAGACTGGACCTGTCCTTGCCAGGCTGTGTGTCAGCAGGGACACGTGGCCTGGCAGCTGCTCCATGCTGGAAACTCCGTTGTTGCCATTTTCCTTGTTACTGCACCCTGTGCTGGCCAGGAAATGTCAGCCCTGGGGCTGCCAGCTCGGGCTTGGCTCGTCCACCCCCATCCCTCCATGTGTGCACTCTGAAGGGAAGGGGAAAATACAGGGAATCACAGAATGGGTTGGGTTGGAAGGGATCTTAAAGATCATCTCGTTCCAACCCCCCTGCCATGGGCAGGGACACCTTCCACTAGACCAGGTTGCTCAGAGGAAAAAGGGAAATGACAAGGAGCAGGTTACAAAGGGACACGAGCTTACAAATCACACCAGGGAAAGTGCGAAGCAGGTAGAGATGAGGAGGGGATGTGTGTTGGTGGCATATGGGCTCTGTGCTGGGTGCTCAGTCCTTTTGGTCTGGATCTGTACGACCATGAGATCACTTTCTCCGAGTGGAAACCGGCTGGAGGAATCTCGATGAGATCAAAGGGAGATAATTTTATTACAGTGGCAAGTTCCCTTTTTGTGGGTATTATGCTGCTTAATGTTGGAGATCAAATTCTTCACTGATATAAATCTACATGTGGCTCCTTTGGCTTTTATGGCACCAAAGCCAATTAATGCACCTTGTGATTCACTGATCCGTGCCTGGATGGTGCCCAAGCTGTTGTCTGCAGGCAACTGGAATCACAAACATGAGTATGTGGTGCTCTGCTGGTGTTTGCAGTCTTCTCCAGAGCATCTGCCTAGAGAAGCTGTGGATGTCCCATCCCTGGCAGTGTTGAAGACCAGGTTGGATGGAGCTTGGAGCAACCTGGTCTAGTGGAAGGTGTCCCAGGGTTGAAGCTATGTGAGCCTTAAGGTTCCTTCCAACCCAAACCGTTCTAGGATTCCAGGATTCCACTAGGGACTTATTAATTAGGCTGCCTTGTATTCCACAGTAAATTGTGTGTGTTGACAGCAGCCTGTGGTCCAAAAGCTCCAGATACCACTGCTCTAAACACTGTTCACTAATCCATTAGCTTTTAATTTGTGTAAATAAAGATTCCCCTTACTTTTTATTTTAATTTTTTTTTTTAATTTTTTTTTTGGTCACTTATGGGACTGGGGGAGCTCTTTGCCAGCTGCCTTGCCCAGGGATTGGTTTCTCCAGATAACAAATCTTGGGACCAGCAGCTGAACCGGGACACGCTGCCATTTTAATGAACTGTAAATTTGAAGCATCTTGGCGTATTTAGAAAAAGCATAAATCATAGGTTACTCCTGATTTTTCTTTTTTTTATTATTATTTTATTTCAAAAGCAAACAAGTAGCCAAGCATTAGGTTTCTTTCAGCAGTGACAGGCTAATTGTTTCAAAATGGGTCCGTGAAAGACGTTGAGGCGCTGCAATGCGGGATCAGCTGGAACATCTGTTCCTGAAAAACGCCGTGTAGGAACATCACTCCTCGACAGAGATAAGCCAGTTCGAACAGGATATGGGGGAACCTCGCAAAGCTGAGAAAATTACTGTCATGACAGCTGTAAAACCAAAAACTTCTTGGAAATGCGGCCTGGGAGTGCTGCTCTTAAACAGAAGCAGAACTGATCTGGGTTTCCAGGCAGGGTACATGGTCCTCTTTTCCAGAGCCTTTAAAATGTTCCTACCCCGTTCCTCTCTGCAAGAGCATTTTGTGAGCTAGGAGATGGCTTAGGAGGACAGTTCTCCCCTGAAGAAATTAGCTGGGTATTCAGATGGTTTTCAGCAAATGGGAGACAGTTGTCACAGATTGGATTTTTCCTGCGCTGTGGCCACCACCGGAAACAGGGGACAAAATTAGATGGATGCAGGACTGACTGTTATTTTTGCAGCTATTTCTGTGTCTTGCCAAGTGTCTTTGTTAGGCAGAAGACTGTTTTGTTGGTTTTTTTGGTTTTTTTTCAAAAGGTGTTTCATGTAATGGTAATTTAACTGTGATATTTTTGCATGGCAAATGAAATATATGGATATTAGGATAAAGGGATTTTTGGTACTAGGAAGAGGTTTGGGTTTGGATATGAGGAAGAAGTTTTCCATTCAGAGGGAAGTGGTCATGGCCCTAAGCCTGGCAGAGCTCAGGGAGTGTTTGGATAAGGCTCTCAGACACGTGGTGGGATTGTTGGGGTGTCCTGTGCAGGGACAGGAGTTGGACTTGGTGATCCTTGTGGGTCTCTTCCAACTCTGGATGTTCTGTAATTCTATGATCAGTTTAGGGTTAGGGTAAAGGTAATACATACAGCACCTGATCAAGTGCTGGTTTTCCATGCCTTTATCCCTGGGAGTATTTATTTGGATTGTTTGGGTGGCTGGTGCCACAAGTAAAACTGGCACAGTATCCCCACCAAATGGAAAATTTAAAGTGCAAAGGTTTTGAGTGATGTGAAAGCAGCTCTGACAGGAGCAGGGCCAGGGACGAGATTAGAAACGCGGAAGTATTTTGGTTTACTGTGCCCAAGCCTCAATTTCACAAGATATTTAAAACACATGCCTACATTTAAGCCTATGAATATCTGTACCAGCTTCAACAAGCCCCTTCTCTTGGGTAAATTTAGGCACAGGCTCAGATGCCTCAGTGAATGAGAAACGTAGAAGGACTCCGTGCGTTTCCTCCTCACAGCCCAGATAGTGACAACTTAGAGTAAATCCTGGTTCAGTACATAAAGCAGATGAGTGCAAAAACCACTGTGATAAATCCTCTACCAGTTCTTCAGTCTTGCTGATCTTTAATCTGATAACTCTTCCTCCCTCAGACAAATGGATGGGTGTAGGATTTCAGCCCTCGGTGCTGGGATGTGTGGATGTGTTGTGTGCTCTGTCTCTGGGCAGTGGGTGCCTGGAGAAATGAGGAATTTGGGGTTTTCAGTGAGAAATAGGCAGTTTTTAATCCGTCTTTTTGTTTATTACTGAACAGAGAGCTTTCTTGCTCAGCCAGGACATGCTGCTCTAGAGGTGCTGTTGCTGCAAAGCCGGTTTACACACGGGTTCCTGGTGCTTGCAGTGCAGATGAAATGAAATAATTGCTCATTTTACCTCCTGTCCTCAGTTGCTGTCCCTGCTGAGGGATTTGCTCCTGATGGTGCTGGTGGGTGGGAGCAGAGGGTGGGGAGGGAGGTGTGCTCTGTTCCCTGTTCACCTCTCACAGGTGATGTCCAAAGGAGGAACGTGCCAAAGCCCCACAACCGTCCTCTCCAGCTGAGCTGAGAAAGGGCTGCAAAAGGATCTCCTGCTCCCATCTCCCTGCTGGCATCCTCTGATCCTTTCCTGCATCCTTCAGACATCACCAGAGGTCATGGGGAACGAGTGAAAATCCCTGGGTTTGTGCTTTGTCAGAGGATGGAGCAAACCATCCATTTACAGCTGCCTGAAAGGAGGTGGAAGCAATGTGGGAGTTGGTTTCTTCTCCCAGTAACAAGCGACAACACCAGAGAAAACAACCTCAGGTTCCGTCAGGGGAGGTTTAGATTGGATATCAGGGGAAATTTCTTTTTTGAATGGGTTGTCAAGCACTGGGACAGGCTGCCCATGACAGTGGTGGAATCACTGTCCCTGGAGGGATTTCAAATACGTGTAGATTTGGGGACTTGGGGACGTGGTTTAGTGCTGAGCTTGGCAGTGCTGGGTTAAAGGTTGGACTTGGTGATCATACAGGTCTTTTCCAGCCTTAACAATTCCACGATTCCATGAGTATTTCCTGCCCACAGCACCCACAGCTCCCTCGTTGCTCCCAGACTGTCTGGCTGCACATCGCCCTGCCCGGCAGGGCTGGAGGCCAGTCTGTCTCCAGTCTGTTCCAGTGGGAACATCCTTGTCCATTTGGAAACAACTTTTTTAAAGTAGCATTTTAAATTTCAGAGCTCCTGGTAAAGTATTGGAATCATGGTGGATCAGGTCAGTGGAGCAGCTCCCGGAGGAGCCGCCGGGATCACATCGAGAGCTGCGGCGGCTCCAGGAGCTGATGGGAATGGCAAGGCAGCCACAAGGTCCTGCTCCTCTGCCTGCTGCAGGTGAGAGGGCCCCAGGCTGGGAAAACAGGCAGAGGAGACCACTGGGAGAGCCTTAAACAGAGCAGCTCCCCTGATGTGAGAACTTCCCTGCTGGCTGGAGAATGAGGGATTTCCTGCAGCCTGTGCTTTACTGGGAGCTGATGCCAGTGCTGTGTCACCATTCCCTGCCGGCTCAGATACCTGTGCAGTGATAAATGCTGGCTCTTGCAAGGCCATATGAGGTGTCCAGCTCAGCCCATTTTGCTGCTGCTCTCCATCACCTCTGTCCTCCCATCCTGGTGCTCCCCAAGCACTTCACCCAGGATTGGGGTGCTCAGACCGGCCCAAGCCTTCCTTCACTCTGGCTTCCCACATCCCCTCAGGTCAGGTAGAGGTGCTCTGTCCTCTGTGGACTGGGTCTGCAGTTCACTGGTGCAGCACAGCCTCCTTTAAGTCCCAGATATCCCCTTTTTTGAGGCTGATGGGTGCATGGACAACAGCATCAGGAGGAGTTTCAAAGCCTGTTCTTCAGCCAGGGGCATTGGAGTCAGTGGTGTTGCATTTGCTCTTACTGAAGAAGACTGGCTGCAATGCCAAAATGTTTATATGAACTAAAAGAGTTTATTTTTTTCCTAGCTGGGGTTGATATTCCCACTGAGAGGAGCAGGTGTCTCATGAGCTTTGTGCAGCAGCAGAGCCTGTTCCTGGTGCCTTCTGTTTGCAAAGAGGATTTCAGGGAGCCGTGGCTCCTGCAGCCAAAAAGCAGTGACAGTGATACAGGAGCTTTGTGTAAGAGCTGATTTAAATCCTTTTATTTGGTTATGGGTTAATGAAGGCCAAACAGATCTGCTGCTTGGGGCATCAGACATTGACCTCCTTGTGTGGAAGCTCAGGAACTGAACTAAAATGCCAGCTTAGAAGACATCCCTTCATCAGGGCTGAGAGATCCTGGCACAAACCCCTCTGTTCCTGCCACTGTGTGTGCCTTTGGCAGGATGTCGTGGTGCTCCCTCCACTCTCTGCCATTCAGGTGATGTGGCAGTTTGGGTGCTTTGATTTTTGTGTCAGGGCTCTCCTCACACAGCGAGGAGATCGGATCAGCCTTGATCCCAGCCCCATTTCCCAAGTGCTGCTCCTGGCCCGGGCAGCCCATCATTTCCAAAGCTCTCGCTGACTCTCCAGGCCGGGGCTGCTCACGTATCCCCATCGATTTGCTCACGTGTCCGGCTGAGTTTGTTTGGCTGCTCTGGCTGTTCCATCAATCCCCACATTAATCTGCCTTCAGACTCCTCTTTCAGCCACTTTGCAGCTTCTCAGCAGCTTTGCCTGGAGCAGGAAAGTATTTTTCATCTTTCTGCTGAGTTTACACGAGGTGAATCCAGAGAGCTGCCAGCGCCCGAGAACTTCCCAGGCTGCAGCCGAGACATTCCTGCCTCTGAGTGAAAACCCAAGGCTGAATTGGATTTCTCTTGTTTCACTAATTGGCTCAGCACGTGGTTGGTATTTACTGCTTTTGTGCTGCTCCTTGATTTCTCGGTCTGCCTGTTATATTATGCTGCTCCCGTGAAACACGGGAATATCATGCTCTCTTTGGGATGTGCCAACAACTCGGGAAGGGGGTGAGTGCAGCCAAACAGATTTTCCACCTTCAGGAGCAGGGAAACTGCTGAACTGTTGCCTGCCTTTTGTTAAGCATGTGAGGTGCTGTGTAGATCGGATTTGTTGTGTGTATTTCTTTGAAGAGACCCAGCGAGGAAGGATTTCTGTCCATCATCTGTAGGTCCGGGTGCTTTGCTTGGTTCACATGGGAGAAGTGGCTTTAGGCTGTAAGTGGGTTTAGATGGGATATAGGGAAGAAATTCTTCCCTGTGAGGGTGGGGAGGCCCTGGCACAGGTTGCCCAGAGAAGCTGTGGCTGCCCCATCCCTGGGAGTGCTCAAGGCCAGGCTGGACAGGGTTTGGAGCAACTGGTCTAGTAGAAGATGTCCCTGCCCGTGGCAGAGGGCTGGAACCAGATGATCTTTAAGGTCCCCTCCAACCCATTCTGAGATTCCATGATTCTCCTGCCGAGTTTGTTTTCAAATCTGGACTAGGCAGGAGCACAGCCCAGCACCAGGGTTCTCATCCTGTCGCAGAATTATTAATTCTCTCTTACAACTTTTATCTTCCCTTTTTTGGAGGGCCCCTGCTCCTCCAAAAGAAGTGTTTTTAAGTGGTTATGGGCCTACAAAAAGAGAAAATGGAAATGCTGGGAGAAATTTTGCAGAACCTCCGGTGGCACATCTGTGAGCAGCGACGGAAAAATGCACTTGGGCTGCTCTCCTGGAGCTCTTGCCAGAGGCTGACTCCTGGCAAAGTCTGCCTTCTGTCAGGGCATCAGTTGCAGTGCAGCCACACCATCACAGGGCCTGATTGTGTTCCTGCATCTGCTGCTGAACTGAGGTTTTGAAACCATCCTCGAGTGGAAGTGAAGCTGCAGCAGATCCTGTGCAGGAAGGGAGGTGGGGGCTGCGTGGCAGGGGCGTGGTGGGCCTTTTGGGTGAGGGAAGGCCAGAGTGAGGTACCTGAGCTGCTTGTTTGGGCATTTCCCCCAGCACTGGCTGCCCTGAGTTCATCAGGAGAGCATCAGAGCCCACTTGATTCCTTCTTGTGTTTTGGTTTTTTTTTTTTCCCCCACAGTGCAGCTGAAAAAAGTTAGAAAAAAACCAAAAAACACAACACCCTAGAGGCCTCTTTATAACTTTTTATGCAGCCACATTCTAATTAAAAACCAAAATCCATCAGAAATTGCTTTCCAAGGGACCTGTCCCAAGTGGGGATTGAGGGCATTTGCCATCCAGCACCAAAGCATTTAAAAATGTGTTTTTAGAGTTGCAGCGATTTCAGCACATGGGAATAGGCTATTCCAGCTCCTGGGATTTGGCTGTTCCCCACTGGGGAGCCCTGAGCAGTGCTTTGCTGAGGGCAAAAATGTCTTAAACGAGCACAAAAATCACCTTTAGCTCGAGGATTCAGTGGATGGTCATGCTGGGAAACTGAGGCATCAGCAGGGGAAGTTGCTCCTTGATGCTCTGGTTGGATGCTGACCCTTCAGTGACCCAGCATTCCCGAGGGATTCAGGATGGCTTTAAAGCCATTTTCACTCGTTCTATCACTACCTACCCTTGTATCCTGGTTTTGTTGGTTGTGTTTTTTTTGGTTTTTTTTTTTTTTAAGCACAAATGCATCCATTGCAAGGAAAAGTTCTGAATATAGAATTTAGTTTAAACTCGTGGTGAGGGGGCTCTGAGCTGACAGCCAGGGCTGGGGGGTGATACCTCCTCCTGCCCCGTGTCAGGAGGGAGCACTCCAGTGCCCTCACACTCCTCAAAACCCCTCCTTGCCCCGCTCTGAGGGCAGCCACACCACTCCACACAGCAAGGCAAGGCAGGGAAATAGCCCCTGAGGACCCAACCACTTGTTTCTAATCCGTGCAGGGAGCAGGGTCCTGTTTGGGAGCACTTTGGAGCCTGCCCAGAGGATGCTTCCCAACACCAGCGCCTCTCCCGGGGCCCTTTGCCACAGGCAGTCCCTGCTGGGGACGGGGCACGGGGTGGCAGATGCTCTCAGGTTTGTTAAAGTTATCAGAGGCACCTCCAGCTCCATCACTGCAGCTCATTCTGCAGCTCTTCAGGCTTTTGTCAGTCAATTGCATCCAAACTTACTGTCCAGTATTGCATCCCAAAACAGCAAGGGCTGCATCCCGACTCATTACCATCCATCTCCCTTTCCAGGCCAGCAGGGGAACGAGGAGGGGGCAGCCAGAGGAGACAGACACTCTCTGTGAGCCAGAGGTGAGATTTATGGGGACAGTCGTGGGAGGGAAGAGAGGGAAGGCTTTGGGGCTCGAGAGAAATTTGCAACTGTGGGTTTTTTTTCATAACTGGCTTCCTCCCTGGCAGTGCTGCAGCCGGCTGGGAGCAGCACCATCAAACTCATCACCCTCCTGTCCTGGCCATGCAGAGGCTTTGCAGGAGGTTCCCAGGCACTGGAAAAGTGCAACAGGCTGCAGGAAAGCAAGTTGGCAGCAAGAACGGGCAAGAGCTTGGCCAGAGAGAGGCGGGGGGGGAAACAGGATTAAAAAAGCAAGGCAATTTGTGCCCCAACACCTCCAGCTGCAGGTCACTCCTTTTTTTAACTTAATTATCTTGATCGAGTTCAGTATCCTCCTCTCTTTTCCCTACAGAGTTTGGCTTGTTTTTCCCCCTTCGGGGAGGATTGTGCTGCCCGTCAGCAGCTGCAGACAGACTGATTGCAGTGTGTCACACACATACATATGGATGATGTATTTAAATGTGTATCTATATATAGGGGCTGCCCCGAGACTCTCTAAGACTATCCAAGGGCACAGTCCCATGTCATCCCCCACCCCTCACCTCGAACTCCTCCCTCCCTTACCCCAAACTGGAAGGCATTCCAAAGTCAGGTTGAAGGTCTGCACTTTCCCTGCTGCCTTGGAAGACTTCCCTGCTGCTGGAAGTGGGGTCTCCCCCGTGGAACCACAGCCCCAGAATTCATGTTCTCACTCACTGCAGCACAGACAGGGTTTGGGAAGAGCCCCTACCTCAAGTCCTGGGATTTTGCCATTACTTTATGAATAGCAGCAAAATTAGAGCCCAGCATCTCTGTCCTGGGAATAGGGGAGGCCCTGGCTCACGTTGCCCAGAGAAGCTGTGGCTGCCCCATCCCTAGAAGTGTCCAAGGCCAGGTTGGACAGGGCTCTGAGCAACCTATCTAGTGGAAGGTGTCCCTGCCCATGGCAGGGGGGGTTGGAACTGGATGGGCTTTAAAGGTCCTTTCCAAGCCAAACCATTCTATGATTCCACGATTCTCCTGCTGACTCTGTTTTCAAATCTGGACTAGGCAGGACAACATGCTGAGTACTGGGGTCTCACTCTACTGTAGAATTACTAATTTTCTTTCATAACTTGGCCTTGGGTGCTTTGTCCCCTGTGCTATTGGCTCAGCATCATCAAGCCTGTTCATATGATGGACACCACATTTTTCTTCTGGTCACTACAATTTAATCTCAGGCTCAAAGGGAGCCCTTCCCAACACCTGTGCTTGGAGTCACCTGTGAGATTTGGTTTATTGTGGAAATGCCTCATGTGCTGCCGGGTCACAGGGCCCCCCCTCAGATCTATTATTAAAGACACTCCTGCCACCGAGCTCATTAAAAAATCCTTTCCTCAGCTCCTTCTGGCTTGGCCCTGCCTCTTTCAAAATTGAGCCTTTTAATTTGAATGAATCTTTAATTCAATTCTGTCTCCTTTCGTGCTCTCCCTGCAAAGAGCTATTCCCCAGGATCCTTAGGATGAGGAGTAATTTGATAAGGTTTAAAGCGGTCGTGTAGCTGTGGAATTGATCTCATTTCGTTGATGTGGCTGCAGGATTTTATTGCCTGTAGTGGGCTTGGGTAATCATAAAAGACAGAGAGAGTGCGAAGTCCTGGGGTTTCTCGGTCTGCACCGCTCATCTCCGATGGATTGAGCACATGGAGCAGCGATGGGAAGGGCTCACTACTGGGTTGGCTTCCCGGTTTCCTCGGGGGGACGCTTCGTTTTCAGCTGTGCGTTTTTTTGTGCTCAAGCTCTCTGTGCAACAGGATACCAGGAGGAAGGGGGAGCAGGGGGAGAGTGTTCAGCAACAGAAATTAATCCCTGGGGATTTTTTGGAGGGGGGTTGATGGCTACTTTTAGGCCTTGATCCTATTTCTGTGAGGTAAATGGTCACAGGGCTTGAGCCTTTTGTCTGCGGAGGAATGAGCAGAGCTGGGGAGCGGAGCCAAGCTGGAGTGTGGCAAGAGGCTCTGGATTTGTGGGCTTTTGGTTTCAACTCCAGGTTTGATATCCAGCTGGGGAAGGCGCTGGACAATCCACAGGGCTGTGGTGCTGCTGCAATTAAACACACACGGCTGCAATCCTGATCCATGTCTGATCCAGAGAAAGCATCAGCAGGGCCCGATGTGCCACGGTGTGGGGTGACAGGGACGAAATCCCTTTCCTAACCAGACCACAGAGCCTTCCTGCAAACTCCTTCTTGTCTGACAGTGGAGATGGAGGAGGTGGTTCCTGCTGATAAACGGGAAATGCCGCGTGTTCTCTCCCTTCCCCTCGCGGGGCTCTCCTGGATGTCTCCAAACCACAACACCGTGTTTGTCAAACCGGTGTAATGAAGAGCATCTTCCCAGCTCCTCATCACCTCGGGGTGAGCTGTGTCCCTGTGGATGGATGGCCGTGGGTCCACTCCTGATTCACTCCACTGATGGTGAGACCTGGGCCCTGGCCTTGCTGACCCCAGGAGCTTTCGTACCAAAATGCCAGAAGTCATCTCAGCTCCAGCCACCCCCAGATGAGCTGGTGCCCAGCTCCAGTTCCCAAAATACTGAAGGTTTTCCTTAAAAATCTCCTCCTTGTTTTCCCCAAGGAGCCCTGCCCTGTGTGTGTGTGTCCCAGAGGACAGGGAGATGCCTGTAAACAACCCCTGGGCCAACCAGTGCTGCCTTTAATGCCCCGCCACGATTGCTCCATCCCTTGCAGGCAAGATCCTGCTCCCTCCCTCTTCCCTCCCTGCCAGGTGCTGCAATTGGGTTTGTGGGAGCAATCCTTCCTCTGGGAACAGCCCAGCCCAGTTGTACCAGGTCTCTACCCCCCTGACCCTTTGCCACCTGCGCTGGCACCCCTGGGATCCAGGGATTGCTCCAGGTTTGGCTGGGACACTGTGGCTCGGCCTGGGGGAGCTGTGGCTGGTGGCAGAGCTGGTGTCACCTGGTCCATGTCACCACTTGCTGCTGCTGCAAGGTCTGCCCCCTGTGAACTCCCATCTCCCAGCAGCCAGAAGGGCTCCTGTGGGCCTGCGGATGGGCTTCACCTTTCTCCCCATTCAGGCACTAAACCACCCTGAGAACTCCCTTCAGCTGGCATCAGAGCATGCTGAGGGCAGGAAAAGAACACCATAACCAGCCTCAACCTATTGAGTTGGGCAGGGGGGTGGACTTCCCAGGAGGTGGTTGTGACCACATGCCCTAGGGGTGCACCCAAAACCAACCCCAGGATTCCAGAAAAGCTCCCAGCGGCATCCCCACTCTTGGAGGAGAGCTGTGACCAAGCTGCAGGGTTTTGCCTTCAGTTCCTCCAGCATCCCAGGGCACAGATGAGCTTCCTGAGCTTCCTGAGCTTCCTGAGCCCCCCTCCTTGCCAGGACTAGCAGTGCTGACACCCTGCTTGGGAGAACACAGTGGGATCGCTCCCAAGGGACACGGATCATGCCGCTTTGGGAGCCTTAAGCCAGCCCTAACCCCCAGGCCTGGCTCTGGGCATGAATCTTGTGTAAACCCTCATCCGCTGAAGAGTTTATTTCCCATCCAGGGTAGGTGGACAGCAGAGTGGAAGAAAAAAAAAAAGGCAGTTTTTTTGTGCTGCCGGATTCAAGTCTCCATCTGCGTTTATGAGCTCGGCTACTCTAAATGCAGGAGGTGAAACCTGGTTTACCCAGGCCTGGCAGCCAAAATGTGCATGTGGTTGTGCTGGTCCTGGCACTGGGGGTGGGAAGACAGAGGTGCTCTGGACTCCTTTATTTTCAGGTGTCATCAGGACAGATAAAATCAGACTTCGTGGATGATTTAGATGAAATTTGACCAGGAACACCATTCCCAGCCTGGTTTTATACCTTCTCTCCTCTCCCCCTGAACTCCCACCCTTCAGAAGTTTTATGGATTGTGCAACTCCTGCCAAAGGATTTGAGTTTGAAGCCTTCCTATATTTTGGCCTGTAAAGATGGTGAATGAACGATTTAAAACTCTGAGTCATTAAAACTGTCCGGGAGAACTTAATGAATGTTATTTACTGTGCTTCCCAGCTCAGCTAAAATCCAGCTCTTTCTTCTCCTGCTTTCTACACTTTTCTCTTAAAAACAGCAGCCAAAACTGTCTGGAAAGCATCCCTTGCTAGAGACAAACTGGATCAGTAAGTGGAAATGTCAGTTTTTTAAGAATTTCTGCCACTGCTTTGAAGTAACTTAATTTTTTTGTTTGATTGTTCTAATTCAAAAGCTTTATCTTCTTAGGCTATCTCTTAAAATAAAAAAAAAAAAAGGAAATTTAAGGGCTGGAGCTAGCGTTTAAAGGAGAAAAAAACACAAAGCTGCCAAATCGTGATCTTTTGATGCTGGTCTCTTCAGAAGGCTGCCTAGGTGGGCTGGCTCCTTCTCCCGCTCGGGCTGGGAGCACTGCTGAGCTCAGTGCAGTGACTCCCCGTTCCTGTGGTGCTGGAGAGCTCAGAATAGGACCCCCACCCCCCCCCATCCTCTTTAATTTCTGTTTGTGTTGCCGAGCTCAGCCTTGGAAATGGAAATCTGACTTGAAAAGAAGCTCCTTGCGATTAGAGGCTGTGAAAAAAAAAAAAAAATAATCTAATGAGTTGCTGCTTTTAATTCCACATCTGAAAGGCAATCTATTACTGTCTTTTATCACTCCTGTCTCCTATTAGGGAAGCAGTCTCATGCTGGGACTCTTTCAACACCCAGGCAGTTAATATACATTATAATTATTGCCTAATGTATGAATAGCCTGGTGTGCCCAGGTTTCCTGTTCATTTTCACTCAGGTCCTGGAGTAGGGATCTCCTGAGATTTACCAAGGTTTTATTTTAAATTATTTCTTTTTTTTTTTTTTTTTTTTGCATCATGCTGTCGCCCCAGAGGCTGAGTTTGAGAACAAATGCAGAGTACTCATGTAGGAAGAGACAGTTCCTGTCCCAGAAGGGTTACAGAGAGATGGGTGCAGGAGGGAAAGGAAGGGGAGAAGTCCTGATAGATCAACAGGGAATGGTGTGGAGAAGATCGGGAGGTCTGGCTTTAGAGTAGACTTCCCCAAGCTGTTAAAAATCATAAAGAAAAAAAAACCACAAATTGAAAAAATTTTAAAAAGGAAATAATTCCCAAAATTTTCCATCAAAGTAGATTTTTTTTTCGTCCCGATTTACAAATCTTTGCTCGTTGATTTACAAATCTGTGCTCGTTTATTTACAAATCTGTGCTCACTTTCAGGTTATTGAGGTGGTTTTGAAGCAAAAAGCAGGAGCAAAAAGGGCAGGATTTTGGAAGCAACGTGCTCTGCCTGCAGCCTCTCAAGGCAGAACCTTCCTGCCCACGCTCACAGAAGGGCCTGACTTTGCCCGGGGTGCCCCAGGGGGGTCCTGCTGCCCGAAGGGGCTCAGGACCAGCGCAGGGTCGATGCTCAGGGCCCCCACCGATGAGCCATTAAGCCCCAACCTCTCCGTGACCCGGCACGTGGGTTTTCAGACAAGCCAGAAGCTCACAGCAGGTTGTGAAAATCCTTTCTTCCTCACCACATGTTGGGGGCAGCTCGATGCGATGATGGATTCCCGGCGCAGCCGCGAGCGCCGGGCAGCGCGGCCCGGCTTTATCCGCTGAACCTCCCTCGGAACCTTCTCCCGGGGCTGTTTGCGAGCTCCTGCTCCTCCCTTTTCCCCATGGCGGCTTCCCTGAGGGCCATCCACACCCACGGATGATGTGAATCCCGGAGCTGGTTGATAAGCCAACATCAGTGAGGCACCAAGGTCGGGGCTGTTCCTTCCACCCCACGGAGAGCTTGGCTCGTCTCTGCCGGGCTGCAGCACCCGGAGCAGCCCGGACCCCCAGGATAACTCACTTGCCCCTTCCTAAAACTCTCGGAGTGCACTTAATTATTTACAAGCCTTAACACTTAGGGCCACGTGGAGCCAAGGATGGAAGGGCATTAAAATTCCACTTGATGCTCACCAGGCCTGACTAATAAAATAATGTCCAACAAGGACATCAATTAGCTGCCGATTCGCTCACGCTTTGCGGGGCTAATGACAGCTGGAGCGAGGAATTTGAAACCCAGAGTCGTTTCTCCAGCCTGCACCGGGGTGCCAGGGATAAAAGGTTAGTCATGTGTACCAAATGCAGCGTGAGCTCCTCCATTATTTATGTGTGTCAAACAGACAAGGAGCGTTTCAATGCCTGCAGTCACTCCATGGTAATTTGTATTATATAAACAGATATAATCTGGTCATTAATACACATAATTCTGAGTGAGCTGACAGTAATGAATCTGGAGTATGTTATTCCATGGGCTTGTTCCCTTGCTAAATAACAGTCTGGGATAATAAGGAATGATATACTTCAGCCAGCAGGGCTGGGAGCGTGGTGGGGTTTATGGTGGACTCAAATGGTGGGGTTCATGGTGGAATCAAGCTCTGCTCTTCGCTTTTTGTCCTAAAGTGTTTTTTTTTTCCAGGGCCTGGCCGTACACTGATGGGATTTAGGCTCCTCTCTCACCAGCCCAGGTCTCGTCTGTCCAGTGCTCACGTTGCATCAATCCCTGCTTGGCCCCGCACGTCTCTGGCTCTGGTGAGCTGGGTTGGGCTCATCAGCTTTCCTGCTCCTTCCCAGCCCCTGGGACAAGGCTTTCATTAATAGTCAATAATGAGGGGGCTTTTGTAGTGGTGTAACAGGCGTTTTCTGGGAAAGTGGAGGTGGGTGTGGATGGACACTGCTTAGGGACTTGTCTCTCCATGGCTGCACAAATGCACAGATCTGTGCCTCTCTCCTTTCCTGAGGCACTGGAAGCTGAAAACCCCAGCTGGCGATGCCTCTCCACATTGCCACGAGTGGGGCAGCTCAGCTGTTGACTGCTGAGCCAACAGCAGCCCGTGGGGCACCTTTACGTGGGCTGGTTTCCATCCAGCTGCAGTGGGAACAGGGACAGCTTTGTGGGTCAGTGGCAGGATGGCCACCCTCACACAGCGGTGCCACGAAGCATCAGCGCCCTGTCCTGAAAATAAAATATGCCATCTCCTCATGGGAAGGTTGGCCTGGGGTCAGTCAGGGAGGTGGGGAGCAGAGTGGTGCCTTTTTCTGGAAGCAATCCTGGCCATGTGCTCAACGAGCTGCCCTGGGCTCACCATCCTCTGGATCTGTCTCCATCAGTAAAAGGCTTCAGTGACTAACTCTGCCTTTCCAGCAGCTGAGGATGTTTTGGGAGCCCCTGTAGGTCTGCTAAATAGCAGGGAAGGAGCTGAGGATTATTTAGATGGAGTTTCTAAACTGGATTGGCAATAAACAATGTGTTGACAAACCCAGATGAAGTGGGTTTGGGAGTGTCCAGCTGGAAAGGCAAACTCTTTATCCCACAGTGAGTCCCAAGCCCAGGAGCTGCAGGGGAGTGTCAGCAACATCCTGTCCCACCCTGGTCCTTCTTGCTGATCCAAGGGCAGTGTCCAGCAACAAACAGCACGGGCTCCTCCTGAGATTTAATCTCCAGGATCCAGGAGGCCAACCCCACTGCTCCTTAGGAGGACAGGAAAGATGTGTTTGCCAGCGGTACAGCTGGCTCATAACTACAGTGGAGATGGGGAGAGATTTACTGTAAGGCTCCTCCCAGTGTTTTAGGTGTTGCACCAACATTGTTGTTATCCAGTCTTACCTAACACATTTTTGGCCATGGAAATTCCCAGGGCTGCTAGTGTTAACAAAGCAGCAACGGGAAATTTGAAGGCAAAAGCCCAGCACAGACAGCTCTGCATTGCTGCAGGTTGTACAAACCCCTTTATTTAAAATTATCTAACCTCTGTCTAATGATTACCACTGAGGTGAAAAGTGTGTCATCAGCCCCGTGTGATGTCACCTTCCCCTCCGGCTATTTTTAGAGGACACACACCAAAATTGGTGCTTTTTCACTGCTGCCTTGTCTGCAGGGCTATTGATCCCTGCATGGAAAATAAGAAGTTTCCCTGTACTCTAAAAAAAAAAAAAAAAAAAAAAAAAGAATAAAAAAATCTGCAATTGCCCTAATTCTTTTGGCTGTCTCCTACCCTTTTGTTTCCCCCATGGATGATCTATAGATCCTTCCTTCTGGTTTGTACTCACTGCCTTCAGCTTCCCTGTTCCCCATTTGTTTCATAAAGGATATTTGTATTCTCCACTTAGTGAAGAAGGGGTTGTTGTTTTAACCACTAGAACAGTCTCTCAGTTGTCAGATTGTGGCTTTTGGTCAGTATAGAGAAATATACTCCCCAATTATCATTCTTGGGATTTTTTTTTTGTTTTGGTTTGGGTTGTTTTGTTTTTTTTTTTCCCAATCTGTTTAAATTCTTTCTCTGAACTGATTTGGCTCATGATTGTTTTCAGGTTGGTAAGAGCAGCCTGGGAGAGCAGCAAGGCAATGTCTGGCTGGGTTTGATTTTATTCCATCTGCACCTAACAAATGTCTTTGAGTGGCAATCACTTCCTACCTAAGCTACTGTGTGTTTTCAGTGCTGTGATCAAATTCTCTGTATCTGCCAAGAATGCACAGTTCTCCTCTGTTGGATGTGTGAGTTCTTTTGAGATAGCAAATAATCACCATCATCTTTTACAAACACAGAGACTGTCTCCACGCTGGGAGCAGCTTTCCTGCGGAATTCACTCCATTTGAAGTTCTCCCCGTGACAATCTGGCCCTTTTCCCCTCCTTGCCTTTGGCAGCTGCTCAGGGGGATGTTCAGATGGTTCTCAGGTTTGATTTTGTGCTCCACTGCAGACACTGGTTGGTCTGATTTGTGCTTTCTATTTTAGATGATTGAGCCGTCAATTTTCAGATGCACTTACTGCTGAGTCCAATGACCTGGATGCTCGTGATCCCATTCCCACCAGGTCTCTGTCTTATCCCCACTTCAGCCTTCCTAAAAGCCATGATTTTAACATTCCAATGAGCTCCCCACCAGGTTTCCATCTTTCTGGTTAGGCCAATTTTTTTGCCTGTACAACAGAGATTCCTGTTTATCAGCCAGGACCTACCTTTGGTGAATAAGTGATGAAAGAATTTCTCTCCACTTCCTTCTTTGCTTTGATTAATTTTGTTCTCAGCACCTTCATTATGTGCTAAATGAGTTTCCATTTGTTCCCTCTTTGCACTTTTCCCTTTTGTTGTTAGTCTAACACCTCCCTGTCCAAGGCAGTCTGTCTTTGCCTCAGAAAATTGGTTTCTAATTTGGGAAGGAAACTACCAAAATCCTCCAAATCCTCTCATGGAGGGGTGAAATAAGTGCTCTGCAAATAACACTCATCTTGCCACTTCCACGGTTATTTTTCCCACTGAATACCTTCTGTTTTTCTTCATCTACAGGAGAGGAGGGATCTCTGAAAGCTCCTTTAGGCATCTTTTTAGCATTCTTTCCAGTGATGCAGCTTAGAAAACATGAGAGGGGCTGTGATTTAGGGACGTTGGTGCCAGTACTGAGCTGCAGCTGGGCTCCTGGCTCCCTGTCTCAGTGTTGTACCTGCTGGAGTCACCTCCAGGTAACTGTGGCTTTCTTCTGGAATGGATCTGACCCCTTGGAAACATGGCTGGGCTTGTTAAATAACCAGAAAACTAACGTGAGGGAAAAAATGCCACTGAGTTTCTCATTATCTTTTTCCCTCTAGAAACTCAGTTCCTCTGCTCTGGGCAGAAATGATAACTTGGGGTGATCCCAGCTGATCATTCCACTGATCCTGAGTGCCTTTGGGAAAGGTTCTTCCTCTCCCTCGCAGACCAGAAGCGTCTGTACAAGTCCCACTCGTCAGCAAACACTCCAGCAGATGCCAAGCACCCCTTGGAAACCCTGGTGAGAGCCACACACGTGCTCAGGTGCTCCACTGAGCTGGGGCCTCTCCAAACAAGACTAGACCATTAGTTTTGGCTCATTAGCTTAACTGAGATGACTATTAAATCCCACTCCTCCCGCCACTCTCTGTAAAATAAACTTAGAAATGAGCCATTTTTGCAGCTGTGACGAGTAATAAATCCAATTAATTTCCATGTCTTTAGTGTTAATATATGCATTAGGAGGTGTCAGGGCTGCCTTTTTGTTTCCTTTGTGGAAAAGCTTGTCTCAGAGATTCCCTTCTAATTAGAATGGGAGTTTAATCCTTTGTGGATATATTCCTCCAGGAAGCCACTTGCTGAGATGCAGCATCTTCAACACCAAGGAATGGTGTTACTGTTGGTTTGGCGGGGGGGGAGGATTTGTCTCTTTTTTTTTGTTGTTATTGTTGTTTTTAATGCATATGACAATTAGTATCACAACAAATCCGTACTTCCCCTGCTAATTTAAGGGTTAAGGCAAAAAGCTCCACTTTGTCCTGGGAAGATGTCACCAAACAAAGCAGAAACTGGAGGCCCAGATGCAGCTTTCTTTGAAATCTGCATAGTAATGACTGTTTACCCTCCTTCCTCCTTCACTGGTGACTCCCATACAAAGGGTACAGTGAACAGCTGTGTGGGATTCATGGTCAGATCCATCAGCAGAATCCAGCACTGGCTGAGTGCAAGTCTTTTAAGACAAGCTGAGAGCAAAACCACACAGGTCAGAGCTCTGAGGTGAAGTCTGATAGAAGAGTTGCTGGTAGTGCTCCTGGTTACAGGGAGATCAGAGCCCTTGCACAGATGGAAGGGCAAAGTGCACAGGCTCCAGAGGACCCTTTGAAAGTTTATCAGCCCTTGCGCTCCAAAAACTGCCTGTAGGTGCCTCATAGCTCTATGTCAAATTCCGTGGCCCACTCAAAACCTACTGGTGCAGCTCTCAAGGCACCCTGTGCTCTGTAGACAGAAGAAGAAGCTGGAACTTGAATCCTGTGCAGAAGCAGCTTTTTACGTGTATCACATCCCAGAGAAAATCGGCCCAGAAGCCAAATTTACACGAGCAAACTCTGCTACCAACCTCCTTTCCTCCTCCTGCTGCCCCATGACTAACCTGCCTCTCCACCCTTGCAAATAATGCAACCTCCCAGCCTCGTTTGCTGAGATTTCCCAGAGCCCTGCAGATGCTTTTCCATCTGCCTATCTCTCGTGTAACATCCAGGAATGGCCATTTCTCCCTGCAAAGGTTATCTAGGTTTGAAGCCTCCTCCCCACGGACAGATTCATAAGGTCTCTGATGAGGAACAGCAGGTCTTTGTTCGTTCTCAGTGCACGGGGCTGTAAATCCTCGGAGGGTGACCAGGGAAACCAAGACCTGGCTGTCCCAATAAATCTCCCAGGGTGGCTGCTGCAGCCATCCTGTGCTCTCCGAGGGCTGCAGGTTCCTGATGGTCTCTGCAGTTGTGGGATAGAAAATAAGCCTTTTCCGGAAGGAAAAATTTTTTTTTGGTCACTTTAGTTAAAAATCACCTGGAAAAGCTGCTGGGGGTGTTTGGGAAAGGCAAGAAAGGGTAACAGCCTTTGGAGCTTTCCCCTGCTTCTTGGCTAAGCCAGTGTGGATCACCTGGGCTTTGTGCATTAAGCTGCAAGTGCTGGCAAAAGCCCCTGCTGTGGAAAACCCGGGGTTACCCCCACACTGGGTGTTGGTGCAGCCACCTGGAAATGAGCTGGGATCTGGGGAGAGGTGGGCAAGGTCTGAGCTGACCCTCACAATCCACCCAGCACCCTGCAGTCTGGATGTGGCTCCTGGGCTGGGTCCAGCCTCTCACCACCTTTTCATAGAATCACAGAATATCCTGATTTGGAGGGGACCCACAAGGATCATCAAGTCCTGGCCCTGCACAGGGCAACCCCAAGAATGCCACCATGTGCCTGGCACTGTTGTCCAAACACTTCTTGAACTCTGGCAGGCTTGGTGCTGTGACCACTTCCCTGGGGAGCCTGTTCCTTTTATCTTGCTCTGGCTTCAAAGAGGCTGAGAGAGGACAGGGAATGGCCTCTGGGGCACCAAGTGACACTCAGGAGCCAAACCCTTGTTATTGCACCAACATTTGCCACCCAGTGCTTCCCAGCACTGTGGTCCTCCAAATATGCTGTGGTTTGTGCCTTCACGGCCCTGTCCATGGAAGATAAAGCTCTTGCCTCATCACAGCAGTGCCTGGTGTCTCCTGCAATGCAGTGGGGTAACTCTGAGAGCTTGTTGCACCAGAATGTCATCCATTTGCCAAGCTGGGAAAACATTTGCTGGACCAGTGCCTTGGCATCACCACCTCAAAGGCAGAGATGCAGCTGACAGCACTGGGCTCAGCCCATCCCAGCTGAGCGTGACAGGCTCTCCCAGCACTGCTGGGCTCTGAGGAGCTGTTGATTTACTTATTTATCTTTTTTTATTATAGTTTTCCAAGTCTGCTCTTTCCCAGTAGTAATCCCTGTTTAACTGTGTCATCCAGGGGTATGAAGGAGCCTGATTTTGTGGCAGGAGCGCCAGATGGTGACTGGTCAGATCCGTGTACATGTGCCAGCTCTGCTCTCATCTCTGTGTCTTAGCTCAGGCAGGTCTCCCCATCCCTGCTTCCTTCTTGGTCAGATGGAGCATTTACCCTTCCTCTGCTACTGGAATGAAGGATGCTCCATGCCTGCAGCCAAAGTGCTTTCCCTCAGAGCAGGTACAGTGGAAAGCACATTCATGGGGCAGGTATTGCCCCCCAGGCAGTTTCTATCCCTGCCTCTCCTCATTACTGGTCTCATCCTTAGTCTTTGTGCCAGACTCCCTTCAGGTCCAGTTGCCTGGGAAGGACAAGAGCATGGACACATGCCCAGGACTCTGGATGTCTACTGAACCCCAGCAGCAGTGGAGGGAAGCCTGAGGGAACTGATCCCTCCTGCCGCTCTGACTTTCCTGGTGTTCCTGCTGCCACGATCAGCAAGGAAAGGCCTGCTGGTTCCCTGGGCCTTTTGTTGCTCCGAGTTACAGCTCCTATGGGCCCTGTAGCCCTTGGATGCTCCTTCTCCTCTTGTTCTTCTGGCAGCCATTTAATAAATAAACCCTCCAGTGATGCTCTTACTGGCAGCCTTGTGATGCAGCAATTTGGATTCTGCCTTTTGCTGTTAACCAGGTTCCTTTTCTTCCCCCTCCAGGCCATTGGTAATGCCTATGGAGGGGCTCCCAGCTCCTCCTGCTGCCTCAGACACCCGAGCACCGCTTCTCCTGCTCGCCCAGACAACTGGCAGTCTATTTGTTTTCAGTCTCCCTGGAACAAGTCTTTTATTTCCTTGCTTCGTTCTGCCCTGCCAGCAGCCCTGGAGCTGCCTTGTCAAAGCAAGAGAGGGGAAGAGTTATGCTTCACGAGCTGAGATGCAACTGGCACTGGTGGGAGATGGGAAGCAGGCTCGGATTTGGCCACGTGGCCCAGATGTTTTTGTTTTGATTTATTTGTTTGCTGCTTTTCCTGCTGCCTGCTGCTTCGCTCTGGAGGATCTCAGCTTTTGTTTTATACGAATCAAAACTAATTAAAAAAAAATAAAAGGGGAAAAGGAAGAAAAGAAAGTGTTGGAGGAAGCAGTGACATTTAGAAATGTATGCAAGGCAACGTGATGATGTTTGCCTGAGTCTGCTGAAAGCTTGAAACAACAGCTCGGAGGAAGGTCGAGGATCTCCCTCTTGGCTGTCACCCCTTTCCTCTGCTGCATCCCCCGGTGGGCTCACAGCACACCAGGCTCACTCCCTTTGCACTTTCCCCCTGCAGCCCGAGTGGATGTTCTGTGGCATTTGAACAATAACCCAACCTGAGGATTTCACACGGTTCTGGGAGCTGGGACTAAAGCAGAGGCTTTACAGTTTTGGAGGAGCAGCCAAACTGGAGGAGCTTTGCAAATCCTGCGCACTCCCGGGCTGAGCATCCGCTCACTGTTCTCTGAGGTGGTGCCTCAGCTTTGCACCTCAGGCGGAGCTGGGGAAAGCATCATCAGCTTAAAGCTTGCAGAAAAATACGGTTTAACAGCTCCCTGCCTGCAGTTCCACCTCTTTAATGAACACAAGCACAGATCAGAGTGAGGTGCAAGCTGAAAAATTCAGATCCCAGTCCAAAACAGGAATGTGCCAGCACTTGGGTGTGTAGTTCTGGAGCTGGAGTCTGACTCACTTGCAAATAGGGACCCTTTGCAAAACGTGGATCAAGGTTCAAATTCCTGTCCCCCCTCCAAAATTAAATAAAGACTGAAGAAATTCTGAGAACTCAGTGTTTTGGGTCTGGGCCATCTAAGAGGGGTGAAGTATGTGCTTAAATGCTTTGTTGAATAGGAAGAGACTTGAGCACGTGCTTAATGTTATTAAGTGCTTAGCTGTTTTTGTTGAATCAGGGCCTTGGGGCTTTTAAAGTCAATACTAACCCCTTAGGCTGCATCTGAAAGGATTTGGGAAAGAAGTGGCATCCAGATACTGCTGGATGTTTCACTGCTGAGCTCTGCATTCCTGCTTTGAAGGCTGGTTCCTCCGAATCTGCTCTCATTGCTATTCCAGACCATCTGCATGACTCGTCCCTGGTCATCAGGTGACTCTGAAGAGAGCACGGGGAGTTATGGACAGTTCACCCAGGCTCTGGCACAACCCATGGTAACACCAGCATTGCTTCCCGGGGGTTTGCTTGTCTCCAGCACCCTCTTCAATCCCAGCAGGGACTGTCAACCTTCTCTGTAGCTCAGACCTAGAAATTCACGTAGGATTCCTTCACCAAACAGCCACTTGCTGTGTGAGCTGTGCCTGTTTTTGAGGCAAGTGTGAAGCTAAAGGCCTAAATACAGAATGGCAGTTATAACCAAAATGTTCAAATTAAAAAAATGCCAAAACCAAACCCACAGCACCTTTGTAGTGTCACCTGGCTTAGTGGAAGGTGTCCCTACCCATGGCAGGGGGGTTGGAACGAGATGCTTTTTAAGGTCCCTTCCAACCCAAACCGTTTTGTGGTTCCGTGATCCGATGAGGTGTGATGCTGTTTGGCTGGCCCACCTCAGGCCTTCTGATGTCCTCTCCCGGAGCTTGTAACCAGCTTTTCTTTGTTGTGAGAGCCCCTGAAGCCACTCTGGTTACAAGGAGCGGGTGAGCATGAGCTGAGCTGGCTCCCCGTGGGTGATGTGGGAGAGGGAGGGATCACAGGAACACAGCTGGCTGGTCCCTCACCGACAGCAGGGAACAGAGAGTAGCTGCAGGCAGGGAGCTTTTCAGCCAGCACAGATGCTGCTGGAAAGAAGGTGTCCTCAAAAGCCTGCAGCAAGAGGATGGATGTGAACCTCACCCACCAAAACAGTGTTTTGGGGACACAAGAGCTGGAACTGGCAAGCAGTGTTTGAGAGGAATGAGACTCCAGAAAGAAGTGGGAAAAATAGCAACTTTTCCTGCTTTATAGGTAAAAAAGAGTGTCTGAGGCCAGGATGGGAATAGATGGAAAACTTATGCACAGATGAAAGGCTTGAAATGAAATAAATTATGCATGAGACTAGCAGTTGGAATCTGAGAGCCACTGGGAGGTAATCATCTGAAAAAGCGGGAACAGCTCTGGGCAACAATGTCAGCCTGTGGCAGGGGCACCCAAATGGTTACCAGAAGCTACCTTTGGAAGGAAAGACAAAGCTGAAATTGCAGGAGTGGAGTGGCCTTCTCTGGACAAAGCAGACACAGCTCTCCCTGTGTCCTGGGTCCCAGCCCTGTGTCCCTGTGTCCTGTGCCAGGTCTGGAAGGACAGGCAGGCTGGCTGTTGAGTCGGTTCAGGACAGGGCTGCAAGTGCCATATGAGAGAGCCTTTGATTTGCAATGCCAACATCTTTGGAATTGAAATAATATCCCCAGTGCTGCCTTGTTGTTTCAGGCTATTTTTCTAAAAAAAAAAAAAAACAAACCAAAAACCAAAACCACAATTAAAAAAATGCTCCTGTCTGCACATCTGATGCTAATACAGCAAACGGTAACACAGAGATGCAGTGTGCCCTGAATGAACAGCTCAGCTGTGAGAATCAGATCAAAGTTTTGGGCCAGTAATTTCTGGAAATGGAAATGCCATTCTTCTCTCTTGCAGGTTTGCAGATGTCTGAGATGATAGAAAATTCTTTCTTCCAGGACAAAACTTTCATGAAGATTAAAAAGATTCCCTCTTAAGCCAAGATTGATAAGAGGCTCAATAGTCAAAAAGGGATGGAACAATGAAAACAGCCGAGATTCGGGTACCTTTGCAGGTCAGTCTGCACCTGGATTCAGATCCAGTCTTTCATAGAACCACAGAATTCTTTAAGTTGGAAAAGACCTTAAAGATCATTGAGTCCAATATTGCAGATGTGTGCAGGAGCCAGGCAGATGTGGTGATGGAGTAGCACGGAGGGAGGGAAGTGGGGGGATAAATGTCCCCATGGTGGGGACCAGAGCTGCTCCCACCCTGCCAGGTGAGAAAAGAGTTGCAAGGGTTTCTCAGAGGAGAAAGAAGTTGACTTGAGGGCTGTTCCCCTAAAATCTGCTCAGCTTCTCAGCTCAGGTTTGAAGTTAAGGCTCAGAGACTGACAGCAAGTCCCTCCAGAGCCCTTTCTGTTCCGAGTCAGATCCTGCTGTTTACGTGCCACGGGCTCTGTGACGGCACACCTGACCTTCCCAGTTTTTTGGGACTCACTGATGCAAAGCCTGGAGCCAGTGACCCCTTCCTTCCTCCAGGCACGTGCCTTAAGCAACAGCAAGAGGTCTGTGTTTGTTCTCCTGAGAACTGTGGAAAAGGAGTTATTTCAGGCAAAGAGAATCATGTTGGGTTTTTTTCAGTGACTCCTTGACCCGTTGTTGTTGCACAGTAAAGAGATTACTTCTGTTAGCCCTCTGAGTATGGAAAACCACCAGGGAGACAAAGTGTGGAGATAAAGCTGAATATTTTAGGCTAAGTTCTTAAATGCAAAATGAAGTTCTTTGGTGCAAAGAATGAGAGAGTGAGATGGTGAGAGCGAAGGGATGCACTGAGGAGCACCCTGCAGGCCAAAAATTCCATACTTCCACAAGGTCTTTTTAAGCCTTCCTCTTTTATGCACACCACCTACTCTATAGAGTGAGCCCAAACGACAGTGAATAATCCGCCTGATCTCTTCTGCCTCTGCCACTGAAGCCTTGTGACCTTGGCTGAGTTATTTAGCCCACCTCAGCTTACCCATATACAAAAGAAAATTAAAAGCCAGTTCATCAATTGTGCTGTTTGGTGCAAAGAAGATCCATGCGGGTTGCCCCTGATTAATCTTCAAGGGCCACTTTCCACTGGCAGTGCAGCTGATGTACAGGGCCCTTTGTCCCAGTGAGCATCAGCTGAGACTGAACGAACTCATTTAAAGGCTGCAAGAGTAGAATTTACTGAGGAGAAAAAAAAAAAAATTAGATCCTTGCTGCTGCTGTCAGATTTGTATGAACAGAAATATGTTGTGGACACAGTTTGATCTTGCTCAGCTTCCACCATGTGCTGCTTGGAAAGCCTTCCCATGGGCATTTCTGCCCAGCTCTGGGCTCCCATCACGTGTCTGGTTTCATCTGAGGGGTCCCAAGGCCATGCAAAGAGCACAACTGCAGCCCCCTCTGTCCTTGTCACAGACAGCTGGAATGCAAAAGGTACGGCAAGTTATGTGCTTTTTCTGGGACGGGCTTTGATTCGAGCATGGACCTCTGTGGTCCTGGTTGAACACTGAGCTGGGGCTGGTGTGGATGTGTGGTGTGGTGTGGTAGGAGCGATGATTCAGCCCCAGGCTGGGGCTGTGGGGCACAGGAAGCTTTCTCTTCCTCAGGCTGATCCAGCTCTTTCTGCTGGAAGTTCTTCCCAGGCTGTCTGAATCTCAAGCTGTATTTTAAGTCCATCCCATCTGTTCTTTGGCTCCCAGTGGCTGATTCTTCACGGTTTAATAGATGTTCTTCTGCAAAGTCCGTGCTGGTGAGGGCTGTTCCCAGCCTGATGTGCTGAATGAACACTGGCAGCATAGGTGCAAGGAGACATTAAACCAAGCACAAGTCCATGTATCCAAAGGTCGGGCATTTTAAAACATAAATATGAAACCCAGGCCAGAAGAAGAAAAGGAGTCAAAATACGAGAACATCAGACAAGATACTGGTAAGGATGAATTGAAAGTAGTTGCAGCAGAACTCAGCTGACATCATCTGCCTGGTGATGGGGAGAAAGAAGGAAAAAAGTGAGAAAGTGTTACTTGGAATAGTCCAGCTCTGACTTCATTTGAGCAGTGTCCATGAGCTGTGAAGGGAATGCTGCTCTGTCGGTCAGCATTAGGGTGTGATGTATGAGGTGATTTGCTAAAATGCTGGCAAAGTTTCTTTATGGTGAACAGCAAGGGCAGTAGCTTCAAGCTCTGCTTCTTGTCAGCTGTGAACATCATAAGCGACACTGGTTTGTTTAACTCCAAGTTCCCCCTTCCCCCGTTGTCCTTATCAGACCCTCTCTTATCCTTAAAACAGAGGTTAAAGTGGAGCTGGTCTTGCCTGGTTTTCATAGAATTGGTGAAACATTAAGGTTGGAAAAGACCTCTAAGATCATCAACTTAACCCAGCACTGCCAAGGCCACCAGTAACCATGTCACCAAGTGCCACAACTTCTGAACACTTCCAGGGATGTAACCTGTCCTGGGCAGCCTGTCCCAATGCCTGACTACCCTTTCAGTGAGGAAATTTTTCCCAATATCCAATCTAAACCTCCCCTGGTGCAACTTGAGGCCGTTTCCTCTGCTCCTGTCACTTGTAACTTGGGAGAACGAGGCCGATCCCCACCTGCCTACAACCTCCTGTCAGGCAGTTGAAGAGAGCGATGAAGTTGCCCCCGGAGCCTTTTCCATCTTCCCACCCTTTCCATCCAATTCTGCCACAGGTTTTCCCTAATCTAGGGACTAGAAGGAAACTCTGCCGTGCCTTTGGCAGTCTGACACCTGACAGGCAGTGGGCATCGCTGAGCAGCACAACCGCACCTCGCCGGGCTCAGGGCTCGCCAGCCCTCCACAGGTCCTGCAGGAAGTGGGTCTTTCACGGCCTTGGGGAGCACCGCAGTGTTTCAGGCAGCAGTGGGTGATTCAAAATCAGCCCTCTTCCCGGAGCAACAGATGGGCTGCTGCTGCAAAAAAAGGAAATGAATGTCATTGCATGGCTTGTAGTGTGACAGGAATGTCTGGAGAAGCTCTAAAGTTGCTTCCCCACAAGCAGCTGTTGTCTGCATCCTCTTCCATGGCCTCCTGGGTGACTTCTTGCTTCTCAAACAGTCCATCCTTCCTGCCACGTTCCCTCTGGATGGAGGTTTTTGCTGGAGGGTTTCCTGCTCTTGTCTCTCCGTTCCTGCACGGCTCTGCCTTCTTAGTCGTGCCAGTGCAACTGCTCATGCTTAAAAGTGGATCACTGAACTATCTGGGTTAACAAAAAAGGAGAGAAGAGGTTATTTTTTTTTAACTCAGACCAGAGGAGAGATCTGCTTTCCAACCAGTCTCTGGACAGCTGTTGGGACAATGATCTGCAGCAGAGGAAAGCCAAATGTAGGAAATACCCAAACAAAGAGCCTGGAGCAGAGAAGGGGATGGCATCACTGTCCTCCCTGGATCCCTAACCCTCTCCTACATCATGTGGGGGGAGTCAGATCATCGCAGTGACCCCAAGGGAAAGGTGTCTGTCCCTTCACCTGGCACGTGGGCAGTGGCACTGGGGGTCAGGGGGAGCTGGACTGTGTCTTTTGATGGGAGACCACAGTCAGAGCAGATCAGAGCAAGGGGAAACTGGTTCCTTGAGGGACCTACTCAAGCTGTCAGTGGTCCCAAATGTGGAAGTCACTCGCAGTTTTTGCCACAACAGCACAAACATGGTAATGTTTTGACAGGCTGGGGCAGTGCTTGTCATCTGAATATCGTGAGTTTGTGTGAAAGATCCTATCCAGTTTTAAAGAACTTGGCCTCTGCACCTTGTTGACAGCACAGAAATGTTTCAGTGCTGTACAAATGCAAGTAAATAAATGCAGAAGGCTGAGAGTACATCGTAGGTATGCTGCTGTTACCTAGCACCCAGAGAAATTAGTTTTGTTGGACAAAAAATGGAAACACCAGCCAGGATATTTTGCTTCAGTTTAGCTTGTTTGCTGGAATTGCTTGTGGTTAGTAATGAGCACAAGGTTCACTTGTAATAATAATGTAACCATGGTAATAAGATAACACAAGCTGCTGCCAAGCTGATTTGCTGATAAGATTTATACCCTGTTATATTATCCAATGCAATTAAGAAATGCTCAGAAAATTAACATTAGAACCGATTAAAATAAAGTATCAGAGGTATAGTGACAGCTGTGGGTCTGAAGCAGGGTCCCAAAGTGGATGTGTCACTGTGCATTCGATGGGCAGTGTTTCAGTGAGCAAGGAAAGGGTCTGCTTTCACTTCACAAGCAGGGAATTGTCATGTTCCTCAATTGTTGCAATCTATTGCACTCAGTGTGACAGGCCAGAAACAAACCTTGCAAAAGCAACAAGTGTAAGCTGGCCTTGTTTAATCTAAACTGAATTGGATGATCAGCAGGGGTGGAAGAGGGAAAGGTGAATGTGTGAGTTGGGATATAGGGGTTCACTCCCAGTGGGAAGGAAATGAATGGTGAGATGGGGGTGAGAAACTCCTTCCCCTTGCCTGAGTGTTTGGGATTCATTGTCCATCGCACCAACCACTACTTTCTCGAAGCTCCTTTTTATATTACCAGAGGCAGCCACTTAAGTCTTTCTTGTCTCGTAAACTCAGTGGTGCAGGGACCATCTCTTCATTCCCTACACATGAAATGTGAAGAATCACAGCATTTCTCCCACTTAATAATATAATCATAAGAGGTGAGCCAGGATAATCATAAGAGATGAGCCATTTCATACCCGCCTCTGTACCAGACGGAATTACATCTCTCACAACATCCTAGCAACAGAGCTCCTCAGTCACCAGCTCTTCTCCTTCCTTGCACATAACTCACTGCCTTCCCTCTTGCTGTTTCTATGTTTGAGTTCAGGATGGGGAATCTGGGATTATTTGTTTGGGGAGAATTTCAGCTGATGAAGGAATTTCAGTGAAGGAACAGCAACCTCACAAAGGAGTATAAGATCAAGTCCTTCAGGTGTTGCCATAAGCCAGGAGAGGAGGGGAAGACAATTCTGGACTTGGAGACTTTTTTCATTTGAGAGTCCTATTACTCAACCCTTGCTAAGGGTTTTGAGATGTTTGGTTGCTGAGATAGAGGCCTCCAAAGGTTGTCCAGTCAGAGCTAATACAGGGATTGGGGCCTCCCTCTTATCTCAGGCTGTTTTTTCATTGGGATGATCAACTGTGGTGGAAATGAGAGGGGAGAAACCAGTCTTAGTCTCTTGTTCTTTCTATGCTTAAAATACCCATTTTGCTTAAGGACAATACCTACCAAAGACACCCTTTCCTCCATCTTCTCACCTTATTGTCCTGTATTTTTTGGTCATTCTCTTTGCTCTTTCTACTGCCTTCACACCCTGCCTTTCCAGGCTCTCCCTCCCCTTGTCTCCATGACCTACATTCTGCTGAGCTGCATCCTGGCTCTCAAATAGCCTCTGTGGCCCTCCCCTCACTTGGTTTGTCTTAGGTCACACCTTGCTTTCCTTCTATTATTCTCATAAACTGACATTTCTTGCTGGCAGCTCACTCACACATCTCTTCCCGTGCTGTCCAGCCTCCCCATTCCCACTGCTTCTCTGGCACCTTATTCCTTCCTCTATGGGGAGAAACCTGGGTGGCTCTTCATCAAATCCTGCTTCCCTTCCTCTTTGCTGATCCTATCCGCACAGTGAGTCTGGTTCAGTGGAAGCTGAGTTCTCCTCTCCACATGATGCAGGGAGTTGACTGTTGTGACAGTTTTTGTGTTTCTCTTCCTTCCTGGAACCGATGCACTGCGAAGGATGAACACAGAAGTGCCAGCAGGGAGTCCAGGAGACAAGCAGCACCTTCCACTCCTCAGAGTGGAAGAGGTGACTTGGGAGGGAGGAATTGGACTGAAATCTACCGGGTGTTAAGTGGCAAAGTACAAAAAATCTGAACATTAGGACAGATTTTCTTTAACTATACTTTATTTTCGAAGCAATGCCTACATCGTACAGTGCACAACAGCTCAGAAAGAGCTGAAATAGCTTTGCATAAATATTGCATGAAGCTTTGTGTACAAATGCACACGAGGCACAGAGATATACGCAAAACCTGGCTGGAAAGGGTGAAGGAAAATGTGGGAGCCTCTGCTTCCGTATCTGGAGAGCTTCTGGTACCTGTTTGGGAAAGTAACTCTGCACTGCAATACAGCTTTCAGCATAAACATGCTCAGAGGTGCCGTGAGCCAAGCTCCATGTAGGAGGCAAAGCCATGGGGATGATTTTTAGGTCAGCAGGGATGGCCTAGAGGTTGTAGGGCAGGGGCTGAACCTACTTCTGGGCCTTTTATGGGCCCAGATACATAAAATGAATAGAGAGACAGTGATCCAGTATGGGACTTACTTTTTATTCCCAGTTTTGCTTAGCAACCTCAGGCAGACCTTTGCCCTTGGGGCATCCCTTGTCCTTTCAGTGTCTGGCAGTTCGCTGTGTGGCTCCAATTTCATGGGCTCTGGAACCTGGCAGGAGTGACATTGCTCCCCAAAGAAGTGGCCTTGCCTTCTCTGGCTGCTTATTCCTGTGCCGCCTCACTTCCCGCTTTTGCTGGCAGATCAGGAGCCAGGAGAGCACAGCAGGTATGGATTTACCAAGCAGTAGAGGCTGCACTGAGGACCTGCATCCACCCTGCATGGGTTTCAAGGGCATTACTTTGGGCTCGTAGTATTCTCATCCCACTGAATGTCTATTAGTGAGCATCCACGGGTGGTTGGAGTGCTTTAGGAGTGCTCCCTTCTTCTGCTTTTGATTCCCCCCCAAATCAGCTCAGTCCATTTGTTCTCAGATCCCTCTGTGATGTGAGTAACAGCTGGAATGATCTGGAGACACCCTTCAAGAAGTCACTCCCAATCCAAACTAAAAGATGACCATGGATGTCCTGTGCTGACACAGCTTGGGGTGAAGCAGCTCTGGGAAGAGATCAAAAGCAAAAAGAAATGGCGCTGGCTTCAGCTTCAACCATCCTCTGAGCATGTGCTCTCACCTACATTTGGGAGGGACCGAGGGCTGGTTATAAGCTGCAAGAGGAAATGGATCTCCTTTACTGAGAGCACTTTAAGAAGACTGTGAAGTGAGGATCTTTGTCAGCTGTGGGCTCTCAGGACAAGGGCCAACACCTACAGCAGGTAATGCAGGTGTATGACGCACCACCATGTATTGTGTGCTGAAAACAGCACGGGAGCGGGGAGACAAATTTCATCTGAGACCTGTCACAAACACTCATAATCTTCTTAGGAACAGGGGGATGGGGCATTTCATTATGCTCATAATGTCCATGAGAGCTGCTGGACAGTGGGCTCAGATCTTCCCAGATAAAACCCCATGTTGTGAACGGCTCCCTCAATGCCTGTGTCTGACTCTTCCATTCCCCCCACTCAGTACGTGTCTGCAACTCAATTTTTGCTCTATTTCGATACTAACATTTTTCTTTTTTTTTTTTTCTTCGGCATCTGCATTCCACCCCCTGCCTCTTTCTACCACATGCCCATTGAAAACCTGATTGCAGATCCCTTGCTGCAATTATTCTATGTGCTGCTATGAAGTTCACTTTCATTATGGCTTTTTTTGGCTACTTCACTCAAACGGGCTTTGAAGCAACACCTCACTGGTGCTTTGATCCCAGTGCCTGTGCTGTGGTCAGCACCCCGGTGTAAGGATGGCCCTGTTCTCCTTTGCTTTCCACCTTTCCCTGCCCTCTCAATAAATCCTCATCTTTTCATGCCAGGATCTTTTTTCCCCAGATGCACCATTTATGCTCCTGTTTTGGATGTGTCCGTCTGTATAAGCAGCATTTGGCTTTAAACTGACACAAGGCATGTTTAGATTATATATTAGTATGAAATTCTTGGCTGTGAGGGTGGTGAGGCCCTGGCACAGGTTGCCCAGAGAAGCTGTGGCTGCCCCATCCCTGGAAATGTTCAAGGCCAGGTTGGAAGGGGCTCTGAGCAACCTGGCCGAGTGGAAGGCGTCCCTGCCCATGGCACAGGGTTGGAACTGGATAGTCTTTAAGGTCCCTTCCAATACAAACCACTCCGTGCTTCTACAGTGATAATGCCATCATGATTCTATGATGCCCTGTGACTACGCCGTGCAAGGCTCCAGAGGTCAGATTTTGGGAAGGCCAGCGGTTTGCACCCCCGGCGTACCCTAACCTTCCCGCGGCGAGCGGGCGGCGGAGGCGAGAAGAGCAGGAGACGAGGACGAGGCGGGAGGGCGACCGCGGGCGTGGATCCTGCGCCGGGCGGGGAGGAAGGCGGGCGGGAAGGAGGGCAGGAGGGCTGGAGGCGGGCGGTGGGCGGGCGCGGGGCGGCGGCAGGCGGGGAGGGAGCCGGGCGCCCCGCGGACCATTCGCGACCGGCGGCGGCGGCGGCGGCGGAGGCTGCGGGGCTCTGAGCGGCGCCGGGCCCCCCGCGGGCAGCGCTGTCAGCGGCGGCCGCCCCCTCCCCGGACATGAAGCCGAGCCCCGCGGGCGCCGCGCCGGCGGCGGGGCCGGCACCGGGAGCGGCACCGGGAGCGGCACCGGGAGCGGCACCGGGAGCGGCACCGGGAGCGGGGGGACCCGCGGCGGCACCGCGGGAGCCCGATGCGCGCTGGAGGGAGAAGGGCGAAGCGGAGGCGGAGCGGCAGCGCACCCGGGAGCGGCTGGAGGCCACGCTGGCCGGGCTGGGCGAGCTGGAGTACCTGCGGCAGCGCCAGGAGCTGCTGGTGAAGAGCCTCCTGCTGCGGCGGCCGGCGGGAGCGGCGCCCGGGGCGCAGGGCGGCCGCGGGGACGCGCCGGGAGAGGGGCCGCCGCCGCGCAGCCTGGAGGAGAAGTTCCTGGAGGAGAACATCCTCCTCCTGCGGAGGCAGCTGGTGAGCGGGGGCGGGGGGCGCCGCGGGATGCGGGATGCGGGCGGGCAGCGCCGGGGATTGAGGGTGGCGAGCGCCGGGGGATGCGGGAGGGGAGCGCCGAGGGATGCGCGCCCGTTCGGTTCCCCGCGCGTCGGTGTGACCCGCGGGTCCTGCCCGTGGAAGGGCGAGGAAGGAGCCGGGAACCCCCTCGGGGAGCGCCCCCGCCCCGCTGTCACGGCGCAGGGGAGGCGGCGGGCCGGTGACAGCTCGGGTCTTACCGGCGTTTTGCCGGTGGCCGCACAGTTCCCTTCGGTTCCCGGAGCCAGACCGGCGGTCCCACTTCCATTCAAGGCAAGAGAGGCGCTGCCGTTGCCATGAATGGAAGTTGGGAGCCAGCTCCCGGGTCCCAGCCCCGAGCGGAGGTTACGAGCGCTCGGGCACCGGCAGGACCGGGCGCGTAAAGAAGGGATGCTTTTGTTGAAGGACGCGCTTTGGAGCTTGTGTGGGAAGAGATGGAGGGCGGCATGAAGCGGCAGATCATTTTTCAGTGAAAATAGCGTACAGCTGTGCCTGGCGCTCTTTGTGCGCGGCTCAGCATTTGCTTTCACCCAGGGAGAAGTTGGATTGCGTGATTTATTTCCTGATTTCTTCTTTTCCCCACCCCGCTGTTTTGCCCCCCGCTCCCTTTTCGTTTTTCCTATTAGCCTTTCGGTTTAGTTAATTTAGGATTATTTCTTTCTTTAAAAAATAAAAATTAATGATTTTTTTTCTGCTGAGAAGGGGCTGGCTGGCGGCCGAGAGCCGTAGTGAAGGACCAGGGAATCATTACCGGGGAAAAAAAAAAAAAAAAAAGACCAAAAAAACCCCCAGGATTTGTGGTAGCACTTTAATTTGTGCACTTGACATTGGAGATTGGAACCAGATGCGGTGCTGGCTGGGGGAGGGGGCGCTGGTGGCAGTAGGTGGCGCAGCGAAGTCACCCCTTGAACCCATCACCTTCTCCAGCCTGGCTGCCAGCCAGCCCCGGCTCCCGCAGAAATGTGGGGGAAGACCTGGAATCGCCTCTTTGGGTTCTCCGAGGATGGTCTTGAACGCCAGCACATCTTCAAGCAGCCTTGCCAGCGCTTTTTGCATTTGCTCTCCCTTTGCCCAAGGCCAGGTTGGACGGGGCTCAGAGCAACCTGGTCTAGTGGAAGGTGTCCCTGCCCATAGCAGGGGCCTGGAACGAGATGAGCTTTAAGGTCCCTTCCAACCCAAACCATTCAAGGATTCTATGATTCTATGACTGGCCCACCCAAGGGGAAAGGTTGTCCTGGATTTAACAGGCTTAGAACTAGTCCGGCTCTGATCATCAAAACTCCTTGCACTGAGTGTATCAGAGCACCCCCTGTGTGCCGATCAAATGATGCACTCAAAGAAACAGAAGTAGATGAACCTTTTTCCTTCCTCCTCTACTTCCCCTATAGCCAAAGCAATTAAAGGTATGAAGCTGAACAGGTGATGGATAAGCAGCATTATAATACACTCGGGGAAACTGATTGTGTTGACCGTGGGTTAATGAGTGCCTTGCAAAATCATTTCTTGTTGCTTATTTTATGCCATCAAATTACCTTCATAAATAGCCTAAAAATTCTTCTTGCAGCAATTTTACACAATTATAGTGGGAGAAGGGGAAGGATTACTCTTCCTTCCTGCTGCACTGCAAAACTAATAAAAGGGCTGTGATCCCAGCCCTGGGAATCTCGCTCTCTCTATGGCACACTATAAGCTCATAATGTGCAGCAGAACAAGGCGGTTCCCACACTACAGGCACTTGTTGGCAGAGCTGCTTCGTCCCATTGTGTGAGCAGATGTGATCTTTGACTAACACCACTGTGGTGCTGAACGTGCCCTGCTAGGCTGGCACAGCTGTCCAGCCCCGTTTCATGTGCCCAGGTCTGGTCTGACCCACCACACAATGCAGCTTTGTTGTTACAGCTGCGGTCAGCGCGGCGCGTTGGTCCTCCTAAACCGTGGAGAGTGTTCCTTATGGAAAACTGGCTGGAAGAGGCTGGGACGAAGTGCCTGCATAATTCTTCACTGAGATATTTTATCCAGAACGTCCATCTAAAATTTCAGGGCTTTGTTCAACGGTGGTGTTTTTTTCTTTTTTAATAAAAGAATATTGACAAGGTACTCCCACGATGCTCAGATGGAGAAGTCCGTCTTCGGAACCCCTCCTGAAGGAGCTGATGTTCTTTGTCATCTTCTTGTTTTCCAGAACTGCTTGAGGAGGAGGGATGCTGGCTTGTTAAATCAGTTACAAGAGCTGGATAAGCAAATAAGTGATCTCCGGCTGGACGTGGAAAAAACAACAGACGAACACCTTGAGACAGACAGTCGTCCAAGTTCAGGTGAGGGCTCAGCAAAGTTGAGCCTCCCTTGGTACCTGGAATTAAACTGGCTGTGGTTTTGCATGCTGTAGTTTCCAGCAGTACAACAGTGAATATCTACAGCATGTTCACACTGATAATTAGTTCCCACTAGCAGACTTCATCTACCACTGAAAAGGGGCATCTCGAGCTTAATTAGATTTTTAGTGTTTGAGGCTTTTTTTTTTTTCTTTTCAAGGGCACCCTCAAATTAGTTCAAGAAGTTCTAATTGTCCCGCATGTTAGGAAGCAGACTGCAGGAAAAAAAATGCTGAGAGGAAGCACCACCAACAGGGGGAATGTGTCAAAATTGATCCTACAGCCAGAAGGCAACATAGAATAAAACAATTTGATCCCCCATATATTGAATTTCATCTCATTCTTACTGTGTTGAAGCCAGTAAGTGGTATTTAACTATGGGGAGCTTTTCCTGGAGGCATCTAGACTTGTTCTAAAAGTGCTAAAAAGTAGAGAATCCACCAACTTGCAATTGTGGAAGCCATTGCTGATTTCTAGTCTGAATTTGACTTGTTCCAGCACTGATTTTTCTCCCCTAAAGAAAGGTCTCTTCAAGTGCACAGCTTTTCCTCCTCTTGGAGGTGCTGTACAGTATAATTCCTGGCTTTTTTTTTTTGATGAGCTAAACAGGTCAAGTTCATGAAGTCATTCATTTGAAGGCATTTTTCCAAGCTCCTAAATAGCTTGATGGCCTCTTTCCAGCTTTTTTAGCTTTGTTTTAAACGTGCTGGATTCAAGGACTGGGCTCACCATTCCAGTGTCTTTCTTGCCAGTGCTGTATGGACTGCTGAAGTCATTTCCCTTCTGCTGTTCATTAGTCTTTTTGTACATCCAGCAATCTCATTAGCCTTTTTTGCCATATCATTAAGCTCGATTGAGCTGCTTTTCCACGCTGACTAAGCCCTTTCCAAGATTATTGTTTTCCAGGATGCATCCCCGTTCTGTAGGCATGCCCTGCATTCCTCATTCCTAAATGTGCAATTTAAATTTTGTTTGTGGTACGCCATTTTTTCTTGAGTAGTCTCAGTTTACCAGGAAATTAAGTTCTATGTGTCTGCACATTATTTACCATTTTTCTTCTTTCCTGTTGTTCATAAATATTACATTTACCCCCAGAACTTTGAGGAAAATACTGAATAGCACTGGGCCCAACACTTTTGTAGTCAAGTAATAGTAGGAGAGCCAGTCTTGGAAGTATAACACTATGAGTGGGCTGTCAAAGAGCCTGCATCCTTATTGCTAAAATCTGAAAATCCCTGTAAAGGTTAAAACCCCCACTCTTGGAAAGGTTAAAAAAAAAAAAAAAGTTCAAAGTTGTTACTGTTTATAAGTGTTTTGCTCTTAAACAGGATCCTTCTTGGCAAGGAGGGGTATTACTGAACTGGGGGCTGTTTTTGGGGTGACTGAATGAAATCACGTAACTAACTGGAAACAGAGGAAAGCCAACTCAAACATGAGCTTGACTGCCTTTCTAGGGCCACAAATGCTAACTGTGTGTAGACATAACTAATACAAATCCGAACTCTTATTTTTGTAGGGTTTTATGAGCTGAGTGATGGAGCCTCTGGATCGCTTTCCAATTCATCTAACTCTGTCTTCAGTGAGTGTTTATCCAGTTGCCATTCTAGCACTTGCTTTTGCAGCCCTTTGGAGGCAACACTGAATATCTCAGATGGACGCCCTAAATCTGCAGGTATAGTAAAAGCAGGTGGAGTACATCATACTCCAGGAGGTGGCTTTGGCTTTGGAAATACTGCCTCAGGAGTACCTGGGTTGGATTAACCCTCCTTCCTTTCGTGTGACATCTTATGCTCTGAAAAGATTCCAGTGCCTCTCACACGTACGTGGGTCATGAGGCGGGACTGTTGGCCCTCCACTGCTCCAGCCTGTCGTGGGAATGTGTCACTCCAAACACATGAAAATAACATGTGAGGAAACAGCAGCTGCTCCACCCAGCAGAGGGCAGTGGTACCTGTGCACAGAAACACATTAGTCGGCTTATTTCTTGTGGTTTCCTTTAGGAAAGCATTTTTAGTCAATTGTAATAATTAAAGATACCCCACAGTCAAATCCTCGTTGCAGTCACAGAGTAAGGAGGCAGCTACAGGTTTTAAGGGGCCAGGGTGCATGTCAGTCTGTTTGTAGCAGACATTTTTGTCAGTGCTGATGGTCCTCAACCCCCAGGTGACCATGCTGAGGTGTGTCCTGCATTTATAAAGTGTAGACAAATAGACATTATGAACAGAGAAGAAATAATTTGTCTCTTTGGCGGAGAGCTGTGGACTTCCCTTGGACACTGGGCTGAAGTGCAAGCCTTGATGTGTGGGATGGTTAAATTGGAAGGGCTCCTCTGCCTGCTGTCCAGAAAGGACACTTCAGTAGGACTTTTGTCCCTTGTTTTGTGGATTATTGGTGGCAGACATAACTCATTCAAAAGCCTTAGCTCATTCTGGGTTGTGGAGGATGCTTCCAACCACAGTGTTTCCAATTTCCACTCTGCTCTTTAAGGTTAACTTACAGTGATTTGTTGTGAATCAAGTACAGAATAATTCATGCTCTTCTAATTCCGAAGTGGGAAAACGCAGCTTTGGATACATTAATTCTGAGATGCTGACAAGTCCTCTAAGTTACCCTTTGAGCAGCTTGAGGTAATTTAATGCTCCCTGTTGTAAAGATGTATGTGAGCTTCATGGGCCGTGCATAACAAGAAAAACACACGCAAGGAATTCCAGCTGATTGCGTTGCAATACGTATTTTTATGTACAGATCGTGAAAGCCTAAACCTCTCGTTATTCATACTGTCTCACTTTTAGTGTGTAAAGCAGCATTTTTCGAAGAAGTCTTTTTGTCAACATTTCCTGATTCTGACAGAGTTTAGGAAAAGTGGGAAAACTCCTAACTTCCCTCTTCTTCCCCTCCTGCTCGCACAGGATCATCATCTCTGTCAGCTCCTTTCATCAGTGCCTGTGAGACCTCTTTGAAATAAGCCTTAGTAGGTGATGAGCACTGAGCATTCAAATCTGAGTGCCCTGGCTGAAGTTTCCAGCCCAAGGGTAGAGAACAGGACTGGCAGAGATCTAGAGGGATCATTTAAATTGTACCTCTACCCAAGCAGACAAGGGCAACTTCTTAAGCTTAAGAAAATAATAATCTCAGGTGCTTGGGCTGAAGCCCTGTTCTTAAGGTCTCTTACCTCCCCAGTAAGCACCTTAGCCATTAAATCTGACTCATGCATCCTGAAATGCACTGGATTGCTCTTGCAGAACTCTCTTTGCAGAACCAAGGCTAGGATGTCAGCTGGATTGACCTGCACTCCTTGTACTTGTGTGAAAAGATGAGCCTGTTTCCCACTCTTGAACCCTTTATCACTCAAAAGGAGCACCTGTTATTATTACTAGCATTATTATAATTATTGTGATAATAACAGTAATAATGATAATAAAAACGGCAATAAAATTAAATCTGGATTTTTTTTCCTGACCCAAGACGTGCTTGGAAGAATCCAGAAGTGAAATTTGTCAATAGGTTAGAATTCATTGTTCTCTTGTCTATATTTTTTTTTGTTTCTTTTTTGGATTTAGCGAAGTAAAATACAGAGTTCATACGTGCTGAGGCCTGTAGTGAGTTTTACAGCTGACTGTGTAACATATAAGAGACCCTTGTACACTTTTATGTGGCTTGAAAGTAAGATAGGAAGCTCTTAAGAACCTGGGCAAAGGTTTGAAACCAATGTAAAAGTTCTCGCTAGGGCTGTGATTTTTATTGTTTTAACCATCTGGTCGTAGTGGGGCAAATTCCTACGTAGATGCAGTTAGAAAGAGCCCCACAGAAGAGTAGTGCTGCTTTTATATCGCTTGAGTGGCACATCCTTGGTTGCAAAATTGCTGCTGCTGTAGTTAAAACGTTGCGTGGCGTGCGTAGATGGGACCGGCGTCCTTGGCAGCACGTTAGAAACGTAGCACAGCTGTCCCTGGCAGGCTGTCTAAACTCTTCTAAAATGCCTTTCAGATCTCATAGGCTGGATGGACTATAATAAGGAAGGCCAGCATGAGGACCAGACCGCAGGCTCTGTCTGTCGCTCTTTGTCCACACCGCACTCAAATTCCCTCGATGTCGTTGCAGATGTACACCCCAAGTACCAGTGCGATCTGGTGTCTAAAAACGGGAACGACATCTACCGCTACCCCAGCCCGCTCCACGCTGTGGCTGTGCAGAGCCCCATGTTCCTTCTCCCCGTGACTGAGAACCCCCAGCGAGAAGAGGAGAGGCTCGGTGGCGATCTCAGCGACGTTTGCACCCCGTCGGAAACGGACTCGGGACAATCCACCAACACCTTCCTCCCGCAGAGCTCCTGGCCGGCGCCCTGCCCTGCCACCAGCAAGAGGATAGACAGTTACATCTTAAGCCTGGTCCAGAAAAAGACTCACGCGGTGAGGACTAACAAACCCAGGACGAGCCTCAACGCCGATCCCACCAAAGGGATCCTGAGGCACGGGAGCATGTGCGTCAGGCAGCCGGCAGCCGTGGTGGCTCACGGCAACGTCGTGAGCCTGAAGAGCTCCAAGCAGGTGTGTTTGCCTGCCGGTGGGACCCCTGCTCTGGACCACACAGCACCCTCTCCCTTAAAGCAGAGGCCGAGGGAGCCGGCTGGCGAGCAGCTGGAGAGCAGGAAGGCACCTTTGCCGGCAGCTTTCCCACCCGGCGCAACGACGGAACTGCAGAGCAAGCACCTGCCACGGGGCGTCAAAGCGGCACCGCCGGAGCTCAACCGCAGCGCGGTGGCCGCAGCAGGGGATGTCCCCAAGGAGAACGGCCAGCTCTTCGCTGCGTCTCCCAAAGAGAGCCCAGGGAAGCCCGTGGTGCTGCAGCCGGAGAACAGGGTCAGCCAGCCTCCCAAAAAGATCCTGCTGAAGAGCAGCTTGCAGGCAGCTCGCTCCTCGTCGCCGGCTGTCGAGGAGAGGCCCGCGCTGGATTTCAAAAGCGAGGGCTCTTCCTCGCAGAGCCTGGACGACGGGCTGCTGGTGAACGCCCAGTACATCCCGGCCCAGCAGCAGAGCATGAAACTGCACAAAGGCACCCGCAACGTCAAGATTTTGAAAAGCTCTGCCTTGAAACACAGGTCCCACCTCGCCAGCGGGCTGGAGAACAGCTCGCAGACCTTGCGGGAGAAAACCAAACCGGCGGGCAAGAAGTGCCGCTTTCCCGAGGAGTTGGATACAAATAAGAAACTGAAAAAGCCCTCGTCCCGGGGGAAGAGAGGCAGCGGGTTGCCGCTGGAGCCGGGCCCCCCCAGCCGGCAGGGTGGCCTGCACAGATCCGCCCTCCGCTCCCACGGGCACGGCCGAGAGGTCGTGGTGGCCAAGCCGAAACACAAGCGCGCCGACTACCGCCGGTGGAAGTCGTCGGCGGAGATTTCCTACGAGGAGGCCCTGCGGAGGGCCAGGAGGAACCGGCGGGAGGGCGTGGGGGTCTACCCGCAGGTGCCCCTGCCCTACGTCAGCCCCTACGCCTACGTGGCCAGCGACTCGGAGTACTCGGCCGAGTGCGAGTCCTTGTTCCACTCCACCGTGGTGGACACGAGCGAGGACGAGCAGAGCAACTACACGACGAACTGCTTTGGAGACAGCGAGTCAAGCCTGAGCGAGGTGGAGTTCGTAGGGGAGAGCACGACCACCAGCGACTCTGACGAGAGCGGGGGCCTGATTTGGTCCCAGTTTGTCCAGACGCTCCCCATCCAGACGGTCACGGCGCCGGAGCTGCATGAAAATGCGGCAAAGGCCTTTGTCAAAATCAAAGCCTCCCATAACCTCAAGAAGAAGATCCTCCGCTTTCGGTCAGGCTCCCTGAAGCTCATGACGACCGTCTAGTGAGGTGACTTGGTGGAATGTATCTGCTTCTGCTTTTGGAAGCAAGGTGCTTTTTTTTTTTTTTTTTTTTTTTGTACATATTTCCACAGATTTTTTGTTCTTTTTCTTTTTATACAAATATTTAAAACTTAAGGTAAATTATGTCACTTGTCTTCAGAACTTGGGTGGATACTAGTGCCTTTTACGTGGAAATAAAAGACCGTTATAAAAAAACACAAACCCAACATAACACTGCCATTTCAGTGGTGAACAGCCTCCAGCGCGTGGTGTCAGAAGGCTTTGAAAAAAGGCTGATGTTTCGGGGTATGGATCTCCCTTGCCTAGTTTTTCCAGTTCTGGGTCTTATACAGGATATTGACAGCTTAAGGTCATAAGTTTTTAGGGAATAAGGGGGAGGGAGTGTGGGTGGTCTTCATGCTTTTGCTTGTCCCTTTCTGCTGCTGCTGTTGCCACATCTTGAACTTCTTCCTCCTGCTACTCTGGCCTGGTTTTTTTTTCCTTTTCTTGTTGATTCTCTTCTTGAAACTCACCCCTGTCCTCCCCCAGCCTTCCCCCACCAGAAAAGGGCTCCTGTTCAGTCTGTCTGCCTTCTCTGGAGTGCATTCTGCCCCGATCTCCCGGGAGTCCCGCTGCGGGCGGCAGTGGTGTCCAGAGTAAACTGCTGGAGCAGCTGACCAAGGCTTAGTAACTTCATTATATTGTGTAAAACTGCTTTTGAAAAAGAAAAAAAAAAACCCATATGCATGTCATGTGCATGAGTATCAGTAGTTTTAATATTCCTGTTGATGTCCAATTTACTGTACATCAATGTACATCAATGGCTGTTTTTATATATATATATATCATTGTGTAAATTAATATAACACATCATATGCTGTAATAAACAGTCTGTTTTAATACTTTTTAAAGTTTGTTACGTTGGTGCAGACCCAGTCAATGGTTTTATATTGGCCTTGTCACCACTTAGATGTGTCTGATGTGACCTGTTAATGTTCCCTGCATTTAGCCATGCGGGAAACAGAGCAAGTTTAAAGTGTTGCTGTGGATGTGACTTGTGCTGTGAGGGAATTGGATTGTCATGGCTCCTCTTGCTCTTCCCATAACTTGCGTTTTTCTGAGGGCAAGGTAGGATTTAGGATCTCAGAGACATCTTCAGGTTGTTGCTGATGGGCAGCTCACATTGCAGTGCAGATGGAAGCATAATATTAATCCTCCTCGCTGTCTGGGTGCTTCCAGACTTTGGTTGGAACAACACAGGGGCAGATGGTTGGTTTCTGTAACCAGATCGATCCGTGTAATGCAACAGGTGTCCCTCTGAAACCTCCAGTAAATGAATCCCCAAGAGCTGTGTGCTCTGGGAGCTGGGCTGGGTGGAGGAGAACACAGGTCTGTGATGACCTCCTTAGCTATTGCAGCTGACTCTCTCACAGCCCTGGCAAGGTCATGGAAAGAACTGACAACTGTGTCCCCCACTGGTCTCTGTCTCAGTTTATTCCCATAGGACTGGAGGTGAGTCCTGCCAGCAAAGGAGAAAGGAACTGTCCGTAGGCTGCACTGCTTCCCTTCCCTTCCCAGCTTTGCAGCTTCCTGGTGGGAAGGCTGGAGGTTTCTGGCAGGTTGAGCTGGTTTCTGCAGGTTCATCTTCTGCTTTGGCATCCACGAAGTGGTGGACACACAGCTGGCGTGGATGCTGTGACTGGTATGGATTTCAGGGATTTGTGTGCAGCCTGGCCGTTCCATGGCAAGATTCTGCTGAGCAGAACCTTCCTTTGTGGTTCCTCTGTGTCCTTCCTGCTCTCTCCCACCTGAAAGGCAGAGCAGCTTTTTTTCCTCAGGTTTCCTTGCATTGCAGATGTAGGAAGGAGAGATCCACCCAGAATTAAAAATCTCTGGCAGCAGCTCCTGAGACAGTTGGGCAGTTGGGAACACTTTTTCCAAGGGGCAGATATTCTGTTTTTTAATCTGCAGTGTAGTAAATCCCTACCCATAAAATGTCTTACACTACTTTTTCCTCTTTTTCTTTTTTTTAAGTAGAGGGATATCAGTTTCTGTAGGGGTTTTAAAGTACACCACAAGCCTGTGGATTCAGTGACCTAGAAAGTCCTTGCTCTTCCATCTCCCATGATACAGGAAAAGCTGTCACCTCCTCTTATCTGCTTATAACTGTCCTATTGCTTTACACATGAAAGGGCAGCTTGTATATATATATATATATGTATGTATAAAAAGTTTATATAATGGTATAAATTAATTAATCCAGAAATTACTGGACAGTGGCTGCCACCACAGAGAGGGGAAAGAAGTAATGTTTGTTATGATACACGGCATTACTAAGGCTAAACAGCAGCTTAAGGCATTCCCATGAATAACTGATGGGTGTTACATCAAACAAAGGGAATGTCTTGTGGAAGCTGGGAGTTTTTTTCCTAGAATATCTCTTAATCGTGCCACCTAATCTCTCTTTGAGCGAGAAAAACATGTGCAAATCCCTGTAAATCTCCTCAAAGTTGTGGCAGAGTTGCAGAGAGGATCCTCAGCCATGCACTCTGTCTCTCTGGCTGTAAAGGAGCCACTGGTGGAGAGACAAAGCAACCAGTGCATGAGGTTTTAATTGCAGGACTATAGCAGATTGCCTTGTTCCAGGTGAGGGAGGCTGCTTTTCAAAAGTGAGCTGCTGAATGGTTTCTTTTCAGATAATTGAGTTTAAAAAAAATTGAAATAACCACCTAAATATCGCTAAGACTGTATCAGCTGCAGTCACTGCATTCTGCAGTTCTCTTACTGAATAGCTTAATACCAGACTGGGAAATGGGCTGATGGTATCTCTGTCTTAATTGCATCTGAGTCTTTTCAGTTTGGAGAAGGAATTTTCCTTTTTTTACAGGATTTAGGTAAGCATCCAGAATCCTTTAGGCAGGCCTAGTTTTTCTATCTACACCCAACCCCCTCTGTATTTCTTTTTTATTAACAGATCTTAGCAGTGCTGGAAAAGTACTTGATATGGTCCCAATACACAACACACATTCTCATCTCTGGTTGTGATTTAGGAAACACATCTGAGTTAGTAAGTTTGGCTGAAAAACATCTGCTGATCTTGGAGACCAGTTGAATATCTGGCACTTCTTTAAGCTACCTGGCTTTCCAGCTTCACAGCCTGGAGTCCTTGCCAGTGTGTTTTTCATAAGGTTCACGTTTTAGTCATCCCCAGTGTTTATGGTTGCCTTTGGAAGTCTGAAGCAGGAACATTTCGTTGCACTGGGACCTGTTTCAAGGCGAAGGGGGTAGGTTGTGGTGGGGAAGTTTGGGATTAGGTATCCCTGTGCTCTGTGTGTAACTGAGTGTGGGAAAGCACAGAAGCATAAAGGAACACAAGCAGGCACCTTTAGCTGGATCCCTTGGGATTCAGGAAACACGGTTGTTTCTGCACACCTGGAGCACCATCACTCCCACTCCGGGAATCAGCATCACGCTTTGAGGGGATGAGAGTGTCACTGGGCTGCCCGCCTTCCAGCAGGCTTTTGGGGTCTGTCTTCTGCTCCCCAGCCCCAGCCACCAGCTGTGGGTCAGCCAGTAAAGAATCAAGCTGTGTCTGGTGCGTGCAGGGTCGGGGAGAGGCCCTGGCTTTGTGCCGAGACGTCCCAACTGCGTGGAGCCCCCGCTGTGGACCTCATGCTTGTCGTGAGAAATCCAGCGTGGCCTGTGCTGCAAGGGCTGAGGCAGCTGGGGCTGAAGGAATGGGGGGAATGGAAAGTCCCATAAATAGAGTGGCCTGATCCTGCTTCAGCCGTATTTCTAAGAGGGGCTGGGAGAAGAGGTGTTTCAGACTAATGTTTCAGCTCAGTAAGCTGGACTGGACTAAACAGAGTCCTCTGAGGGACTCTGCCTCCTTTTTTCCAGAACCCTCTAAATGATCAAGACCACTATCAGCACTGCCAATTGTGGAGGTGCTTAAAGCATCTGAACGAGCCCTGCAACGACTGGGGACAAGTGATGAACTTCAATCCCCCAGGTCTGCATTTGGCCTTCCATGGCACAGCCCCTGTTTGCAGAGAGCCTTTAAGCCCCAGCCCTCTGCATCTTTCCCTGTCCTGGGGCTTCAGAGGGAATCCATCCATCCCTTACAAGTTTTCTAGTTTGCTTATGGCATGGGACTCGTGCTGGATAAGGACTGAAAACAGATTCTCCACGACAGTCCTGTGCCTTCAGTAATCCCAAATCTGTTTGTTGGCTCAGAGGAAGGTCAGGTGGCAGCTCAAGTGGTGCTCCTCAGGTGGCAGCCAGCAAAGCCATCCCTCAGGGACCTGCATCCCTTTCTGTCACAAAGGGCAGCAAAGGCCTGGATTAGCTGTGCTCGCCACTTGGCAGATGGTTCACCACAACGGGCACGGCTCTCCCTCAGCATGTGATTTTTCTCCCAGGAGGGAACAAGGACGTGAACATTTCTGAGGAAGCAGAAACATTTTTAATAGCTAACTTCAGTGTCTAGTATGTACCTTCGGAGCAGCCAACAAAAATACACACGGCTGAGCTGCTGGTACGAAAAACTGAGCCGTTCTCAGCTCTTCGCAGTGTCCTGTGTGTGGTAGGAGGGGACACAGAGACCAGTGGAGACAAATCACAAACCCCAGGTCTTCTTTGTCAAACTTGCTTTTCTCCTGAATTTCTCTGAACCTCCAAGGTATTGCACTGGGGCTCCTTGCATCATGGCATGGTGTTTCTTTTCCTAACTATAGATGGAGAACTGTGGTGAGAAACGGTTGGTGCTGGAGCATGTCCAGAGAAGGACAATAGAGGATGAAAGGACTAGAGCAGAAGCCTTATGAGAAGTGGCTGAGGGAGCTGGAAAATAGGAGGCTTAGTGGGAACCTTATTGCTCTCTACAACTCCCTGGCAGGAGGTTGTGGCCAGGTGGGCGTCGGGCTCTGCTCCCAAGGAACAAGTGATGGGATGAGAGGAAACAGCTTCAGGTTGCGCCAGGAGAGGTTTAGATTGGAACTTAGGAGAAAATCCTTCTCTGAAAGGATGTTCGGGCATTGGAACGGGCTTCCCAGGGAAGTGGTGGAGTCGCCATCCCTGCAAGTGTTCAAAAAATATGTGGATGTGGCACTCATGGACTTGGTTTAGTGGTGAACATGATGGTGCTGGTTAATGGTTGGACTCAGTGATCCTAGAGGTCTTTTCTAACCTTAACTCCTAGAAGTGGCTTTAGAGGTTAAAAATTCTCACAGTTCTGGAATGAGGGGAGATATAGAAACCAGTGGGGGATCCATTAAAAAGGGGATACTAGAAAGTGCTTTTTTACACAGCAGGGAATCTGCTACCACAGAAAATAGCAAGACAGACGCAGTATCAGCAAGTTCAAAGGTGTTAGAGAAGGTAGGGATGGATGTGCTCTACCATCCCCAGTCAATGATTGTGGATGCCAGGAAGAGTGTGAGGTGAATGGACTGCAAACGGTGGCCAGGCTTGTGTGCTCCCCCTCAAGATTGTCTTCCCCTGTTGTTGTTGAACCACCATTAGCTGGAAAAGATGCACCATCCTGTTGACCCAGCAGACCATTTCCTGTGCTCCTATGATCTTGGACTGGCTGATGGGGGTTGTCTGTGTAATTGAATCTCCTCACTCTTTATTGATCTTTTGCCCTCACAAGTGCTGCTGAAGACAGGTTTTGCATCGCTTTGCAAAGAAGTTCACTTTCCACGCTTGGCTGACACGTGTTTGTTCAGACTATGGGCATGTGTTTCTGGTCACTCTTGTCCTGTGGCACGATTTCATCCACCCTTTCACATGGGCAGCCTGTGCTGCAGTCCTCTGTTATGGTGAACATCATCCCCTGTCCCACAAGCACCGTTATGGACACAGTCCATAGATGATCCTCATGGCTTCAGTCCATACATTAGACTACTGTGGGAGTCACTGTTGGGCAGCAATTTTACACCCTACAGTTGCTTATAAACTGTAGGAAAAGTTGGTGACCTCCAAACTAAATGAGCCATCCTAGAGACAAGAATGCCTCCACTGCTCCTGGCCTTGGTGCTTTGCTGTGCTTGGGGAGTGTTTCTCTCCATCTGACTGTGCCTCCATTGGTGCTTTGGCTTGGAGCAACAGAGCAGTCTGGGAGCGAGTCCCATGGTCATCTCCACTTGGTGAGTGTTGGTTTGGGCAGCAGAGAAGTTTTGGTGCACACTTGGTAGGTGCCTTGAGAACGCTGACCCAGATGGTCCACTCCAGGGGCACAGCAAATGTGTTTCCACCTGAGCAGGGATATGGGGATCTGACCCAGTGATGGCTCCCTGGAATAGCTTCCAGTCAAAAAATATGGGCGAGTTTGGTCCAAGTGACGTTGGGGACCAGACTTAGTCTAGGCTAAAGTAAACACTTGAACTGTGTATATTGTACTTGTGGGGAACTCTCTTTGGATCTGCTCCTTTTGTGCTGAGTGACCTCTAATGTAAACAGAGCCTTTCTCTCAATTAGTGGCCTTTGTTTCCATGCTGTATTCCTTTAAGATCAATAAAGTATATTAACATTAATAACTTCATTTCACTGAGCCAAGCTCTGAAAATCTGGCTTTTGTTCTTTTTAAAGGAGTTGTAAGTCCCGGGAACTAAGACTTGCATGACAATACTAAAGGAAAACCTCTATGATTTGGACTCTGACCTTGTGATGGGGTTCATGCCATGAGGCTTTGTAAGAAAATTGTTTTATCACCCCAAAAAAATGTCAAGTCTTCCATGCTCAAGGGCAGGAAGCTGGAAAACTTGCAGCCTGTTGAAAAATAGTTCCCTGTATCTCCTTGTGAGCCTTGAGCCTTCAGAAGTGAGATTTTCATGAGGAAAGGAGGCATGAGGTACAGGCAGGGGAAGGACCTAATCAATCTTAATCTCTGAAGTGCTCATGCAGTGACTGAGCACGTGATGAAGCCCATTCTTACTCAGCATTTCAGTCCACGATTTGAGTGTGTCGTGTTTGGGGTGAATTAAACACACGCTCAGGAATGCTCAAGGTCTCTAAGCTTTGCAAGTGTCCCACGTACAAGCTGTCCCAGTGACTCCCCTTGGCTAATGGTGGAAGGAACTCCCTGCTCTCCCTTAAGAGCCAGACCCTTTATGGTGAAATTTGTTTCCAGCTGTTAATCTGAATTTGGGAGAAGCAGCACCTCGAGCCTGCGATTCAAGTAGTAATAGCAAGGAGTGCTTTTAAAGGAGGAAATGCATTTGTTAATTGTTGTATTTGAGGCCACTGAGCTAAAAACACTTTAGATATATGAGTGAATGTGCTTTGTGCTCTGTGTCAGTAGCAGGACTTCGTGTAATCCCTGGGAATGACAATCAGGAAGAGACAGAAGGACCCTTTCTATATTCGCTCCTTTCCCTTGGATGCCCAGGTCGAGTTGGGAAAATGAGGCAGGCAGGAAGGGCTAGGCACAAGCACCAAATCTGTAGGGTCTGGAGCACCACTCATTCATCTGCCTGGCTAATCTTACTCTAATCCCAGTTTCAGTCAGTGGGATTAGCAAACAGTGGGATCTCTGAGCTACACAGAGCTGGAGAACAGAGCCGGGAAGTGTAGAGAGGGTAACTTTGCCTGTCTTCAAGGAAAGCTGCAGTTTGAGCAAGCAGTAGAGGCAAGGGAATGGTTAAAGGTTTGTCTTCTCTTCCCAGACACATTATTTACAGTGGGTCGGTTTCCTTTTGGAAGGGCCCTCTGTAAAAGGAGACGTTCCCAGAGTTTCTGTGGGTTAGACCTGTATCACATTACAGTTTTCTTTCCTGGACTCCTGACTGACACGATTTCCTGAAGTTGCTCTCCTCTCGGGAAGGTGAACTCAGGAAAGAGTAGGAGTTTGCTAAAAATCCAGAGTCTTGGAAAGCAGAATCACGGTGATATCCTTTTCTTTCTAGACATAAGGTCAGTCCTCAGTACTGGATCATGTTCTGTATCTCCCAGTGCAGGGCAAGGGCTGGGAAAGGAGTGGGAGAGGAAATCCATCAGGTTTGATAAGAGAGCAGTCTGTAAATCCTGTTGGAGCAGCTTGCCAAGGCCTCAGCACCAGCCACAGGAGCAGCTCTTGGCTGTGTCGGGCGAGCAGCCATCCCACCCGTGGGCAGTGAGGTCAAGGGCAGTGGTGGCCACTGACCTGGGTATCCTGACCCCTGCCTTTGCTGAAGCCACCTTCCTGCCTCCAGGCCACAGCAGGCAGCATGTTCACCCCGGTTAGTGTTTCCTTTACTGCTTTTTTTTTCCTCCTTCATGAAATAAATTGTGGCTTGGCATTAAAGCCAAAGAGCTGAATGAAAGTGAAGCTCTGGCTTGTTTCTCCTGTCAAACACCTCACAGTGGTGTTTTCCTTGATGGCGAGTTGCTTGAAAGGAAGAGATATGATCCTCTTCTCATCTGCAACATACCCATTTTTTACAGGTGTCTTCTGAGTGGTTTGTATGGAACAACAAACACACTGAGGTAACACGTCATTGTCTTCAGCACCGTGGGACACCCTGAAACAGCTCTGTATCTGCACAGTCCACAGCTACCCCAAGATGTTTTTCTGACAGGGATATCAGAACTGAGAGGTTTGGATTTGACTGATCCCAAAGCCCATCAGTGCTTAGGGTGAAGACGCTCCTGCAGGGAGGGGAGGAAGCACGCTCAGAAGTGTTTATTATTGCTGCTGAATGACAAGCTCCCTTTCTTTCCCCTCCCCTTCCCTGCCACGGTGATAGGGATCTCTGCTGTGGTCCCTGCTGCTTTCTTTTTCCTGTGTTGATCTATGGTAAGACTTGCTGCCTTTGAAGGATGTCTTAGCCCTGAGAGAGGCTTTTATTGTTGAACCACTGACGTTTGATTCAGAGCATGCTTTCCTCTGGGCCCGTTGCAGATTCCCATCTCCCTGGGTGGGTTGCTTGGGCTCATGAACATGGTAATGTGGGTGCTCTGAGCCTTCCTCCCTTCCCTCATCTTTGCCACTAAACCAAGATTTTCTGACTTTCGTCCTCTGTCCTATTGACTCTCATCTGAAGTCATCTGGCTGTTGGGGTGCTCCTCATGACTTCAGAGCACAGCACTTATGTCTTTGGCCTAAGTGAAATCACAAAAATATGAAATAAACAAATACTCTCATATTAAAAAAAAAAAAAAGCAAGTGGAGAACTGGCTTTTCTTTCTGTTGGGTTTCCACCCTTTATTAACTACTCAACCACAAGCATCATGATATGGACAGGAAACAGAAAAAGTGAAAATAGTAGATCACCATCCCTGCTGTGTAGCAGAGAGTCAATGCATTTGCACAGCGGGGAGCGGGAACAGAAAGCCCTTTGTCCTTCCAAAGGACCCTCCCCTCACTGATGTTGATTTAAAAACCAAAATCATTTACTGATCTACAGTTAGGAGAGATGGCAAAATGGTGAAGTGCAGCTGATCCCTGTGCTAGAAAACTGATTCCTCTGGCTGCTGGATCCGCTCCTGTTCCTGTTGATGGATTCTGAGACATTTCCTTGGTGGTCAGGGCTGCTTTCAGAAACTGCTCCTGGTGCACCGATGAAAGGGCCAATTTTGTGAGTAAACATCCTAATAAGCAGATCTTGACAGATGGTTTGTTGCTCAAGCCCCACATAACCCTTCAGCTGGTGTCAGTGTCTCCCACAGATGTTTCCCAGGAGAACTTCCCCACGGCGTGCTCAGGAGCTCTCAGCTTTCACAGCACATCCATCCGGCTGCATCCCAGGGAGAAGCCTTGGTGCTTGCTCGACACATTGCAGCTATGTCTTGGGAACAACAGACTCCTGGAAACATGTTTCTCACAGTATAAATAAATTTAGGCTCCCAGTGGAGCCTATTGGTGGCTGAACAGGGCAAGCAAAGGTGTCTGTGCACAGCAGCTGCTGCTGCTGTCATTTGCTCCATGAGCAGTGAGAAATGCGCAGTGTTACATGAAGCAGAATAAAAAATGTCTCGTGTACTTTAGGTATCCTTCAGTCCCTTTTGTTTCGGTATTGCCTCATCTCAGTCTTTCCAAAATCTGTCCCCCCGTATTTTCTAGCAAATCGTAGAATAAATGTCATTTTTCCAGTGATTTTTCCAAGTGAATCTCTTCTTTTCTCCCCATTTCCTTTGTCTGTCAGTCTGATGAACTGTTCTGAGCCCTGGGGTCAGCCCATGACGCTCTAGTCACTCACAAGATCAGCTGTGCAGTCCTCAGGCAGATCAAATATTTCCACTAGTAGCTGGTGGGTAAATACAGAGACTTTACCTTGTTCTCCTCCCAAGAGGAGCTCGTGAGACTTTAAGATCGTTCATACAATCCGTCTTCCAGCCCAGACAATGTAGATTTGGCTGATTTGTGTATCCCTGCAGCGTTTGTGGTGGGCTGCACAGGATGTACAACTCTCTGCCCCTGACCTGAGAGCAGCTGGAACTTGGACTGATGTGCTGTTGAGAGGGAATTGGCCACAGTTGTGCTCCGAGGGTGTCTGTTAGGAATGGTCTTAAAAGAAAGAATCTGTTTTGGGAAAAAAAAAAGTTTAATATTGATGATATTAGGCTGCATTCCTGTCAAAGTGGAGCAGAACACAACCAGGTAGAAATTCTGCAAAAGGGAATGAGTGCAGCAGCTCACACTGTGGGTTGTCTCAAGAGCTGATCTCTGGAGCACTGAACCTCTTCACTCGGTTTCGTGGGCTCTCCATCTGTGGATCCTCTGGTGTTTTCTCCCTGAGACGGTCCAACACGTGGGATACCCCAAACTGAGACGTGTGGGAGCAGTGAGATCCCCCCTTGCTAAGCAGCTTGTTTGGCAGCAGGCTGCCCCAGGGCCCTGGAAACCTGAACGGTGGAGGAACCAGATGGGTGACCAGGCAGGAAACTCAGCAGGTTTCTGATGTTTGGAGCCCTGTGCGAGTTTCATGGGAACCTGGGAAAATTGACTCACCTTGCTGAGATTTTGCTGAATTGGTGAATTCCTCTGAAATGCTGTTTTGCCTGAAACCTTCCGAGCAGGTGCAGTATCTCCAGCTATCTTTTGAAGACGGAGACAACGCGTTCCCCTGCGCTGGCAGCGTGGGTCTTCTGCGAGTCAAAGAAGCTCTTGCCTTTGCTGTTGAGCCCTCTGCCAGCATTCACACTCTTGAAGTGGTGTCGAGGAGGGAGGATACAGGAACTTGGCAGTGATGAGTAAAGGATGCTGACAGGTTATTCTGATCCTTAGAAAATCATTGTGTTCTCCTCATTACACTACACCTCATCCACCCACTCTGTCTTGTCCTATAGACTATAAATTCTCCACGCTGAATTAATTCCCCAAGTTCTCTGTTTGTTTTCACAGCCTCTAGCTGAGTTTCCTAGGTGCTACCCTCATATAAACAATAATAAAGACAGCTCTGTCCTGCTGCAAACCACTTCTGAGGATGTTCCCTCTAATTCTCTTCCTTGTTTAGCGTTGTATCATTAAAAGGCATGAGGTGGTTAATTGGAGGCTTACAGCTTTTGTGACTGGTGCAAACCAGTGTGTGTGTAATTTGCTCCAAACGCTCAGGTGAAGGCTTTAAAGGAAAAGGGGGAAGACACAGATGGCCACGAGCAGAAGGTTGCCTGCAAAAGGTCAGAAGGAAAGGTTAGTGATAGGGCTGCCCCGAAGCTGGAAAAAAAGAACCTAATACCTGGACAACTGGTGAGGAGCCTGGCTAGAGGCAGGCTTTGTTCCCTAGAGGGGGCTGCCGCTGCGGAGGAGATTGTACATCAAAGCTCTCGTAAGAAAACACGGCAGAGATCGGTATCGCCCAGCCTGTGGCACTGGGGGAAATGGATTGGTTGACAAGTCGGAGGCCCTCTCTGGGCAGATGGCTGGGTAGGAGTTACTGGCTGCTTGCAAAATCTCGGGAAGGAGCCTTTAATCTGCCCGTGATACTGTATGTTTTAGCGAGCATCTAGATGCTTATCTCGGCTGCATTAGTCACCAGGAGAGTCTGCTCTCAACCTCTCCTCTTCCATACCTTTGCTGCAGGCTTCTTCCCCCAGTTTTTGGAAAAGATGTGAGCTGAACGCTGTAGGATTTGTTGGGCTTTTTGTAATTTTGACAAGGAAATATAACAGGGATAGGTTTTCTTGGTAATGCTCTGCACAGCGTATTTTGTGGTGTGATAGACTTTCAGAGCCTTGCCCGGGGAGCCAGTGGTCTGAAAAGTCTTAGCACGCTCCAAAACAAACAGCTCTGTCCTGAAGCCCATTAGAATAACAACTACAAAGCTTCTCCCAACCCGATGTTAAATGCCTTGCTGTGCCAAAGGTAAACAGGATCAATCAATCATCCTCCCAGGGACCATGTGATGGCAGCCAATGGATCAAGCTTGGCTTTTGAGGTCCTTTTTATCTGCCTTGGGGAGCACAAGCTGACCAAACGGGGGTCTTGCTCTGCATGTGCAGCTGAAGAGTGCAAGGTTGGGTCTGGCAGGGTGTGTTAATTAGGCGTATCCAGTGTAAATATATTTATTATGATGAGGTCTGCAAAGCGGTGAGACCTGGGCATGCAGGCCCTGGCCACCTCTGTTATTCTACAAAGCCAATATTGCCACTGTGCATCTGCTGGCTTGGCCAAACAAGAGCTTGATGCTGCTTTTCCTTCCGTGCTTTTGTACCTGAGGTGTTTTGTTTGTCTTTTTTGTAAGCCAAAAAAGAGCTTAGCTCAGTGGGGAAACCAAACTCCCAGCAATGCCTGAAGACTGCAGACGATGTAATAGTCTGAAGTTTTGCTAATCCAGACAGTAACATGAGCTCGGGGTGTTCAGCTGAGGTCCCACTCTAACTTTGCACATCATCCAGTGAGATTTAGAGCCTACCAGGTCATGGGCTGTGCACGCAATTAAAAACCTCCTTTCCCCAAGGAGTTCAGAGCACAGAGACAAAATATTAACCTCCCAATTAGTTTATTGCAGCAGACTGGGGCACAGAAGTCAGATTATCCGGGGGCATGCTAAGACCGCTCATGTGCCATTGAACTTGGAAAAGGCATTTTTCACGGCATCTGGTTTCAATCAATTTGTCGTCAATTCAGAGTCCCAGGCGCGTTTTCCGGGACCATTAGAGCACACAGCACTGACACGGGGTTGCAGCTGTAAATCCAAACATGGGCATCCAAAGAGTCCCTCTACCTCTCTGTGTAGAGAATGAGGGTCTGGAGGCCACACTCCTCTGAACAAAGCTCCTCTTCCCATTTGAGAAAGCCTCAGGCCAGACCATCCCCTTTTAGTCGTGCCGTGTACAGCTTGGTCCTGTGTGCGGTGCCTGGACAGGCCTTAGCAGGGACCCAGTCTCCATGTGCTGGGGAAGGTAGTGAAAGTCTCTGCAAAGGCTCTTTCCCACATGGAGCAGGTTCCTTCCCCAGCCTACCTCTGCATTTTGCTCTTAGGGCTCCAACCACCTTCTTGTGCAAGCAGCTGGTCGTGGCTGTGACTCTGCCAGTACAGGAACGTGCTGAGAGGAGCCTGGTTCATTTAAATGTGTGCAACCACAGCTCATGCTTTTACAGCATATATTCAGTGAAGCAATGCCTTTATCTGCAATACTTAGCCTTTATCTAACATCTTTTCAGTCTAAAGCTTTTTTTGAAACACAGATTAAGTAATAACAACGTAGGATAATTGAGCGCATTTTTTCACGGTGACATAATGATACTTATCTATGGCTACTGAAAAGCAAGGATAATATACTGTGTCAGTGCTGTATTATCTTGCTTCTGAAACACAGCAAGTTGGGCACAAATTTGGCTCGAGTAATTGAAATACGGTCCCTGTACCAAAGCCTGTTTGTTTACTATGAATCCTAATGCATCTTTCTGATGGATATTGCCGTGTCAGAAGCACTGACGTGATCACTGGCTCTTTGCAACCTGTGGGGCTCGTGGTTGGAGATCACACTGTGTAAGAACGACATCTGAGGCATCGAGCAAGAGCCACCTTACCGCGAGAGGAGGAGACCTTGGGGATCGGTGTTTGTGATGTGCGATCATTTTTTTTGGATGTCAGGTGAGACACGGTCCTGAGCACGCTCTGCTTGGCACTGTCGTGGCTTCTGTGGGTAATTAGTTATAACGCTGCTGTGAGCAGACCTTACAAACCCACTGGGTGATTTTATGTGCATGGGAGGCCAGGTGGAATAGAACGACAGGTTGGCACGGTGAAGCAAGCTGGACTTCCTTTAAGTCCCACTGAGTGAAGAGGAAAACCTAAATTAACACCTCCCTCCAAACCCTCAGACACACAGGTCTCTTCCACAGCAAAACAGCCTGTGCATCTTTCAGGAAAACTGGAGGATCAATAGGAAAAGAGATTTACATTGACTTACTGTCCAAAGTGGTATTTGAGTCCCTCATGCGTTTGTTGAGGCAGAACGTGATGGTGTGTCTCTGGATAATTTTCCACCTGCCTGTTTTGAATATCAGATGGAAGCATTTAGCTGGTGAGCTGGAACAGTGCCAAATTTCACAGGAGCTTTTTCTCCCGAGTTCTGCTGTTCTTGTAACTACTCAGACAGAGTTATCTGAGCATGCTCCGGGCTGGCACTGGATAAATGCTGAGCAACACGAGTTGACTCTTTGTATGTCATCACAGTTCTGTAGTTAATGTCAAGGAACAGGCCACTAGGGCTTATTTAACTGTAATTCACAGGTTCTCAAAGGGCCTGAAGGGTACTTGATGTCCTCTGAACCTGCAGAATGACACTGGCCCATCCGTGAAGTCATTTCAGACACTGGGAGAACCTTTCACGCCACTTTCTTGCTGGATTTTTGTGCAGTGTACCCCAGCTGTGTGACAACAGTGCTGCTGAACATGCCAGAAAGCTTCTTAGTCTCCTAAGCACCCTCTAACAGGGTGGAAGTGGGGGTTAATTCAGCCAGGTAATGTGTTGCTTTGAAGTTGCTCAATCTCTTAAGCGTTTAGCACATCGGATATAACTGGAATACTGATGTCAGGGCTCCTGCTTGGCTCACCTATTCCTTCCCTGAGCAGTTTGATTGGTGTTAATCCCGAGGAATGAGGTGGTGGTGCTGGTACCTGTTTTCCCTGGTGGAAAAGGAGTATGGTCAGCCCCATTCTCACTTGTGGCTGGTATCTCCAGAGTGCAAGAATTTGTTAGCTTAAAGCTTTTCTCTAAATGGGTGACAACTCTCCTCTGATAAGCTGTGGCTGCCCTGCATGTGAAACCTCAGACACCAAATAAACAGTGCTGGCATCAGATAATTCTGTTTAGAATGCTGTGACCTTAGAAGTGCACTATCTTTTGAAATGGAATGTTTTTTTCATGGGTTGTTTACATCTTCCTGCCGTGACTTCGTGTCATCTCCTAGTTCTTCAGTGTCTACAAAAGCTTAAACCGCTGATCCTAGAAAGTATTTACAGGACTGGCTTTCTTTTTCTTGGGCTTTTGGGGACTGACTGATCTATAATTCTCCATCATGCTCCCAGAAGGTCTGCTGGAGTGCTGATGGGCAAACTGGAGCTTGCAATCGGTAGAGATGTAGCATTTCTGGAAAAGGCTTGAGTTGGTGGTGTGCTCCGAGGGTGAATGTTGTGGTTAATGGACTGCACTGGGAAACAGCACATAAATGTTCTCATGCTCCAGGTGTAAAGCCTTAGGTCCACTGGTGTCGAAACAATTATCCCTTTTGCAATTCCAGGGAAGGACTGTGATTTGGGCTGGAAACCTCTAATGCTCAGGAAGCAGTGAGCAAACAAGACTCAAGCTGGCTGTGTGAAATCACAGAGCACATCAGCTGCAGAAGAGAAAGCACCAGAAATCCCAGAGTATTAAAACTGTTTATCTAAGTTTCTTGCGTGGCCCCTCTTATCACAGCATCACAGCACCTCCCAGATGGTAATAGGTTTTATCTTCTTGCCAACACCCTCACAGGGTTCCTATCCCTATTTTACAGTTAGGAGACCCAAGTGGAGGTGCTGAGTGATATGCCCAGTGGCACTTGGGGTTTCTGCGGCAGATCAAGGAACGAAGCTCAGCTTTCCCATGCCCCAGGCTAATTCCTAAACCCCGTGGGATCCTTCTGGAAATGAGCAGAATGGCTCAGCAGAACACATCAGCGTGCGGAAATAATGCTCAAATTCAGGATGGGGGAGCCCATCCTGGACTCTTTAAGTGTTGGCATTTCAGTCCTGGTCTTTTGGAGCGAGGTGATGCTGTGCATTGGAGAGCTGAAGGTGGCTCTGGAACGGGCAGAATGGAGCTGCCATCCAGCAGGGATTGTTGGTCCACACTAATAATATATCATGGCATATAATATAGTGTAGCACCGTGCTGACCAGGCTGTGCCATGCTGAGGGCTGAAATGAGCTACTGGGCTCTTGCTGCCCATGCAGAAGAACTGGGATTTCAGGCTCTTCCATTACCTTGGGCCAGAGCTGCATACCTTTGGCTGCTGGAAAGTCAGTGGATTCTCCAGTGCTGTTTACCCTTGTGAAGACCTTATCCCAGGAAGCTGTTTTGCAAAAATGGACTTCCTGGATGGATCTGACAGTCTTTGAGCTGCCAGCTGCCTGAGTTACTCCGAGCTCTTACTCCTTCCTTGTTATCCCTCTTCTATCACTTGATCCTTGCTTTTCCCATTCCTTCAGAATACCTTCATCCTGACAAAATGTTTTAGAATCACAAAATGTTGGTGTAGGGGAATGAATAATACAGAGAGTGATTATTTAGTTGGACCAGGCTATTAACTAATGACCACCTGCTTCATTCTTTGATAAAGTTTAACCTATTTGAAATTGCAGCACCTGATAAACGCTACTAAATAGTGCCATGCCCATAACTTGATTGCTATAATCGATCAGGGAGCGTGTTCCAAAATGCCAACATTTCTCAGCAATTAGCTGGAAAACTAGTTCTTATCACGAGCGTTGGGAGAATACGGTGTTTGAGATGCTGCTGGGCATGTTAGATGCTGATTCCGAAATGGTGACTGCACTTACTCTGTGCTGTACCAGTGTCCAAAGACTCTTTTTGGAGGCCAGGGGAATGATGAATAAACAGGCAGCCAGCCTCAGACTGAAGCCTATGGCTTTGTTTGGGAGGGCAGGTGAGGTTGCAGGATGAAAGGAAGGTGAGGACGAGCACAGGAGGCTCTGCTGGCTGCCTGCCCGCTCCTCACTGCTCTCCACGGTGGTTTCGCTGAACAGGCGGACTGGTGTGCTGTCGCTTGGGAATGCTGTCAGCTCCTCAAAACCCTGGTTTCTGAGCTCTTGCTCTCCGGTGCACACTCAGCATGAGGAATAAATAGTCTCTCATTGTCACTGTAAGGCAGCAGCGCATCACGAAGTCCTCATCTGAGAGGATCCCTGATGAGTGTCTCATTTGCATGTCTAACAAAGCCTTGGGTAATCACCAAGAGGACGCTGGACTCAGTTGAAAGACTTGGACGATAGCACAAGGTGTTTGGAAAGAGGCATCTGTGCAAGGGAGATTCCTTGATCTGCCTCAGATCTGGGTTTGGGCGCTTGTCTTGCAAAAGGATGTTGCAGCAGCTTCACAACGCACCTGGAAATTCCAGATTTTTGTGGAAGGCATGGGATTCAGAGCTGGGAGGTCTGGGACACCCTACAACTTGTTTTCTCAAGCACTCCTCTGTAGCAAAAGCAGTACCAGGAGTGCAGGGTCGTCTCTGGGAGACAGCAGAGGGGAGGAATAACCGGGAGCTGCTGGCACAGCTGAGCCCACTGAGGGTCATCCCTGGTCCAGGTCTGGCTCGTCACTGCAATTTTCCTATGACACTGTGCAAAGGCCTTTGAAGGTTTCCTCTCAGCAGAGCCTGCCACGTTGTCACAAAGGCAGGGAATGATCTAAATCTCATTAGGGACTGTAAAGCAGTCAGAACACTGGCTGCAGAATTACCCTGTGGGTGAGTGGGGCAGCAGAGACTTGAACAGGCTGACTCTGACCTTGAGATGCAAATGAAAATCAGCAAAGAAGATGCATTAAGGCTTCTGGAATATGGGGAGATGAGCAGAGTGCAGTCCTCATACAGAAAGACCCCTTTTTCTGAAGTTCCACAAAGTATGTTTGCACCTGAAGCACGATTAATCTCTATTTCCTCCCACCCCTTTTTTTTTTTTTTTTTAAAATCTCACAAGACACAGGTATGGCTTTGCTTGTACCTGCCACTGTGTATCACTATTAACTCATGATGTTATCCCAAGGTGAGTGCCCACATCTGGGTCAGGTCACTCTTTGAGTGTGGAGGTGACAGTGGTGTAGCCAGGAAACTCTCTGGGCTTAATTTCCTGCCATTCCCCCTCACTTGGGAATGTCACATCCTGCAGGCTGGTCAGTGGACCCCAGCACAGATGTCCTTAACTTCACAGACACATCTTTCACACCTCAGACCATCTGATTCCCCACCATATGCTACTTGTGCTTACTTTTCCTGATAAAATATCTCCCCAATTTCTCTGCCAATGTTTGTTCCCTCTCTGACTATTGAGCTCAGAGGAAAAGCGATGTGAGAAATCCCATGGATGGCTGAAAATATTGCTTCACACACACACCACCTCCCCCCTTTCTGAATTTGATTAGCATTTCTGCAGGACAGGTAGCATTCCTGCCTTCTGGAACGTGCCTTCTGCAACATCCCAGCCCTTTTAAAATAAAACTGAAGGAGTGAAATATTTTTGGGCTGACATTTTCTTTCTTCCATCCACTAAAATATGAACATTTTCTATAATAGGACTTTCCTCTGCAAGTTTTCCAGACAATGTCATGATGTGCTGGGAGCGAGTGTAGAATCACAGAATCATGGAATGGTTTTGGTTGGAAGGGACCTTAAAGATCATCTTGTTCCAATCCCCCTGCTCCTTGTCTTGATGTTTGTGCTGAGCTGTTCCTCTCCTTGCAGACTAAAAAGCTTTCCATGGAGCAGAGAGATGATGAACTGTGCTGGACTGGAACCCCCCCATTTTTCTCAGAAAACCTCCTGTTCTTTCATCACCTCACAGGTGATTACTCTCTGACTTGAGCTATGCCTTCCCAGCACTGGGAATCCTCTATTTTCATTTTGAGCAAAAATGACCATTTCTAGGGGGACTGATTTGAAGCAGGCATTGAATCCTCCCCCTTCCTGAAATAGCTTTAATAAATAGCAGGGTATGGACACAAATTACTGAGTGCTTATTGAAAGACAACTGAAGAAATGCCTTTCAAAAGCCAAGCTTCTGCCACAGGTTGGAGCTGCTGGTGGTCCCATTGTGTGGGGCTCTGAGCTTCACTGAGAGTGAGTGTGATTTCATTACGAGGCAGTTTGCCTGGGAGACACTTCAAAATCATGAAAACTGACAATTTGCCCCGCTGATTGTGCTTGCTGAGCTGCCACCACGTGGGAGCTCAGTGTCGCCAGACCAAGGGAACAGTGGCTGTAGTGCATAGCACAGGCACCTCTCCCTCTCCTGCACTCCCCAAGCAGGAGAGGAGTTCATTTTTTACAGTGTAACCCATTTTCTCTCTTCCTAAAGCACGTCGCTTAGCGGGAAGTTGCCATAGGCCTGGCAGCTCAGGGCCACTGTAATTATTGCCGTGCAATTGTGTGACATAACGCTCATTTAGCAATCAAACCTTAGGCTGCTTTTGGTGCTGTTGCCTGAGAATAATCACAGGTCGGTATTTAAGTGGTATGAATTTGGTTCTGGGCTGGTGCCTCATCCTGAGCTATTGCTGATGCTGTGGATTTGCTGCACACGCTCGGCAGGGGTGTAATCGCCGGCGCTTTGTGGCAGCCTGGCAGTGCTGTGCTGTGCCAGGTGCTCTGTTTTTAACAAGAGTGGGGGTTTTTCTTTTTTTTTTTTTTTTTTTTTTTAAAGAAGAATGGCTAAATAACCTGCAATCAGTATTAATTCCTTTGAATGCTCTTGAGTGAGTTATTGCTGATTGCTGTTGTCTGACCCTAGTCGAGTCCATTTCTAGAAAACGCTTTGTGTGACTCTGTGTGTACAGCTGAAAGGAATGCAGCTTTCCCCTAATTACATGCTGGTAATGCAAGAGGAGACATTTCTAGTTCTGCTTCTGAAAGTATTTCCTTTGAGCACTGATGGGCCAGTGATAGCAGTAACCTCTGAAACCGTTCTGAAAAGCAGAGACAAGGCAGGAACTAATAGAGTTTCATCACTCGAAGCCTTTACATAGATTGTAGCAGCAATTGAGCCATCACTAAGCCACTGGGGATAATATCTTTAAACTGCTCTGTATTTTAATAAGATTAAATTGATTCAGGTCTTTGCCAGCCTTTTCAAAGCCAGCACTGTGTGATGGTCAGTAGCTCAGGCAGCTCTGCATTGGGAAGCAAAGAACTGAAGATCCGTGTGTTTAAACTTAAGAAACCCCCCCCCACTTTTTTATGTGCATTATACTGCTTTAGATGTATACAAAAATCACCCCCATATAAGCAAGCCACACTTCCTAATCAGCTATGCCTTCCTGATTTTTCTACAGCCTTTGTTCTTAGCTCTTTAATTTTATTTAGATCTCCTGTCAGGAGTGTGAAGGCATTTCTTACTGTGGGTGCTGCAAATACAATGAATTTCTTACAGAAGTGAGTTCAATTGTCAATACCATTTGTTACAGTATTAGTTAAGGAGCTGTGCATAAATCAAAAGGATTAACATGATCTCTTGGGTAGAATAGAGGAACAGAACATTATATTGCTCATGTATCATTGATGAACAATATTTTCCCAACCTTTCATTTATAGAAATGAAAATGAATTTCCCTGAAGTCAGTTCTTTTCTGTGAATTTGAACTGGTAACACAACTTTTACCATTTAATCATTAGAAACTGTGTTTAAATCACCACTATATTTTCTTATGGGTAAATATTACTTCATTTAAATGTACTTGGGATGCTGTCTCAATGCATTTAGCACTTCTCGAGTCAGGCGTTTCATTCATGAATTATTCTCTCCAAAGCAATTAGACGAGAGGAAAAGAATACAAATGAGTTTATGGCTGTTCTTGAGCTGTGTTATAGAGATAATCCTGCGCTAGCTCTGGGCGAAGGGCATTTATGTGGACATTTACTCAACCTCAGCTGACCTGTGGTAACCGCTACTCATTACAGAGCAGCAACATCCCTGAGTGTACTGACCTACAGCACAGCCAGTAGGGAAAATATTATTATGGAATAACCCCCCTGGTTAACTGATCCAAGAGGTCAGGAGATGACTTGATTGTGATCTTGGAGTACCTGTGTATGGGGGAAATTTCTAATGGGAGGTGATGCTTCATGTTAGCAGAAAAGGTTAGAAGGGAAACGAGAGTCAGCTCAGTTAGAGCTGGAGGGCTTGGAGCAAGGAAGGCAGCTAACCTTGGAACAGCAATTCAAGGACAAGTTGGATTTTCCATCTTCTAAGTCTTTCTGTTGAGTCTGCGTATTTCCCTGGGGATGGGTCACAGCTCAGTCAGGAGTTATGGGCTTGAGGCAGGAACTGTGATACATGTACAGAAGGTCAGGCAAGGCAATCGTTCAGGTCTCCCTGAGCCCTTGAAGTCTGTGGATCCCAGAGAGAATTACTGCAGGTTCACCACAGGTGGGTTTGAACTCAGTGCAAATATTAATTGCCAAATACTGCATGTCTAAAATACCTTATAAATGAAAAAGTATATAGTAGTGTTGCCCTATGGGTCATTTATAACGTGACGTGATGCTGAAGTCTTATTCTTTAGTCTATACCAGGTCGTAGCATGGCTTTGGGGGTTAAACCATGGTGGAACTCGCAAGATCCTGGTTCTGTCACAGAGTTTCAATTTGATCAGGGCTCATCTTTTCACCTTTGCTTCGCCTGGGTATTTATTCTCCCAGTATTCAACATGAAGCACTCTTCCAACATATAACCAACTGGGTATAGACCACAGCTCAAGCAATTTCCAACTTTTGTGTCTCCAGAGCTTCTGCAGGGCAATGAAAGTTCCCAGAAATGTATTTTCAGTCCTTCTGATTCTGAGCAGCACAGAAGCTGGGCAGTTTTCACCGAATCTGGCTTTAATTTGCATAATCCCTACAGTACAATTTAGTGATATTTCAGTCTCTGGAAGAGTGACATGAATGGCACACGAATTGTGCCTTTTTTTTTTTTTAAAGTGCCATTTAAAAATAACTTGTCATTAGGACTGTGTCCAAAAAACACAGGATTTAAAAATAACTCTGTGTTAATGAGAGCAGATTGGCAGTAGCGGTGTTATAGGTTAGATTTATGTGTGCATGTCTCTGCGTGTGCCCTCTACGATAACCAACCCTGGCTTTTCTGCGTCAGCAGCAGGGACATGGAGCCCTCTGTCCTACACTGCTTTTTCTCTCTGTCTTGGAAACCCAAAGGTCTCTAGAGACATCTCTGAGAGCTGCCTCAACAATGCCCTTGAAAACCTGCACCCCAGAAAAATCCGCCAAGAAGCGGCTCTGCTGTACCCAACACATGTCGCATCCATGGAGGAGGCCCTTCTCTCACTGAATGGGTCCTGCTGTGCATGGAAATATGAAAGATGCCCTCAGAAATCAACCTTTCAGGTTACAGTACAGATGGAGCGAGGATGAAAATGAATTTCAGCTTTCAAGTGACTTTATTCAGCCTCCTTGATTGACTCGCCTGTTTTAATACTGTAAATTGGGGGATTGCGTGTAATGCATTCATGCCGTCCATGCCTGGAATGAAGCAGGAACATAATTTATGGGGATATTCTCATCTCAGCCTTTGAGGAATTAGCTTCAATTAACTCTGTTGGGAATTGCATGTGTCGGGTGTCAGAAAGCCATCAAGTTTTCTTTAGAAATGCCGGCTGCTATCCGCGCCTCATTCTTTGGCTGTCTGAGGGGCTTTAGCAATGGATAAGGATTCAAAGCTTGGGAAATGCAGATCTGGGTGACCACGTTTCAGAGGGTTAATGCCACGCACAGATGATGGACAGGACCGTAGCTGAATGCATTGCAGGCTGTTACAATTTACGGCCCTCCAGCACGGATGAGAGAGGGTTTGGGGAGGGTGCAGCAGCTTCTGAACCCAGAGCGCTGAAAGAGGAAACACACCAGAAGACAGACGTTGTAAAATAAGATCTCTCTGGATAAATCTTTCTGACATCCATGGCAATTAGAAAGGACATTGATTTCAGGCGGAGTGCGACCAGTGCTGTTGGATCTGAGATCTTTAGGCTGCGGTCTGTGTGTCTGTGTCTATTCTGCTGTTAAATTTGAGCCCAGCCCCAGAGAAAGCGTGGTGATAAATGTATGGGAGCAGGATCCCAGCAGTTTGCCATGCTCAGGTGCTGTGGCAGAGTCCATCATGGTGTTGTGTCACTCCTGAGTCCTGCCCAGCCTCAAAGGTTTTGCCACTATGTGATGGAAAACCGGAGTGGGGTGACTAAGTCAGACCTTTTTAGGACAGGGGAAAAATAATGGGTTTGGAGAAAGAAGCCTTCTGGAAAAAGCACACCCGACCTTCTTGGTGTTTGCAAGAAGAGAGCGTGACATGGAGCATTGCCCCTTGTCAGACGCTGCAGATTCAGCCGGGGAGAAGCTCACAGTTGGACTAAGCCTGAACCTGGTGCCTCTCACACATGTGATGCTGCTTTTCAGCCTCGCCAGGGTGGGAAGGACACATGTCCTACCCGACTTCATTGGGCACCTTTATCAAAATTCAACAGTGGAGAGCCAGGAGGCTCCAACAGCCCAAACAATGCTCCCTGTACCGCCCTTGTGAGTGACAACTCTGTAACTCCCCTTTCAGGCATCATTTTAAATCGGAGATGAGTGGCGGGTGCTCATTTTCACTCGCAGTACACATTCCTCAGTACTCTTCTGATTTCTGTGCTAGTGGAGACAGAATCAGGCAAAGATGTCTGGTGCTTCTTTAGAGCCAAAAATCCCCCCTCTGCCCCCACACCCCTGGTTATCACTTCATTATCTTGTGGCCACTCACCGGGCCAGACATTGAAGTCATTTTGTGGCGGGTCCAGACAAACAGTTTCCCAGTGATGCATTTCTATCTAAATGGCTAATTCTCTACCCACAGCTTATCCCAAAGATTAAAAACCCGACCAGGCTAGATCTGAGCAAATCCAAAGCAGGAATCCTAATCAGTTCTGTCGCTAGAAGTGCATTAGTACAGCACAAGAGAGAGCGTGGCTTTCTTCCAGCAGATACAACAATCACAGCTCATTTGGGTGGGGAATTTTCTACCGCTGTGTATTGACACAAAGGAGCACTTAGCTTGATAATGCCTCCTGGCTGCTGCCACGATCTGAATATTAAGAACAAATTAATGTGTAAGATTAAACTCTGGAAGTTGTTACTTGTTCACGGTGAGGCAGCAGTTGCTTCTTTAGCTTTTTCACACCAAAATATTGGCTGTCAGCACTTGAGAGTTTAAAAATAAAATTAAGCTCCTACCTTACGCAGGAAACAATTAGGATCTTGAGTCTCCTGTAATATTTCTACTATGCAATTTTTAATCTGCAATTAAATCTGTCATGGGCTGTAATGTGACTGACTGCAGTCCCCACGAATTCTGGCTTGTCAAGATGGTTTACTCATGCAGGCAGTTCAAAGTGGCACGAATATGGCACCTTGCATATACTGAAAGCCAGCTCAAGGTTTGTCACAGCCACAAAAATCCCGAGTCTGGAGAGGCTGACACTGCTGTCACTCGTGGGTAGTGCCGTGCACTGGGTCTCTGCCGTCCATGCTGGGCAGTCTGTGGGATGGCCAGCACTGCAACTGGGGTGGCCACTGTTGGGCACCATGACTGTGGCCACAACATGATTAATGAATCTGTACAGCCATGGGGAATGGGAGACAAGGCAGTGATTGCCCCAGCTCCCCACAGGGTGAGACGTAGGAGACCCAAAGGTCTCCATGCTCTATGGAGACCAAGTCAATTGTGAATAAGCTCTGCTTGCCTACACAGGCCCTTAACACCAATAATGATGGTCATAACTGCAGGGGGACATGTGGCTGGAGTGCAGGAGGTGTCTCTTGGGTCATAGATGGTGCTGGTGGTAAATCTTCACGAGTGATCTCAGTGCAGTGTAGTCAGACCTGCAGTCACTGTGGAACTGGGAGGAACCGTGAGGAATGGGCAGCAGAGGAGATCAAGGCTTCCTTAGGAAATACATGAGTTAAACAACATGGCTAAAAATAACTTTCTTATTGATGAGATGGGGAAGTTTGAAAGAGCACGGAGAAATGCTGGTGGGAGATCACATGAAGGATGAATTACAGGAGAGAGCAGCAAAACCGCTGAGTGATGGGCTGGGTTTTATGTGCCGATGCCCTGTGCTGGGGAGAGCGTGAGCTGCACGTCCCTCCCTGTGGAGCCCATCTGATCCCACCCAGCAGGTCCGTGTCCCCTTCTTGGCTTGGAGACATGGTAACAAGTGTCAGGGATTCAGAAAATAGCGCTGGCAATGTGCTGAATCTGGGGAGACTTATTGACGTGGCGGTGCTGACAGTGAGCTATGTGCATAGCTTAGCTAAGCACCCGTCTGGACATGGGTAGGAGAGAGATTAGGTAAGAGCTCGTAGTCGTTTGAAAGCCTAGACTGCTGCTGAGGAAGAAGGGATATTTTAGGTGGCGAGAGACATAAGGAATAAAACAATGATGAGATTAAAAAAAAAAATAAATTCATGAGGATACTTATTATGCCATTAAATAACTTTGTAAAGGGAAGGAATGGAGTCCCACAGCGTGAAATTTGAACATTACAGTAAAAGTGTACTGTCAGGAATTCTCCCTTGATGAGGGTGGTCGCTTCTTCCCCCTGCTTTGAAGGAGTGCCTTGCACCATCCTGTCTTACCCAGCAGTACCAGAGAATTGTTCCTGTCAGGCCTCTGATAACGCTGAATGAAAAATTCCTTCCAAAAATACTGAGGTGACTTGGAAAGAGCTCTCTGGGTGAGCGACACATGGATAATACTTCAGCCTAAGCTGCAGCACTTCTGACTTCACCCTCTCCAGGGACACTGTATCTAGATGAAATGAACTTCCCAAATTCCTTCTGGAAACTTGACCATTTCCCTCAATAATGGACACAAATCACTACGAATGTGACCAGCCACACAGTAGCTCAGGGTTTCTCCCAGAGATACAGATTTGCTGAGGCTACTGGAAATGTGCAGCTGGATTGGGAAATGCAGGAAATAGTGCGTGGCTAGGCAGCAGCTTAGCAAATCTTGCCAAAATCTCTCCGGCTGCCTGGGCTTTTCCTCTGTATTTGCTTTCCTTTCATCTTCATTAACCTTTTATAACTCTGTCTGATTGCTGCAGCATTCCCACCATTTCCTACCGAAATGCCACTCTAATAGCTTTGTAATGGGCAGCCAATATTCACTGTGTCCATCTCGGGGTTGTTAACATCCAAGAGAGCGATTGAGATGGGATGGAGCTGCCTGCAAGGGATGCCGACTGTCAAACCAGGGATCGTGAGGAATGCATGTTGGAGGGAATGGGAGGAGGAATGCATGTTGGAGGGGAGTGGGAGGAGGAATGCATGTTGGAGGGGAGTGGGAGGAGGAATGCATGTTGGAGGGGAGCGGAGCACGTTAACAGCAACTGCTGGATGAAATTCACCTTGGTGGGTCTCTGAGATCGCTGATAATGCCGTGAGAAATTCAACAGCTTCTGGAACTCATCGAACCACTGCAGAAGTTGCCAGCTTTGTTCTTCTGCAACTTATTTTTGGGGCCAAGTTTAAAACAACAACAACAAAAGCGCCCTCAAAAAAAATAAAAAGTTGCCGTTGAGGAGTTTGGAGAAGATGCTTGTCAGCTGCTGCAGTCTTTGTGAGCCTGGGTGTGGCTTTTTTTGGGTATAAGTCAGAAATTTCCATTGTCTAACAGCAGCTAGCTAGGGCATTAAATTGTCATGGATCACATCTTTTTCATCACACATGCACAAACCTGGAAGATTAATTATACTCCCCTTTGTAAAACTCAGTATCCCAAGTGATTAGGGAAGGAATGAATCAAGAATATGAATTTAAGTACCTAAAAGCGACACAGCCATAGCCTGACTTGAAAGAAAACAGCTGCCAAGAAAAACAGTAAAGGAAAAAATGTGGAGCAGTGTCTCCGAGGCAGAAGAGGCGGGGAGGGAAGAGGATTCGGGATGCTCCCAGAAGAGTGTTTAGACTGACCTGAGGCCCTGACACTTTCAGATGGGATTTCATCAGCTCTCTTCTACTGAGCTGAGCGAAACTCATGCGGAATTTCTGTCAGGCACAGGCTGGCTAAACTGTGTTTTCCCTTTCAGTTAGGACTCCGAAAATTCTTGCATGTTGGTGATTTGCAGCTAAGGCTCAATGGGTCTTTGTTGGTGTTAAAGGGAAAGGAGAGCATCAGCGTGCTATGCCCAGGAATTTATGCAGCATATTTTGTCGTCTGCTATCCCAACTACATACACAACTTCTTGTATGGTTTTGTTCTGTTGCCCCTGTTAAGGGCTGTGAGAGGAGGTGCAATGAAAGGTGTGAGATGGGCATGAGGTCTCCTGTCAAGGGCCCCCCATGGAAGGGATTGGTGCACTGATCTAAAGTGCTGGCAGGGCTCATGTGCTCAGTGGGTGCAGCAGCAGAGGGGGGGACCTGTGCCCTGTCCCCAGCCACTGTTTCCCTCTGCTGAAGGGTGGTGACCTTCAACATGGGAGCTGAAGCTTTGTGGGTAGAAAATATGCTTTGCTGGGTGGAGGTGAGTCATGTTGTGAGGTGCTGTTGCATGCACAGTCCATACTCCACGGTGGAGGGGGAGCACTGAGTGAGGACCACAGCAAATGATGAAACAAGGACATATTCATAGGATCATGGAATCATGGAATGGTTTGGAAGGGACCTCCTAGACCAGCTTGTTTCAATGCCCCTGCCAAAAGCAGGGACACCTTCCACTAGACCATGTTGCTCCAAGCCACTTTCCAACCTGGCCTTGAACACTTCCAGGGATGGGACACCCACAGCTTCTCTGGGCAACCTGCACCAATGTCTCACCACCTTCACAGTCAAGAATTTCTCCTTAATATTAAATCTAAACCCATTCTCTGTCAGACTGATGCTACAGCTTGTGGGTTTGGTCCAGTACGTGTTCAGTCTGGTTTTATGACTATTTTATAACTAGGCCTCTCTTTCTGACCCCCTGCAAAGGAGAATCTTTAAAAGAGCACTAAAAATGGGAAAATGCTGCAAAACACAGTCTGGCACAAGTGTGCCAGCCCAGGAATGGGAATGGGATCCTGGGGCTGTGGGCAGCAGACAAGTCACGCTGTAAAACACCGCTGGGGTCTCACAGTGCCTGGCCCCGGTGCCACTGCTGAAAACTGTCCCGTTTTCATCCTTCCACCAGCTCACCAGCAAATGAGCCGTGTCATCCGCTCCTTCCAGCACTGTCACCAGCTCTGCTTTGTGCAGTGTGGCGAACCACTGGCTCTTTGTTTCTTCCTCAACAAAATGCCAGTTTGTCCAGAGGAGAGACGCAAACGTAGCAGAGCCCGAGTGGAGACGTAACTGAGTCCAGATGTGCTCTGAGAGCAGGATGGGAATGAACATTCCGCGTGTCTGCTGGGGACAGGGAAGTGTCTGGGCTTAAACTGCAGTGAGGAACATCCAGTTCCAGGAAAAGCTTTTAAAGGGTGAAAAGGAGAGAGTCAAGGGAAACAGTTGCCCAGGAAGACTGGAATTCCAGCCAACGGATATTTTTAGCACCAGGTTGGGCAATAAACTGTAATTTCACCCTGCCTTGGGAGATGTACTGGGAGACCACTCGAGGTCCCTCGGGGCTTCATTTGATGTATTGTATTTATTTATCTGTGTTTATGTAACCTTTATTTATGTTTATGTAGTATTTCAAGGCTCTTTTTTGGGGGCTTGTGGGTATCTGTTTCATGTGCACATGCATTTGAGCAAGGGGCAGGGGTTCACAGTGTGACCAGACATATATCAGAGTGCTTATCAGTAACAATATGCAGATAAGGGAGTTCTAATGCTCTCATTTTAGAGAAAGGTTTCAAATGCGTTTCCATGAAATGCAGTGAGGGGGGAGAAGGACTGGCGGAAGTCCCACACTCCCTTCCCTCCCCTCTCCCATCCTCGTGTTCCCAGGGCTTATCTCACCCCGGCTCCAGGACTGGTGGGACCCCTCCAAGAGCTGATATAAGTCACAGGGATGCGAGAACACTGACCCAACAAGGGCCCAGGCACTCACCACGAGTTAACAAGATGAGGGGACTTGGGAGAGTCTGATGAGCATCAAACTCATGGGAAGGGAGGAATGGGGTGACCAGCTGGAAACTGAGGGAGATGTGGGAGGCTCCTTAAGGCTTTCCTTGGCAAAACTCAGAGGCACAAATGACTTGTCCAAGACCACAGAAATCTGTGACGTGACAGAGCTTTTACCTATGCATTTTCCTCTTCGAGCTGTGTTTTAGGAGGAAAACTGCTTTCTGTCACCTCTGGTAGCTTCCACACCAGAAGGTCTATTGCAGTTGTGCTGTGCAGTTATTTGTAGGGTTTTTGTGAGCAGCCCAGGCAAGCTGTGCTCCTCTGTGAAGCTCATCCCAGCGGTGCCTGCTGCCAGCTCTGCGCAGAGGTGCCAGCGGAGCTCCTGAGAAGCACTTTGGGATGGAAATCACAATCTGTATTTGTAACACATCAGCCTTCTCGAACACAAAGAACAAAAAAAGAAAAGAGAAGAAAGAAACCTTTTTTGTTCCTCCTGGGAGGAGCTCTTATCTGATTCCTGAAGATCCTTTTAGTGTCTGCGCTATTTTTGTAGCTGGAAGTGCAGTCTGCTAACAGAGCGAGCAACGCTGAGAACCTCCCAGAAATTCATTGCGAAAGTAGGAGGCCAAAAGTTGAGCAGGGATGTGGAAAGCAAACAACCTCTGCTGCCTCTGAATTTGATCTCCCTCTCTGAAGTCCTACCAGCCGTATGGCTCCTGAGCTCAGAGACAGCTGGGCTGGAGCAAACAGCCTTGACACAGCTCTGCTGGGCAAGATAAAGTTACTTGAGCATCTTTGCCCCATCGCTGTCTAACGTGTCACATTTGGTGTCTGCTATCGATTTTCAGGGGCTTGGGATCCTTATGACCATCAGCCCATAGATCTGAATTAACTCCTGACCTCGTGGGAAGTGGTGCCGCTGAGCTGCACAGTCCAAATCTTTCACCAGTTTGCTGCTCCTGCTCTCCAGGTTGGGCCATCTGCACGCAGCTGCCCACCGCTCTCCTGAAACATCACAGGGATATAATTCATGGGAAACAGTCCCCTCTTTTCTGCTCTTCCAAAACAGCGAGGGGTGCTGCGACAAATGCGGGATACCAGGCTGTTTCACTCCTGTTCAATGAGGAAAAAAAGGGGAGAGCTGCCAATTTATTTTTTTTCCCCCCACATAGCATCCGAGAATCATGTGACTGAAACTCTTGCAGAAGGTGCTCTGTTTTCTTTTTTTCCCCCATTTTCCTTCCTTCTTTTTTTTTTTTTTTTTTTTTTTGTTAAAGCACAATCCAAAGCACTGATCCCCTGACGTATGGCCTCTGACAGGTGCCCATCTGCTCCCCCTGGAAGCCCATCTTTTCCTGCCTCTCCTGCCGTAGCGTGGGAGATGGGGTGAAGCGGCCACGTCGGGCTGGCGCGTGTGCTCCTGGCACGGCAGAGCGGCTCCGCCGGGCGTCTGCAGCCGGATGGGACGCGGGATGCGGGATCGCATCTCTCTCCACAGATGGTTGCCACGCAGCCGGGTCTGCTCCTCCTTGCCCGTGTCGGAAACGTCGCTGTCTGCGTCGCCCGAGCACGCGGGGAAAGGCGGGGGGGAAGAAGGAAAATTACGCTGCTGCAAAAGGCAAAAACGTGTGCTCTTCGTGCTCAAGGGTGGCTTTGTTGGGATCTGTGTGATTCCAGCAGGGAGCGGGTTAAATTTTGATAGCGCTTCTGCTAAGCCAGGAAAAGTTTGACCTCTGCCTGTTCTTTACTTCTAGCTGAATTCGGAAGATTATGACAAAGACTGTGTAGGCGTGTTCCCAGTGTTTAGTTTCCAAAAGATGGAAATATCATCTCCCTCAACCTTCGGTGGTTTCAGCAGCGGGAGCTGGAGCGCTGTGTTCTTGGCGCAGGGACCCTGGTGCCTGGAAACCCCCACCTCCTGGACCTCGGTTTCTTCCCACTGGCTCTGCAGCCCCTTCACTGCTCTGCCGATGGTAGGGCAGGGTCTGCCAAAATTATGGCAGGGGGCAAAACCCGCTGCATTGTGCTGTCCTGCTGAAAGTGATTTATGGCATTTTTGGGGGTCATGGAGGAGCCAAAGGGTGTGTGTGCGCTTCCCCTCCCTCTTTCTTTCTGTGTATATATAAATACATGTGAATGCTGCTACTGCTGGCTTCTGAACATATTCGTATTTGTTTAGCCCCGGATTCATCCCACCCTAGATTTGCCTGAGGTGCCAGACTCTGGAGCACAGACATCCTCGGGCTCCCTCTGTTGTCGATGGAGCAAAGCACCTGCAGAAGGTGACCCAGCTCTCAGGTGAGAGTTTAGTTCATTTGCTTCTGGCTCATTTTGCACCAGCAGAGCACTTGCAGGCAGCTGAGAAGGATCTGGACCCACACATCTTCCTGTGGATCTGGGACACTGAGATGGGCTCTGTTGCACCAGATGTGGCACAGACATGGGGCAGGAAGGTGGCCCTACCCAGGGGAGCTTGTAGTCTGGTGAGGCACCTACCTAGGCAGATACAAAACGAGGAGCATCAGGTCATAGAATCATAGAATGGTTTGGGTTGGAAGGGAATTTCAAGACCATATTGTTCCAATCCCCTGCCATGGGCAGGGACACCTTCCATTATCCCAGGTTACTCCAAGCCCCCTTCAACCCGGCCTAGAACACTTCCAGGGATGGAACATCCATGGCTTCTCTGGGCAACCTGTGCCAGGGCCTCACCACCCTCACTGGGAAGAGTTTCTTCCCTATATCTAATTTAAATCTGTCATTTCTTTTGGGTTTGAACCATTCCCCCTTTTCCAGTTGCTACATGCCCTTGTAAAAAGTCCCTCTCCATCTCTCTTGTAGCCCCTTTAGGTACTGGAAGGTGCTGGAAGGTCTCACCAGAGCTGAACAATCACCCAGGCTGGACAATCCCAGCTCTCCCAGTCTGTCTCCATAGCAGAGGGAGTCAAGCCCTCTGAGTATCTTTGTGTCCTCTTGTGGACTCACTCCAACAGCATCATGTTATTTTTTACCTTGAGCTGGGCACAGAGCTGGGCACAGCACTGCAGGTGGGGTCTCTACAGAGCAGAGTAGAGGGGCAGAATCCCCTCCCTCACCTGCTGCCCACCCTGCTGGGGAAGCAGCCCGGGACACAGCTGACTTTCTGGGCTGCAAGAGCATGTTACCAGCTCATGTCCAGTGTCTCATCCACCAATATCCGCAAATCCTTCTCCTCGGGGCTGTTCTAGATCCATTCTCTTCCCATCTTGTACCTGTGCTTGGGATTGTCCTGACCAAGGTGCAGGATCTCTCCCTTGACCTTGTTGAACTTCATGAGGTTTACACAGTCTCCCCTCTCCAGCCTGTCAAGATGTCTCTGGCTGGACAGGTTTGGGTAGCAGGAAAGGAGCTCTTGCTTGTCTGGACTGGCTGGAGAAGTCTGAGGTCCTGAAAGGACCTGCCCTGTACTCCCAAGCCCAGTGACACCCCCTTGTCCATTAATTCATAATAAAGGAGAGTTGGAAGAAGGGGGAGTGAGATGACATTGCAGAAGTCTCTGGGGTGACACCTCTGCAGTGGGAAGCCGTCTTTCCAAGTCCAGGAAACTGATGGTGATGGTGATCCTGCAGCTGCTCAGAGGAGGGGAGCTGGCAAGTGGAGAGCGGGGAGAAATTAAACAGAGAGGAGAGATGAGAGATAGGGCAGGGCACACCTTGAGATGAAAGACATGTGGTTTGTGTTTGAGGAGTAGTGACGTTCTGTGGAGAGGAGTATTTATTTCTTCATTAACTCAGTGCCTGAACAAGTTTATCTTGAAGCACTGAACAAGTGTTATTAATGTTTCCTTTGAGCAAACAAGGCTCTTTGATAATGCCTACCCTCTTCTGACCTTTATTTTAATTTTGAATGCTACTAATTAACACCAATCATTCATCCCAGCACTAAACTGGTTGTTCCTGCTAAATGCAAAGCAAATGCTTTGTGGTCAGGAGCAAAATGTGGGCAGGCTTCCGTAGGGAAACTCCAGGGTTGTGGGACACCCTACGTAAACCAGGCACTGGTGAGTTCAAACGGGAATTTCCTCTCTGGACCTGGGGGAGTAGCTGGGAATAACACATCCCATAGGAAAGGAGAGAGAGCTCTCAGCAGATGGACTGTGAAGACAGTGCCAGGACTCAGGGCCAGTTAAACTCTGTTTTTAAAGAGTTCTTCTGAAGTGTCTGTTTTTCAGCTCCCTTGGCAAGTTCATTTGGTGGCAGCTGGAGAGAACAGTTTTGTCTGACAGCAACCCCTTGCCCTTCTTTGCCTGGAGTGCTGACCAAGCAACTTCTTGTCACAGAGGATGATTCTCCATGCTCAGAAGAAGGTTTATCCACTCTGTGAACTGATCTCAGCCTGCTTTCCAGAGCAAACCTGCCCACCAACCTCACCAAAATTCCTCAGACCTGTGCTTGGAGGCTGCCTTCACCCAGTTTCTCCAAAATACAGGCAGAAAGCAGGGGGCTCGGGTGGGGCTAGAAGATCTAGGATGGGTTTTGGGGAGGTAGAAGCAGTTTTACTGCAGGCAGACCAGGGGCCAGGGTTTTCTTTCTTTGCACAAGTCCCACCTGGACATTTTACTTGGAAGACTAATGCAGAGCAAGACCTCTTACTATCCTGGTGCACCCACCATGGGGATGTTGGTGGTGTGAAGGAGGAGCTGGACATTTTCCCACAGGGACAAAACAGGATTCTGAGCTCTGGTGTGAAACCCTCCCTGTTTCATAGGAGTAACCACTGAGTCTAGACAGACTGTGGTCAGGACATACAGGCTGGGGATTTGGAGGTCAAATTCTTCTTTCGGGTACAGCAACACAATCCTTGGTGCACTACAGCTGGTGGTATCTGCAGACAGGGCTGAAACCCCACTGGGAGCCTCTTATGGCTCTGGAAGCAACTCTACCAGGGCTTTAGCTTTCCCTAGAAATGGGGCTACCAGACTTCCCTGCAGAGAGTCCTGGATCTCCACCACTGAAGTGCTTTTCATCTCATGATTGTTTTAGTTGGTGTTGTTCAGCGTGGAGAAGACAATGGTCTGGGGAGGTCTTAGAGCACCTTCCAGTACCTAAAGGGGCTACAAGAGAGCTGGAGAGGGACTTTGGACAAGGGCCTGGAGTGAGAAGATGGGGGGAATGGTTTCACAGTGACTGGAGACAGGGTTAGATGGGATATTAGGAAGAAATTCTTGCCTGTGAGGGTGGTGAGGCCCTGGCACAGGTTGCCCAGGGAAGCTGTGAGTGCCCCATCCCTGGAAGTGTTCCAGGGATGGAACATCCCTGGCTTCAAGGCCCAGCTGGAAGGGGCTTGGAGCAACCTGGTCTAGTGGAAGGTGTCCCTGCCCATGGCAGGTTAGAATAAGATGACCTTTAGGGTCCCTTCCAACCCAAACCATTCTGTTTCCATAGAGCCGTGTGGACTCATGCCAGCCCTCCATGAAGCACGTGTGCTCACAGCTCTCTCCCAAAATACTTAGTAATTTTACCAGCCTTGGCCCATTTCCTGGAAAGAAGCAGCAAATGTGACTGAAAATGTAGCAGCAGCAAAGACAGGACCCATCTATTTCGGTCTAATAATGGCTGTGCTATCTCGCAGTCTGCCATCATTGTGGTCCCACGATATTTCTAGCACAAGCAAAGCAAGATAAAACATCCACTGGCAATGAATGTCAAGCCTGTAACAGCCTCCAGAGCAGGCCAGTAGATATAAATATGACTTTCTAGTTTCCTCACACCAGCATCTTGGCACAGCTAAACAAACCCTCTTTCCTACCCCCCATGAGAGTTTTTAGCACCCACAGAGCAGTCCATTTTGCACAACTCCATGTCTTTTGGAAACTCAGCCTGCCTTTTGCCATGTCACCTCAGCCTGTGAGTCCTATGGGTCTGATTTTAAGCAGGATAGTTTAAACTTCTCATTCAAGAGCTCCACCACATCAGAGGCAGCAAATGAATCACGTACATGCCTTTATCTGATGGTGTGTTTTTGTGAAACGAATGACATGGAGTGAGGAACTTGCTGTTGCAAGGAATTTGTGTTTACATAAATCTCCAGCCCACAGATTTACTTTCCTTTGCCATTCCCTGTATGTAAAATCCACATTGGGAGCTATTTAAAAACCATCAGCATACAAATAGTTTACAAACCGGAGCTGGAAAGGGGGAGGAAATTAGTAATTGCAAAAGGATGCAGTGTTTAGGGAGCTGGTCTTGTGGCTCCCGAAAGACCTCAGAGCACCTTCCAGTACCTAAGGGGCTCCAAGAGATCTGGAGAGGGACTTCAGACATGGGCGTGCAGTGACAGGACAGAGGGGAATGACTTTAAGCTGAAGGAGAGTGGGTTTAGATTAGGCAAGAGATTTTCCATATTTTTTGTTGTTGTTGTTGTTTTTTGTTTTTGTTTTTGTTTTTTTTTCCAGAAAGGAGGGGGTATACTGAATGTCCATGAAGATACCCATACTATGGACATAAATAACATATCATCTCTGCTCCTGGCAAGAATTAATCAATTTACTATGGATCAAGAAAATGGTTGCAAGCCCTGAACCTTGTAAGGGGTCTGAAGCAGAATGCCTCAGATCTACAATGACGCTTAACCATCTTCAAAAACCTTGAGATCAGGCCCTGAAATCCCACTGATTTATGTGATTTGTCTGATCCCCAATGTACTGTCTTGCTCCAAACATTCCCCATCATATCAGCTCCTGTACCCTCCCTTTTGGAGGCTCTTGTACAGAGGATGACATGCTTGCCAAGCCAAGCACCACAAAGTTGGAGAATACCAGAAGTGATTTTCTTGGGCAGCCCTGATTTCCTCTCGCTGTCCATGCTTTTCCCCTAGGTCTGTCTCAGGCGATACGTCTCCCACTCATGGTTTCCTTGCCTAGTCCTGCTGTTGTATCCTACCCAAATCCAGGTTTTACTTTCCTTTCCTCCATATGCTTATGCTTTCCTGAGCAGAGTTGAAAAGTTCTTCCTAATGAACAGAACAGCAGCCTCTAGTCCTGAGGCCTGGGGCCTTGGCAGATGAGGCTGACAGTGTGGCTACAACAGATGGTCTGGAAAATCTCCTCGGATCACAGAACCACAGAATGGTTCAGGCTGGAAGAGACCTTCAAGATCATCTAGTTCCAAACCCCCTGCCATGGGCAGGGACTCCTTCCACTAGACCAGGTTGCTTGAAGCCACATCCAACCTGGCCCTGAACACTTCCAGGGATGGGGCAGCCACAGCTTCTCTGGGCAACCTGTGCCAGGGCCTCATCACCCTCACAGCCAAAAATTTCTCCATAACATCTAATCTAACTAACACTGCAGTTTGCCAGTATAAAGCCATTTCCCCTTGTCCTATCTCTACACGTCCTTGGTGGAGCAACCTCTGCCCCCCACAGCTTGCTTGGGTGTTTTTGCAGCAGGGAGCCTCTGTTCCTGCGTTACCAGCGCCGGTCCCATGCCCCTTTCCAGGTGGTGTCCCATGCACTTGGAAGGTAGCCCTGCCCCAAAGGAGCAGTTTCCTTCCCAAGCCTCAGCCTAGTTCTGGGAAAACCCTTTGGCTCACACGTCGCTAAGTGCTGGCCTGGAGCCCTTGTTCGCAGGATGCCAAACACATCTGGCGCTGCGTGCGTGGGTTTCGATTATGGTGGTGATAGTTTATCATCACCTACTTAACCCTGCCTTGGACGAGCACGTTGCACTGCCCCAGGTTACCCTGTTTGCTGGGGCTGCTGCGGGGAATAACAGCTTGTGCACACAGGCATCATTAAAGGCAGGCTCGTGTGTGCAGCACATGCGATAACTGGGTTGCACTGATGGGCTGTGCCTGTTATTAACATCGCAGCGGCGCTCGGGGCTCCGGCTTGGAATTGGATTGGAATGCTTGGTGCCGTGCAGGTACTTGGGAAGGAAATTTTGGGATGGTGTAAGCAGTAGGCAGTTTGCAATGGGGTTTTGTGAGGGGCCAGTTGCTGCCCTGCATAGTTTGGCCTGAGGATTTTCAGTGCCAGGACAGGCATTACCCAAATGCCAGTGAATGCTGGAGTTGGCAGCAGGATGGAGGCTCTGCCTGCTGCAGTTGCAGGGGTCCTGAGTCTCCTCCATGGGTGGGGAAGGAGGGAGAAAGCAGAGATGCAAAGGGGGCTTGCTCTGCTCTAAGAGATCTTTCTGGCATATCCAGCTTCACCCCTTTGAGGCTGGGCTGGAGATTTGCAAGGAAACCAGAGAAGCTGTGGACACCCCATTCCTGAAAGTGTTCAAGGCCAGGCTGGGTGGTGCTTGGAGAAACCTGGTCTAGTGGAAAGTGTCCCTGACCATTGCAGGGGGGTTGAAATGAGATGACTTTGAAGGTCCCTTCCAACACAAACCATTCTATAGTTCTGTGATTCTACGAAATCTGATAGAAGGAGGCAGCAGGGAGCCCTCCCAGCAGTGTTGCAAAGGAGGTGGAGACAAGAGCCAGAGCAGAGAGGAGAAAAGAAGAAAGCGGTGAAAATGGAAAACCTAAGCTCAGTTATTCCTGTGGGTAGTTTTGGGGTGCTTGTTGGCACGAGGATCCAACCAGGGATGTGCCCCAGCAGATGCTCTGCACTGCACTCTCCAGCCTCTCTGCTGCCTGCAGCCACCTCAGCAATACCTTCCACAAGCTGTAGAGAAAAGAATCTACTTCCTCCCAAGCAACAGGTGATTCATCTCTCAACCAGCCTCCTTCTGTGTGTCCCAGACACCCCACTGGGAGTGTGGATTCAGCAAGACAAGGGGTCAACCCAGCCTCCTCCAATGCCGAGTCAACCCTTGGGTCTCCACATCCAGCTGGGAACATGCGAAGTGTTGCAACAGCCTGAGAGCAATTAGGGGTGACGATGCCAAGGAATGTGCTCAGAACTGGACTGATCTATGCTAGGGGAAGGGAGGTGTTTATGCAAAAAAACCCAACAGAACAGCTTGGGTGAGAGCCCTCTGCTTGCAACCGGATGAGAGGGAAGCCTTGTAATATTGAAGGATATCACAGATTTTCTGTTTGCCTTGCAGAACAAAAGCCATACCTCTTCGTTGTGTTTCCACAGCTACACAGATAAAAACATACAAATTCCAAGGTAATTTCTGATGGATTTCTTTGGTGTTCAGAGCAGGCTCTTTCCAGACTTGAAGCATTGCTAGGGAAGGCTCATTCCAGCAGGAGTGCCCTCAACAGTGCTATTTATTGAAGCAAGGTCTTTATTTTGTGATGAGCTGTACTGAGCTAGAGAACACAGGGACTTGAAACAAAATCCGCTTGTTCAAACTATGATGGGGGAAGCAGATATTAAGGGCAATTTTAATGGCTGGAGCAGCTGGGTTGTAAATAAACCATGTAGAACTGAGTCTAATTTTTCCCTGAATAGGATGCTCCCTCAGATGTGACAATTAATCACAGTGATCAGTGTTTCTGCACCAGCCTTTCCAGAGAAACTGAATGATGAGTTCTTGCTCTTTCAGGTGATCGAACCAGAAATTAAGTCTGGAGGCTTAACACTTAGTCAATACTTCCCCAGAAATGGAGGTTATTGAAAGAGAGAAATTACAATGTGGGAAATGTCCCCTGGACTTGAAGCCTGAAGGACACAGCTGGGATTTATTGGAAATATCCTGCCAGTTGCCATGGCATTTATTTTGCCTATAAAAGGCCTTCCAGGTGATGCTCTTTGTTGTTAGGACTGCTAAGTGCAAAAGGAAGCAGGTTAATTGGATTTCTTTGAAAGAAGAAACACAAGAGGACCCAGGCTGATAAGCAGCTGTTGTGTTTCCACACAGAGTTTGCCAGATGAGCATCTCAAAACTGACTTGTACCACAGATGCCTTTGTGTCCTCCTGCATGAGCACTGAGCTCCAAATTCACTCGATGCTGGCAGGTGGACAGAGAAGCGAAAGATGTTGCAGAAGTGGCTGCTTTTCTCTCCATATCTCCATGAAAACTATCTCAGAGTGGGCTGGTGGACCCTTCCAAGGACAATTGCATAGCAGACCTGAAGCTGTACATGAGCAGAGAATCCTAGCATGGTTTGGGTTGGAAAGGACCTTACAGATAATCTTGTTCCATTCTCCCTGCCATGGAGATTGGCACCTTCCACTATCCCGGATTGCTCCAAGCCCCGTCCAACCTGACCTTGAACACTCCCAGGGATGGGGCATCCACAGCTTCTCTGGGCAACCTGTGCCAGGGCCTCACTACCCTCACAGTGAAGAATGTATGCAGAACACCTAATCTAAACTTCTCATCTTTTAGTTTAAAACCACTTCTACCCTGCCAGGATCAGGCAGGGATGCCACATTCTGTGTGTTAGCTCTAGGGACAGATTTGTATCTTCATGTTCATCATTGCAATGAGCTGGTCAGTGCTGCTGGACTGTGTTCTGCTTGGCAGACACCAGTCCAGGTCAATGCCACCTGGATGAACATTGTCTGCTTGGTGTTTTCATATCCTGGACCACAAAACCTGGCTGCTGAAGCTGTGCTGTTCTGCACGCCTTGGACTCTGCACTGAACCTCTGGATCTTCTGAGCCACCTCCAGCTTGAGGTTTGTATGTACCTGTCGGGGTTCAGAGTGGTTTGGAGTGGAAATGGCTGTGGGGTGTCTTGTTCTGCTGCCTGGTTTTGGGATGCTCCTTCTCCTGAGTGCATTGAGGCTGAGTGACTTTCAGGTGTGACCTGCCTTGGCATGGTGGTCCAGTTGTCAGCAGGAACTGGGGATACTGGGGAGGAAGGCAGCACAGAGACATCATTGCTGCAAGAACTATTTTAGGGTCTGGGAGAAATTGTACTACTTTTATCCATGCTTTTCTTATCTGAACAAACCTGTGTGATCATGGGGCAGTTCCTGGAGTCCAGACTTTGCTGATCAGGGGATGATGCAGGTCTGGGCCCTAAGGGAGCAAGGATCTCGCCTTTGCTCTTGAGGTCAGTCCTAAAGTCTGCTCCCAGCTGGAGAAGAGGCTACTCTGCTTTGGGTGAGGTGTTGCATCCTTTTCCTCAGCCTCCTCCTCTGCCAAACATCGGCCTCCTGGGGAGCACCACTGCTCAGGAAGGGAGGAAGGATCACTTGGATCACTGCTTGGGAGTTTCCCCATCCCGCCCACCCACAGGGACCCTTCAGTTTAATCTTGTCAGGCAGTGATTGCCTCCCTCTGGGACTGATCATATCACACAACCATCCACCCAAGCACTAGGATTTATTAACGTGCAGGTCTCTCCAAGAGGCTGTATTTTACAAGCCTGAGTCACGGGAAGGGGAGGAGACATTTCTCTTCTCCCTCATTGTAAGCTCATCCACAGCAGGCAGAGGTAGGGGACCTGGATCCCATGCTGAAGTCACCTCATCAGCTGGGTGCCAGCCCTGGGAATCTGGGAAAAAGGGAATTTGTACCTGAGGTGTCTGCACTGTCCTGAACTTCTGGGTCACATCTGCACCCTCACCCATCGTCCAACCCTGCTCCTGAAGGGAGTCCTGGTGCAGTCCCTGTGATCTGGGGTTGCAGATGTGAGATTTTATCTTGATTGTCAACTCTGGAGAAGCAGAAGGGTTGTGGCTAATGGCACAAAAACCAGGGAGCTCTCATTACCATTTGCCTCATGCTATGTCCCTCCTTCTGCTCTGGGATGCAGCAGGTGAAGTAACATGTGCCTAGATAACTCTGGGTATAAAATAGACCAATATGGGTGAATCGTATGTGAAGAGATCAGTAAATAATAATCAGTAAATAACCCCTACAAAAGATGTGTTTGTTTTTTTTTTTCTCTCTCTTTACACTCCAGTGTTTTTCTTTAGAAGCCAAATAATCATATCCATGCTTGGGACTTTCCATCCTGCTGAGAGACATCAGGTTTGATTAGCACATCAAGTGCCTGTTGAAATTAAAATTATCAGCAGCTAAAAGATGACCTGAATGGTGAGACAAGATACAAGCCCTCTAAGCAAAGGCATTTCTGTGAATGAAATGTGATGGAGAAGGGTCCTGTTTTTCTTTCAGGAGCACATGCAGGATCCTGCTCACATTTCTTGCTTCTTCTCTTTGCTGCTGCTTGTCTTCCCATGGTGACCCTCATATCACTTGGCTGTCACAGGACTCCTAAATGGACATTTTCACATTCATTAATTGAATTATTGACATGTGACAAATGCTCCACTGTGAAGCCAACCTGCCTTGACCCTCTACCTGCCTTAAAGGAGAGAAGAGCAATACATGAAATATCTCACTGCCAGAGTGAAGGTTGGCTGAGAGGAGCCTTGTGAGCTATCTGCTGGGCTCTGATGTCAGGGCCAGGTCCTCTGCCACCGACAGAGACGCGGGAGGTCCTTTTGTGGCTTCTCTGGAGGTAAGAAGTCAAGGAGGGGCAATTACAACCAATTGCTCCAGCCCGCGTTGGTTGGGTTGGGCCCGTGGGCCATGTTGCTGAGCTGGCAGTGAGTGATGGGTCACGTCACTGCTTGATCTTCGCTGGCCTCAGTTTTAACTTGTTCAGTCCCTGTGGCCATGAGTAAGATGAGAGGTTTTTGTGGGCACAGCCCGTGCCAGAGCTGCAGCACCTCTGCTCTGCCCCTGGCTGAGCCGAGCGTTTGAGCTTCCTGCAGACGTGCCATGACACTGGTGAGACCATTCCACTCCTCCATGGTTGCCACAGTTCAGTTTCTGTAGCTCCAGGTTTATACTTTGAATTTTTTCAGCCAAAACTTGCAGCCATGTGACGTCATTCTGTTTCTGCTGGTTGGGAGAGGCTCTGAGAGTGGAAACTGGCTCTTCTTGCAGTATTTATGGGCCTCAACATCGGCATCTTTGAACTCTCTGTTGCATTAGCCAAGAAGATTGACTTTCTAACCTCTCACTCAAAACCAGCTTTCCCCCTTTATTAGAGCTTTTCTCTGAACCATTTAGAGCTTTTCAACTTTCTTTTTGAAGTGAGAACCCCAGACATGGATATGTTTTTTCAGCAGCAAATGGTGAATATGCTGTTCTCACTCCTGGCAACCCCCACATATCCACATCCCAGGACCCTGTTTGCTCTCAGGACTTCAGCAAGAGGAGCTCGGGGCACACCACGAGTCACCACTCAGGCCCAGCTCTGGTAGTTCAGTGAAAATTAAACACTGTTGTATTAGTTCTGAAGGAGATGGAGTTTAGTCCACCCACCAAAGCTATTTAATTTTTGTGCGTCTGAGGCTTTGCTTTTTTCTGGTGATTATGCTCAAAGAAACAGTTGTCCAAACTGCAGGCATTACATGTATTCCTGACTCTGAACTCAGCCACACTGAAATAAAAACCCACTGATTCCAGTGGAAGAAGAGCCCAGCTGAGACATTTGTGTCCGACAATGCCGTGGTAGGTTCTGCGCTGCTGTGTTACATTAATGACCCCAAAGCTTCTCTCTTGGCTCAGGGACAATGATATAGACTGAGACCAGCCTGAAACTTGATTAATGGGAACATACACTACAGGAAAATGGCTTCGGCATTTGCAAGAAGACAGACAGCCTCAGGCATTTTGTGGCTTTTGACAGCTGGGAGCCATGAATGTCTGTTGTCTTTTTTTTTTTTTTTTAAGAAAAAAAAGCTCTCTGTAGAATGAACACATTCAGCAAATGGGGAAAAAAAAAAAAAAAAAAAAAAGAGGAAAGAAAACATTACGCCCAGCTGGGGTGAGAAAAATCTAGTCTATCAGCAAGATCGTCTCAGTGGCTAAAAGGCAGCTTCCTGGGTTTTGATGTTGGTGGGTTCATTCTCTGCATTCCTCCCTTCTCTTCTTAGATAGCTGGTTAAATTCTTCTAAATTCTTTTTTCCTCTGGGTCTTCATTCAGGAAAGACATCTGAGCTATGCGGGGAACTTGCAGCCAAGTTCCCCTGAGGGCACAGTGCAAGGATCTGGGTGCTCACAGTGAGCAGGACACACTCTGGCGAGCCTGCAGGGGTTGGTGGGAGTGAGATTCCACTTTGAGATCCAGAGGAAGGAATCACGGGAGGACAAAGCAAGAACGGAGAGTTCTGACCCAGTTTCACTGAGTGGGATGGGAAGAATGACAGGAGGGGATCCATGATATTTGCCCCTCAGAATCATTGCTGGTTGCTCACACAGCCAGACAGATCCTGCTGCCTGTGGTTGTACCAGGTTGCTGGTCCTTGAAGTCAGAAAGGCAAGAAAAATAATTTATGGAATAAAAATACAGTTTTGAAGAATATTATGCAGAATAGCTCATGGTGAATGTATTGTGCAGGTTGAATCTGGCCCATGGATTGTGTGCTTGGCATGTCTGCTTTAAAATTAATCATTTGTTTGAGTGATATCGCTATTTGGGATGCTTTCCTGAGTTTGGGACATAAAATGAAACTTTAGGGAAAACTTCCTTAATCCAACAAATACATCTGTTTCAGGCATATGAGTGTTTTCTGTTGTTTTTCATGGAGTTCTTTATAGCTTTCAGATGGGACACTCCCAGCTTCCTCCAGAAATTTCACTTGCAACAAGTTCAACTTCTGGTCAGCACTGAAAATCCACGAAGAATATCAAGATGTTCGGGGTCCCAGATACAAAAGCCAGGAAGGACTAGCAACACTCAGCAGTGATTACATTTGTTTCCTTTCCATAGGAAAGGATTGATTTCTGCATTAAAAGGAGTGCATTTCTTACAGAGCAGGCAGCGTGATGGATGGCCATACTAATAACATAGGATTTCTTCTCTAAGACGAGGGAACAGGTTAGAGGCTCTCCTCTTCCTCCTCCTCTTCCCTTACAGGAGGGGAAATAGACACTAATTTACAAAGATAGGCTGCCGTGTGTGACGGCTGGCAGAGCACATGACTGATGGCTCTGTGCTTGGATATTGTATTATAGGTCTCAGTAACGAGTCCCCAAGGCCCCCTTATGTCCCAGCCCAGGGACAGGTCCCTCCTCTGCTGTGATTTGCTGTGCCTCCCGCAGCTGCTGGTTCTGCTGTCAGCAGGACACCCCTCCTGAAGGCCTTTTTAGTGCCTGTCATTGACTCTCAAGACCGGATGCCTGTATTCCCCGAGGTCCATGGGATGTGCCCGTGGGTGTGAGGGGAGCGATCCCTTGACTTGGAGAGCACTAGGCAAAGCCTTTGCCAGCTGCTCAGGTGTAGTCTGAGAAAAGTGGGGACAGAGTTTTGCACAGTGAGAGAGAGAGGCAGAGCTGGCAGGGACGGGAGTGGGAGGCTGAAACCGTAATTTTCTCCCTCTGATCTGCCTTGCTCGTAAAACAGGCATTTCCAGCACTTGAGGAGTGGTCTGCACATGGGATATATCACTGTATGCCGGTTCCCCCAGGAGTGGGTTCAAAGTGAAGGCAATGCTTCATCAGAGACCTAATTGAGGAACTGAGCCTGAAGTCTGGAAACCTGTTTCCTCCATCCTGTTTGATTTCAGTTCTACTTGCCTGGAAAACTCAGATCTGTGCATCCGTGTGCCAGCTCTGTTCTCTTCCCTATGGCACCACACATCTTTTCACAAATTATCGAGATGATGCTCATGGCTGCATTTCCTTGTTACCCTTTGGCTGCCTGTATTTAATATTTATAATAACCTGTGTTGTGTTTCCTGCAGTTGTAGCTGTGTGCTTCCCTGGCAAAGGCCAATGTTGTTTAAAGGCCATTTCTTTTTTTTTTTTTTTCATTCTGGGAGGGAGATTTTGCTGCTTATATATCAATATGATGGCTTGCAGTGTTCTGGCAAGCTGGAGAAAGGAGATAAGAATGAAAAAAATGCTGCATTTCATGACCCAGGGGCTTATGCTCTGTGTGCTTCACTGTGGACATTTAACAATCACGAGAGAAGGTCTTCTATGCCCCTTAAAATATCCTCATCTTTAATGTAAATGAATCAGAACCATTTTTTCATGGTTGGGTCATGCAACTCCAGAGTCAGAGGGGATAACACTGGGTATATTGTATATATGGATGAAGAGAGAGAGCCCTGACAGTGAAGCAGACACTTAGTACAGAGAGATGGAATAAGGAGAGGGCGAACTAGCTTTATGTGTTTAATTTCTGTGTTACATTTGGTTTCTCTTCTGAATGCCCCTGAAGTGAGAGGTGACATGTGGGTCGGCAAGGTGCTGAGCCCAGGGCTGGGAGCTGTTATCTGCTCTTGGCACTGCTGCTACCTTGCGGGGTGATTTTACGTACACCTTTTCCCTCTTTGTTCCCACTGTAGCTTTTCTGTCTCACCCAGTCATGCCACAAATACTTTGGAGTAGGGATCATCTGTCCCTCTGTGGTTACTCAGTGTCTGGGACCATGAGGTTTTGCTCTTCTCTCTGTTATTTCTTTAGTATAATTTTTATGAGAGTTCTGACTCATTGGAGCACATGATTCAAAGGGGGTGGAGGGGTTAAGACTGGTGCATCTGCCTAAGGAGAAATAGGATGGGACTTGCAGTTGTCCTTCCTTACAGACCCAAGGCTGCCTCTCCACCCCATGCCAGGCTCGCTGCTTACTGGTTGGGTTAGGTTTGATAGTTTCTCCATGTGGTCAGGACCTACCCCTCTGACAGGATCTGGCAGACCTTATCTTGCTGTTTGCATCGGGGTGCTCTGTCAGTACTTAGTGTATGGAGCAAATCCAGAAGTGCTGTGGAGGGCAGGAGCCCACCAGCCCCACTGCTCCTTGGACGGAGGTGACACTTCCAGGGATTCAGCCCCATCCAACCCTTTTGTGTAGCTAGGGAAATGCCATAAGGAATGGAAATACAGTAATAAATACATGAAATTCAGACAAATTTTGGAAGAGCAGGTGTTGGACCCCAGTGCTTCAGACCAGGTGCTTGCTGCCTTGATTTGTATCCCATCCCACACCCCAAAGGGCTGCTGATCCTGCAGTTCCCTGCAGGGCTCTCTGTGCTCTCAGGATCTTGCTGAGTCCCTTAAGAGGAGGAAAGCATTTTTGCTCAAGGTCATGCTTTCAGTGTGACAGCGGGAGAAGCTGTGTAAATGAAAGGTTTGCATAAAAAAAGGGAAAGGTAGAGCCAGACTGGAAAAGACCCTTTTTTATTTTTTTTTTCTTTTTTTTCCCCCTGGGCATCTCACTTGCATTTCACAAAGGAGACTTGTCTGCTGGGCTATGAGTGTGGCAGGGCCAAGTCCGTGGCACAGCTCTTAATGCCAGGGGTGGGTAAGAGGCTCTGAAGTGTGCTGATGGTATTAAGGAGCTGCGTATGAATTTTCATTGTGCCCTCTATGGATTTCTTGCTATCTGTGCGTGGCTGAGATGCACTTGCAGCCCTCCAGCATACTGATGAGCCTCTGGCATTAGTATTCAGCACCAAAAGCCGGAGCTGTTAGACGAGGAACGACGGTGTGAAGGGGAGAACTGATAATTGATTAGGTTGTATTATAATATTGACAACCCCGACCCAGCTCCCTTGCAAAGGAGACTTACCAAGTACCAGCTGAGAGCCTCAGCACCATAAATAAGTGACTGTGGAGGAGATGTGTATTTTGGGTGCGGGGTTTCTCTCTGGGGAATTCACAAAGAGGGAAACACGTGATTGACAAGGGGCTGGAAAAGTCAAGTCACAGGCTCCTCTGTCTGTCTGCACACACATGGTTTCTATTAGCAGGGCTCACAAGCACCCACCCCTAACTTGGCACAGTACTTGGCACCAAGTTTACTTAAAATTAGGCTCAGGCTAGAGGTGCTTTTGTTGAACTGGGCCCTAAGTACATGATCACATGCAGCACTTTGGGCTAAGAGTGCGAGGGGACTGCTGGCAGGCTGATGTGTTCCAGATGTTCCAACCGAATGTGAAATTACCCCTTTGCCCTCTGGATTTGGGTTAAATCACTGGGTTTGGGGTTGCCCAAGGTGTTGGATATAGGGGCAGGTGCAGTGTGCAGACTGAAGGTTACTATGCAGGGGTGCCCTGCAGCTGCAGGAGCCACAAACAGATTTCATGGGTAAATTAATTTAAACAGGTGAATGACTTTGCTCTGGTTTGTTGTGTTTAACCTTTGCTGCAGTCAATGGTTTATCTAGACCTGTGGATAAACAACAGAAAAACCCAGAGGCTAAACCAATGTGATGTTTTTTTGTCAAGTTTTCAAACAGAGCTGATTTATAGTGGGCACAAAAATATGAGCGAGTGGTTATGCTTTTTAAAAATAAATTAAAGACAACATTTGCAATGAACGGAGCACATGACCCAGCCAACTTTTTTTCTGAGCACTTTTTTTTTTACAAGAACAATGGTGAGGAACAGCCCCTGCTTTTATGATTAGCTGAGAATGGTTGCGAACATTTCCTTGACACCAAAGGCAAACGTGAGGCATTATGAATTAATATTTGCAAGGCAGCATTTTGAGGCCTCTGAGCTCAGCAGACCTGTAATAAAAGAGGGAGCAGTGATCATTACTTCTGTTTGCAAAGCTCAGGGTAGACAGTGGCTGGGGACCAATCTCTGAAATTATCTAGCTGTGCTAGATGTAATTGGGGAGCAGGCGGGGGGTTTCCAATAGGGTGGATTCACTCCCTGTTGGTGAGGCAGGAGATGGAGAGAGACACACTGGTGATATCTATCACGAGCAGCAGACATCTTTGACAGTGATCTGCACTGCAGCAATTTTCTCCTGGCCGGGCAATTATTACCTGTCAGTCCCAGCTGTTACCTACAGGACCCCAGTTATCAATTACTTGAGGGTGTTATCCCCAGCATCGATTATTTTATTAGCTCCCTGATGAATCACTTGTGTCAACCACCTGAGCCTTGGAGACCAACCTCTGCTGCAAGTTGCTGAGCCCTGACCAGCACCAAGTCACCCACTGCGGCTTCCCAAGAGGCAGGTGGTTCCCATGGGTCACCTTCCCGCCTGCAAGGGTTCTGGAAGGAGCCCTCATCCCCTTGCTCATCACAAGATGCTTGTGGCTGCCTCATCTGGCTCCATTTTTGAAGCCACCGTGTGAGTGCCAGGCGGGAGGAGGAGAGCGTGACTGTCCCACTGCCCCAAACAGATGGCACAGCAGAGCTGCACCCCTGGCAGCAAACACCAGGGGCCATTGTTTCCAGTGCTCCGAGAAAATAGATGGGTGACACGCAGACAGCTGCAGAAAATGTTCCCCAGACTGTGTTCATGCAGTGGATTAAAAAAGAAAGAAAGAAAGAAAGAAAAAAAACCAAAACCAAACCCAAGAAATAAAAGTTATTCATTTCTGTTTAATGATGAGCAGTTCCTGTGGGGAGTGGTGAGCCAGCAGAGGAGATGGTCTGGAAGCAGCAGATGCACGTTGCAGCAAGAGCTCTTGATTCTCCCTATTTTTAACCCAGGATCTGCAGGAATGTAGTGCCTCCCTGTTCAGTTCTGCCCTCTCCTAATCAGTGTCCTCAGGCATAAAGGCAGAAAAAAAGGACAAATCCCACCAGATGAAACCATTCCTACCTGCTCCTAGAAGAGCAAAGCTTGTTGATCTGCAGGTGGGGAGAGGGCCTACAAGAAATCTGAAAAGGGACTTTTGACAAGGGCGTGGAGTGACAGGACAAGGGGGAATGGCTTCAAAGTGACAGAAGGCAGGGTTAGACTGGATGTTAGGAAGAAATTTTTCCCTGTGAGGGTGGTGAGGCCCTGGCACAGGTTGCCCAGAGAAGCTGTGGCTGCCCTGTCTCTGGGTGTGTAGAAGGCCAGGTTGGATGTGGCTCTGAGTACCTGGTTTAGTGGAAGGTGTCCCTGCCTGTGGTGGTGGGGAGGGGGTTGGAAGGAGATGGTCTTTGAAGTCTCTTTGATTCTCTAGTAAGTGTGAAACACGATGCTGTTCCGAGTAGTGTCACCACCCACAGCCCTTGTGCAGCGCCAGCTGAAGCAGTTGGAGAAGACACCAGGCTCTTGTTGAGCACAGCCTCTTGGTATCTGCCCACTTAAGGGCCATGAGGGTGTCAAACACAAGACCTTTGTACGATTTAAACCACCCTGCCTTGTTGTGGCTGCAGTGGGTTTGGGAATGATGGTATAAACTGCTCTGGCCCTCGATGGATACAGAATAAGCCAGTGCCTGGCACCAAGTCTGAGGAGCAGACACCTGAAGGCAGCATCTAGATGGGAGGATTTCCAGTTTGATTCAGATGCTGCAGTCAGTTTGTTCATGTTTGGCTCCTTCTCAGTATAATACAGCTCTTCAGAGCAGAGAGAAAAGATCCAGCTGAGTGAAAATCTTTGAAACGGGGTATAAAGAGCAAAAACATAGCCTAGGGAGCCTGTCTAAAGAAAACAAACAAAAGGCAGAGAGGAAATGGGAAGCAGTGGATGGTATGTTACACAGTGTACGAGCCAACAAGAAATATCTGCAGGTCATCCATTCCTCCAAACCTCGGAGAGGACATAGGTCCCTGGGTTAAATTACAGCCCTCCCTCTCCCCCCAGCCTCTATTATTTTGTCTCCAAATGCCCAGCAACAGCAGTGACAAAAATAGTTTGCGAAGTCTGACAAAAATCCTTATTTCCCAAAGTTTTGCCAAGCCTTGTTTCATGTCTGAAGCGCTCTGGCTGTTTCTCCTCAACTCAAGGCTGACCTTCCGGCTGCTCCGTCCCTCCCTGATCCGATGGAGAGGGAGAAATGTTTGGCATTAACCAGCCCTTCAAAGCCCCCTCCCTGGCTGTGCCCCTCGATTCTTATTTTTGTTTCTTCTTCTGTAAGCGTTGCCTCTAAAGCGAGATTTTCTTTGGTTTGTAGTACTTCACACTTCATATTTCCTTCGTGGCTGGAGGGCTGTGGAGAGGGAGCAGCGGGGGAGTGCTGAAAGCAGCCTCCGAAGGGACGTCGTCAGCCTTTTTTTGGGCAGCCCCGCGGCAGGGGAGGGTTCGCTCTTGGCATTCAGTGAGCGCCTCTGGCTCCCACCCTGGCACAGGGATGTGGCACAGAGCAGATCCAGCTCCTTTGGTCATCCTTCAATTGCAGACAACAGACTAAATAGTCTGCAGTGAAGCAATTATCTTAATAAAGATAATTTCAGCTTTGCTGGGGTAACTGAGGAGAGCCCACAGACAACAAGGATGTTTGGCAGTGACTAATTTTTGCAGTTCGTTTCTGGGAGTATTTATTTACTTGCTGAGCATTGGGGTGGGAGTTGCAAAGCGAAAAGCTCTGAGATGCAGTGGGTAAATCAGGGGAATAAGCAGATATCCTCCCTGCTTTCAATGGCAGATGATTATCCAGCTTGTTGCTGTGCTTGCTCCCCCTGCAGCTTTCTTTCTTATTTTCTTTTTCCTTTTCTTTTTTTTTTTTTTTTCCTCCTTGGGATTTTGCTGACAGAGGAAACTACTGTCAGGCCACCTTGGATTTCATGTGGCTGCTCTGGCTCGTGTGGCAGCAGCACAGATGGATTGGACACTCCTGCTGCTGCACCGAGCAGGGTTTGCCTGCCAGCGCTGGAGATCTAACAAGGCACTCTCAGCATAATCCCAGAGCTAAGGAAAGGCAGATGATCTGCCTCAGAGCCCGTGGTCTTTGATGCTAACGAGGCCAGGTATTAGGAGCTGTTGCACGGTGTGCGGCACCACCCACCGTGGTGATTGCCTGGTTTGCTGCCTCCCCTGCGTTTCTGGCTCATTTGTTCCAAGGACCACTGTCAATTCCGTGGAGGGCAAGGAACTTTATGAAAGCTTGTTGTCAGCTTTCCCCATTATTTGCTTGGATTTGGCCCAGTTTATTCTTCTTAGAACAACACTAAGTAATCTCCTGCACTTCTGCTGGAGCAGATATGAAGCAGGGGAGACAGATCTACAGACAGGGTCCATCCAAGCCTGAAGTTCCTCAGATGCATTCAGAGAAGGGAAGATGTGACCTAAAAGAGAATCATAGAATCATTAAGGTTGGAAAAGACCTCTAAGACCACTGAGTCCAACCACTAACCTAACACTGGCAGGTCCACTACTAAACCATGTCCCCTTAGAACCACATCTACATGTTTTTTTGAATACTTCCAGGGACAGTGATTCCACCATTCCCTGGGCAGCCTGTTCCAGTACTTGACCACCCTTCCAGTGAAGAAATTTTTCCTAATATTCAATTAAGGTCGTCATTGGCACCTGCTGGGTTTGTTCTTTCATTCCAATTCTTGGAATCATGGTAGTGTTCAAAATCCAGAACCGGGGGGTGATGTGTCCTGAGTTGCCCAGAGAAGTTAGACCAAAAGGTCTGCTTCAAAAAGAGGACCTGTGTGCAAGGATTTCTGGACATAGGGGAAGAAACTTCTTTGAAAGCAGGCAGCAATGTGACTAATGAACCTAAAGTCTGCTGAACAGCCTGGCATCCCTTACTGTAACAGCCTGCAAGTCATTATCGGTATTTTTAGGTGCCTGATGGCTCCAACGACCTGGCTAGGGCTGCCTAAGTCACTACTGAAAATGGGAATCAGGTTCTTTAGTCACACCAGCACGATTCCTTCTACCTAATCTACCCACCTAACAGCCAAACATTTAGCAGAAGCAGCTGCTCAGAGCAAACTGTGTGGCTGGGAAGAAGGACAGACAGCCAGAAGGTGACTTTTCTCTTTCCAGGATGTGTGTCTGGGTTAGGATAGGCACATGACCTGATGGAGAAGTTTGTCTTTGCACTTGGATTGCAAGGGAGCCCTGAAGACTCCAGTCATCTCTGAGCTGGGTGTCTCATTCAAGGCATGTAGCTTGTAGGTGGATAAAATTAGATAAAGCAAAACTTCCACGTAGACGCTGCCACAAGTTTTACCCTGTGTTTTTAAATAGTTTTGTATAAATAACACTGGGGAATGACACAACCCAGGTCTGCAAGGCATTAGCACTCTCCGGCACGCCGTACATTTCACATGGAATGCTGTTAGCAGCAGGGAAAAGGCCAAGCCAGACCTTCTGATCTAAGCACGCTCAAGTTTCAGAAAAATCTGGATCTGGAGGAGGATCTGAAGTTTTCTTCTCTCCTCTATCTTTACAAGGAGCCACATCACCTTGCCCAGCATTTCTGGGCCCACAGTTCCCTAACTATTTCAACCCAGCTGCTGCACCCCTGGGTCCACCTTGGCTTCAGACAAGCTCCAGATGAGTCAATCAGATCTTTTGCTGCTCTGTGAATGTGAAACCCACAGAGGTTGTGCAGGCCTTTCCTAGACATTGGCTTATGCAGGCTCTGTAGAGCCACCTTGAATTAAGCAGAGAACTATGTGGCCTCAGGTGTGAAACAGATGTGGTGCAAAATGCCCGTACAAATGTATAAGATGGCAGAATGGCTCCCAGGATCTGCTGGGGAGATACTGCATGGAGGGAATAGCCACCTGATCAGATGCTGCTGAATTGCTCTGCCTTCCCTAGCCACCACCCTTCACCTGAGAGACGGTAACTGCATCTTGCATCTTTCATCTGTCCTCTGCACAAGTAAAGCATTTATATTTAAGCTGCTGTCATGAATTCATTCCAGTTTTCAGGCAGGGGACACTGTGAGTGCTTGTACACAGAGCAGTATCTCCTGAGGCTGCTGAGCCAGCAGCACTCACCCTAACTAAGCCCTTGGAGGATCCAAGTGCTGCCCTCATTATTCCCAGCTGTTTTGTATGCACCATGGATCCTGGGGACAGCACACGGAAGTTCTTACCCGTAAACCCACACGCCAGACGTGGCAAGCAGTGCCTCTCACACAGGTTGTTCTGAGGTGTCCCCACCCATTCCACAGTTTTGCATCGCCCCGAAAATCTTTCTCTCCCCGTTATACCTGCTGTTTCAAGGGCTTTCAGCTTTTCGGCTTGCTTTGTGAGAAGTCTGGCCCCACAAACCACGAGAGGCTGCAAAAGCCCTGAGCACTGCCTGTGGCTGAGCCATCCCAGGTGGCAAGGCACTGACGCAGAAGTGCACGTGGTTTTGCATTTTGTGTTGGTATTAGTAATTCCTCACTGAGGAATCTCATATTTTTTCCCCAACGCTCTAGGCTGACAGGAGGTGGGAAAGGCCCAGAGGAGAGGAAAAAATATGTGTGCCTCCCTGTGAAAGGTCTTCAGGGATTGAGGGGGGAATACCTGGGGGAGGTGAGTGGCTGTGGTGCAGCTGGAGTCTGCCCAGGTGAGGAGGCAGGACAGGTTTGCTGATTTATTGGGGTCTGAGCATAGGGTTTGCAACACTGGTGCTGTGCCACAGGCAAGAAACCTCACAGCCCTGGGCTGCTGTGCTGGCAGGTGTGCCAGGTAACACCTACACACACCAGTGCACACTCACACACACACATACACTGCTTCAGCAAGGCTCTGCTGCTCATTTGAACTCTAGTGTAGGACCACAGAGGTTCTTCCTTTTCAGAGTCATGGGGCAATCGTGGCATAACGTGACTGTCCCGAGATGCAGAGGAGATAACAGAGGAGAGAATTTGCCATCTGTCCCTGGAGTTATGAAACACAATCATAACTGTGTCTGTAACTTTAGAGAGCACAAATAGACTGAGGAAATTATAGTGTGCTTCCACATGCTTTAAATCTAGGGCTGGTCCTGTGCTCCTCTGTGTATAACCAGGGTTGAATCCTTCTCCTTGCTGTTTTCCTTTAATTTAATATTCCTTGCAATAGATGGTTTCCCTTAATATGACTAATGTAAAACATGCTCCTTTTCTGACTGTGGCAGGAGCCTCTGGCTCAGGCTGCCCTGCACGTCGCCGTGGAGTCTGATGTTGGGGAGGGTAATGACTCTGGGAAGTTTGACACTGAAATGACATATTGGGAGTATTTACTGGGCAGAGCAGGGGAGATGAATTATTTTGTTGTAAATGGTTAGATCTGGGCTCCCTCAAAATGCAAAATAACTCTTGCTATTAGACTGGATGCTGGAGGATGCTAATTTTTAGGAAACAAAAGTGGATCGTTTCCTAGATGGTTACATTTACAGACATATTTGTGTTCCCTTTTAATAAAGCAAGTATGTCTGCCCTGTGCTGAAAGCCCAGGCCTGCTTCCCAAACACAGGCTTGCAGCCCCAAGCAGAGTTTATAAAGTGTACAAGGGAACACAACAGGATCCCACTGGCAGGAGGGGGGCCCCCCCTTGGAATCGAATTGCAAACTGGAGGCCTGGTCCCCAGGGCAGAGGTTGGCCCTGGGAAGGGCAAGCCGAATTTCCAGACCCAGTAGAATGAACTCATCCGTCATTGTCATTTTTTTTAAATTGTTTTCTGAGTTGTACTGCTGATCTTTTAATAGGGCGCGATCCAAAACACGCTGCTGTGCTGTGGGTGGCATGTGTCCCTGGTCCCCCACTGTCTCTGCACAGACTGATGGGGGGACAGGCTGGGGACAGGCTGCCTTGTAAGGACATATCAGAAATCTCCACCCTTGACTGGTGCTGAGAGGGAGAAATGTCTCTGTTACTGATGGGCAATGAATTGCAATGAAGGGACACGTGCCCTTAGGCTGTGGTTTCACAACTATATTAACACTCTCTTAAGGACCGGCTTTGGTCTTTCCAGCTGCTCACTTCGGCCTTTTTTGTGTCCCGCTAGTGGATTGTGGAGATCATCCAGGTGATAAAACCTCTCTTTTATCTTTTTTTTCCTACTAAATGAGGCTTTCCTTCTAAACCACATCCATTCTCTGAGCGGGGCTGCGTGGCCAGGCACCCTGCAGCGGGCAGGTGACGGGGGACTCAGCTGAAGCAGCCGCATCACCGCATGTGAGACAGATTCAGTGCCCTTTCTTAACTATAGCAGAGCTGGGTGACCCTCAGCCATCCCTGTGAAGAGTTCGTGTCTCCAAGACGCGAATTTGCAATCAGTTGAGCTGGATGCAGCCGCGTTCAGAATAACAAGAGGCTGCACGGCCGGGTGGACACCTGCAGTATCAGTCCTGAGGTGGGACTGCAGCCCTGCAGCATCCCAGAAAAGCGAAGGTGAGCTTAAGGGTCACGCAAGACTTTTGGTTAATATGGAACCCTTTTACTCCCCTTTGGTTTTAGGCTTCTGAGTTAGATTTGGTTCAGGATTTCTGATTTTCTTTCCAACACTGTGCTTCTCTTAACGACTCCTGTAACTCCAGGATTCAAAGATGTGAGATGCGCACTGAATCCCTCTCCCTGCCAAGACTAGGTCTGATGAGGGAAGACAGCGACTGGCAAGGACACGAGCAGAAATTCCCATCCTCCGAGGCGCTGCCGAGGCTGACTCCCTTTGCAGCCAGGGCAGGAGATGGTAAGAGCGCAGTTGCCCGGCGGGACCCCTTCCTTTACACTGTATCAGGGTGGCTGCCATCAGCCAAAACACAGGCAGGGATTTCCAGGGACTAATCACAGCCCTCGGTAATCCCCCCGGCCCCGCACCCAGCACGAGGTGTCCCCGCCGGGGTGGGATGCCCGGCGGGTGTCTGTGCGTGTGTCCCAGCCCCGGCAGGCAGCCGACTTCAAAGAGCCCACGAAGCTTATGCAGGTCAGCAAAGGAGCCAGCGTGCCGCTATCCCAGCACGCTCTTATTAAGGGAACTGATACCCTGTTAATTATATCCTCGTCTTGCCAGCCTGTCCCTGCTCCAACACCCTTCCCCTCCTGCCTGCCAGGCATTTCCGATCAGCGCGCAGACTCAGGCCTTTGCTTCTTGCTCACCAAGTCTTCACCTCCTTGTTAACTGCCTGACAGCTTGTCTCTTTGCTCTGCAGCTCCTTGTCCTTTTCCTGTCTATACGTCTGTCTCTGGTGGCCTTGTGTATCTCTTCTCCTATCAGGGAGGCACTCAGTGGGTGTCAGGGCACTGCTGCCTCCCGAAACCCAGCGACCCTGTCCAGCGTGCAGACCCGATGGGCAGCATGTGGCCCCTTCTCTCCTGCTTAATCCCTCTTTGCTCCTTCTCCTGAAGGCTGTGACAGAAGAAAGATCTGCCAGAGAAGCCTTTGTTTTGCTCAGATCATATAACAGTGTGGCGGGAGAGCGGGAGAGAAGTTTTTGAGCGTGTTTTTGAGCTTTAGGCCTGAAAGAGCAACACGAACCTCCAAGCTGTGCAGCAGGTTGGGGAGCTGCTGGATTTCACTTTACATGGTGGGAAAAAACTGGGGCTGTGTGGGGAGCAACTCCTTTCTTCACTGAAAGGGGTGATCAGGCTATCCAGGGAAGTGATGCCTGTAAACGTTCAAAAAATGTGTGGATATGGCACTTGGGGACGTGGGTTAGTGGTGAACACAGTGATGCAGTGGTGGTGGTTGGACTTGATGATCTTAGAGATCTTTTCCCAACCAACTTTATGATTCTATGATTCCTGGATCAATCACACCCCAACATGATCTCCACCTATAGCTGGGAATGGCAGAGTTGGTGTTCCCATGGCCCTTTTTCCCAGCAGTATCTGCAAGCCTGAAAACACCCAGCACATGCTGAGTGATCAGAAGAATTCTCAACACGGATCTGCAGGGACCAGTGTGGTCTGGTGGGAAGATCCTGCTGACTGAAAACACTTTAGGCTAGTTGGTAGAGCCCTGGAAGCAGTGCTGTTGGCTGTG
>JAYRBT010000177.1:59544312-59576232 GCA_036023395.1 Myiotriccus ornatus | reverse complement strand
TTTCTCCATGCTCAGCTCTGTGACTCTCGGATCCCCAGTTATCGAGCAGGACTTTTCCAGAGCGAAGTCTTCTAACAGCATTTGCCACTGATTCCTTAGATTTCTCTCCCTGGTCCCTCCCCATGTAGGTTCTTTGATGTGCAGCTGGAGCCAGCAGTGAGCTGTGCAGTACAGCAGCTCCTCCCTCACACCTTCCTGCTTATCTGACCACACATACTGTTAATATTTCCTCTAAGGTGCTCGGCTCCCACGATAACACTACTTTATCAACAAAAAGCCTTTAAACATTTTGCTGGCAAAAGGAACATTTTCACAGTTTTATGGCAGATTATATGGCCATTAATGGTTTGATCCTGCAGGACCAGCTCTGCAATCAGCTCACACAGTCCTGCACAAGCACAGGACATCTGGGACCCCGTTCTTTGGGAAATATTGTTCCATGTTATTGCAGGCACAGTTTACAGCCATGAAGACTCAGTTTGAAGGTGAAGTCACTACTGACGATGAGGGTTGTCTCAGCCTCTTTCTTCATGCCTGGCAGTGAGTCTTTAATCTTAGGGGCTTGTAAAAGTTTCTATCCATGTGGGAAAGAGACTTCACTGTGTGCACCAGACAGTTCTTCCTACCGTGTCCTGGTGCCCAGGTTTGCAAGCCAGAGGGATGTTCCAGTGTGATCTTCCCTCTGATCAGGTCTGTGCAACGTGGAATCTGGAACCACCAACGTGTGAAGGTTCACCACCTCCATGGATTTGCCTTCACTGGAGCCCCGGGCCTGGCAAAGACTTCCCGAGTTTAGTATAGAGGAAAGAAGAAGTAACATGAACAATCTCCTTTGTTTCCCTGTGTCAGTCCTAGCTGGGCTGAATGAACTTCCAGGAAGATAACATGGCCAAGTGGTTGCCTCCATGAAAGGGTATAATTAGGAAACTGGACACATTTTTCCCCATCACTGGTCTTGGCTGGCCTGAGTAAAAATGTCTCCCTTCAAAACAGATGCACAGGCTGTTTTCTTTATGTCACACAGGCCATGTGAGGATTGCTTCTCCTCAGTCTGGGTGGAGAGGTTGGGGACTATTGGACTTTCTCACAGCTGGAAAACCTTCATTGTCTGGTCAGAGCCTGCAGACACTGTCACATGCCTGAGTGCTCACAGTCTGGAGGGTTTGTATTGGCCTGGGATGAACAGACGCTAATCTTGTCTCTGCTTCATGTCTCCTTGGAGAGTTACACCACTCTCTCTCTGCTGGCCCCCATCACAGGACCTGGCATAAAACACCACGAAAAACTGTTTCTTATGGGAGTGGAACAGAAGCTGGTTTAGTATTTTTCAATCAACCCTTTTTCTTACGGTGACACTCATGGGGAGGACACAGTTGTGATTTCCACTGAATGGATAGCTTGGCATTGTGGAGTGATTGAAAGCATTTTGGAACTCACCAATTAAAATAGTTTAGATAATAAGTAAATACATACAACAAGTATTCCAAAGAATTTGAAAGTCCATTAAGACATGTTGCTCCTGAGGCTAAGCTGGCATTTGTAGTCCTCATGTCTATGCCATGGTTATTTCTGGAATACTGCAGCTCCATGAGAATGTTCTAATACCAGTAAACGTATGTTCATGTGTATTTTATGTAAAGGACTGGATGGAATCCCAGAGCCATATTGTCCAGGGTCCTGTTTCTTAACGCCTGGGACCGTGTTCAAGTGGCCAGAGGAACCCAGATCTCCCGACTAGAACACGGCCAGAAGAATCCTGGAAGACTCTCTAGCCTCGGGGACTGTTCAAGTTATGAGTGTTGTTTTTGGATGATGGCAAAGGTTTAATAAAATGCTGCAGCTGTAGGAATCACCCTCACTGGAGAGTTTAACTCCCCGTGTCAATATGTGATTTACATTTCCAGCCTCCACGTATCCAGCCTGCGCGACTCCTCCGTCAGTGGGGTGGGCAGACCCAGCGCTTACTTTGGCAGAAGAGTTCCTCGAGTCTTGTTTAATTAGAACTCAGACCAGCTTCCTGGAGATTGTGGGAACCTCATTAGCAGCCCAAATAGAAACTTGAAGAGGCCAACTCAGTGGGAAAAGATTGCTTGCTAAGAACTTTACTTACCAAGAACTTAACCTCTTCAAGAGTCGCGTCTCTTAGGCACAGCAGAAGAATTTATGGCTGGAATACAAGGTCTCATAATCTTCCAAATGTTGGAGGTTTTGTTTTTCAATGTGAATTAAAACCTCTCAAAGGAGCAGACAAAATCTTTCTGGCTCAGCAGTCTCCAGTTATTCTTAGGTATCCTCTCTTCAATTGGTTTTAATTAAAGAATCGTAGAATTATATAATGTTTTGGGTTGGAAGGCACCTTAAAGACCATCTAGTTCCAACTCTTCTACTGTGGACAGGAACACAATTCTTGATGTCTGTCTCAATGCTCTTCCACCATTTGGAGATACTGATTGCTGATTTGCTGTCCTCATCCTTGCCTCACTTGGCAATGTACATTTGTATTTTAATATATTTCAGTCTATAAAAAAATCCAGTTATTTTAATATTTAAGATGTAACAATACTTTTAGACACCTAACTCACCTATAAACAGCTAAATTTAGTTCACTTAATCTCAGATGACATCCCACCTATTGTGTCTTCAGAAGGTTTTAGAGAGTTCTTCCTAGGCTAAGCTGACAAGCAGTGTCTGCTTCAGGACTGACATGGAAAAGACCTACAAAGTACAATTAGAGCACTTGAATTGTAGCTCAGTAAATGCACACACTTGCCTGTCTCTGTGAGAACTGGATGGAGTCTCAGGGCTATGATTTGCAGTTGTTCTGTTCTGTTTAATTTTGGAACTACGCCGAAAAGGCTAAAGGGACCCAGTTCTGCTGATCAGAAGAAGCACAGAAGACTTCTGGAAGAGCAGCTGATTGCTCATTTCCTGTCCCCATCCTTGCCTCATGCTGGCAACACTGCCATATATTTCAGAGGAGAAATATGTGTTGGTCTGTAAAAAAATCCATACATTTTTCCTACCCTAAAGACATGATTATCCTCCTGCTTCTTTGGCCTCGGCAGACATGGAGAGGGAAAAACAGGATGCCTGTATCTACCTACCACTACAGCATTGTTTACAAAATCCTAAGGATGAATGAGGTTGGTGAGGTTGTGTTTTCTTTCTTTCCTTTTTTTTTTTTTTTTTAATTTTTAATTAAATGCATCCCATCCAATCAGGAAAGAAATCAAATCTCCAGTTAAAATAAAGGAAAATCAAATAAACATACATGTGTTTTGAAAAACAATATTGTCCATGGGAGGGGGGCAGATCAGGGAAGAAAGACCAAGGAGCCTTTATAAAGGAAAGACCTTTTCGTAGGCAATTCTTGCAAGACATGAAAAAAGATTCCCACTGCAATTTCCTCTTCTGGAATTATCCCAGGCTGAAAGATCTTTGGTCTCATGTTCATGAAAGACAAAGCACAGGGGCAAGATTTCTCAAATCCCTGTTACTATTGTGCTGGAGAAATAATCCTGCTTTGCTGAGTTGTTTTGACTCTTTCCTACCTCTGCTAATAAAAGTAACTTATTGCAAGGGTTGCAAAAAAGTTTCCCCAGTCCAGACACCCACTGCAAAGAAAGTGGTTTGCAAAAAATTAAAAGAAAGTAGAAGAGAGAGTGTCCTGCTGCCTTGATTGCAGCAAACCATGAAATGCTCAGAGGAAAGATGGAGCTCATTGTACTTCTTGGTGGCTCCCAGAGCCTCTGCTGACTTCAGATGGGGGCAGATCCTTCCTTCTCTGCAGAAAGACCAAACAAACCACCTCTGTTTCCCAGTGCTTGTACTATGGTGTTCTCCCCCAAAATCTGCAGGATGCCTTTTGGGGTCTGCAGCCATGGCAGTGGATCATTTGTAGCCCAGAGCAGTCGTGGCTGCCCCATCCCTGGAAATGTTCCAGGCCAGGGCTGGATGGTGCTCTGAGCAACCTGGGACAGTGGAAGGTGTCCCTGCTCATGGAAAGGGGTGGGAACCAAATGGTCTTTAAGGTCCCTTCTAACCCAAACCATTCTATGATTCTATGAACAATGCATGTTCCTGCCCATGCAACTGGTGTCACGGGACCTTGTTTGCTGCGTTGTAACTGCTGTGGTCTTGCTCTGGCTCCTGCCGTGTCGAATTTTGCTGAAGCTTGATCTGCACAATGAAATTGGTGGTGCAGCTTCACCCCCTGGAGAGGTTCCTACATCTCAGTGGTGTCAAGGCCACGGCAGGGATGTGGGTATAAACCCTGAGGATTCTGTGTGGGGTCTCATTCCTGTAAGGGTCCATTTGCAGGTGTGACACACTTGTTCTCTACTTTCTCTTTCCCTTCATGGTAAGACAGCATTGCCTTCTTCCAGCTCCTCCAAAACCCTTGTTTCATGTCTTCCGTGAACCCAAACTAGTCCAGGGCTTCAGCATTCTACCTGGAAGACAGTTTTTAGGAATGCCACACAAAAACAGACCTTCTCCCCAGGAACAGGCACCCTTTCAGGGTGCAGCCTGTGCCTCAGGACCAAAACAGAAGGAAAACTCCTGAAGGACTTGAGAGAAGTAGCTCTGCTGCCGTGCCCAGGGGACTCTGTGCAGATGTGAGCTGTGTGAGGTCACAGGTTAACAGGGAAAAGTGCTGCCTGTGGAGATGTCAGACTGGCTGAAGACTTACCCTGGGGAGCTTGATTTGGGGAGGCAAGGAGGAGCCAGGAGGCTGTACCTGGTTTTTCAGGTGAGCTGAGTGGGGCCCCTGGTGCTCACTCGAGAAGACTGGGACCTTCATTTATATTAATAAGCATTAAAAAATAAAACCAGCATGTATTTGTGTGTTTGTGTACACACACCTCCATGTTTAACTAGCCAGGCGTGTGCTCCAGAGCGGAGTTTTCACACTTCTTTTATTTGATTTTTATCACTATCTTGAGCATAGAAATTTCCGCACAGTTAACTGACGTGACATATGCTTGCCAGCAGCCAGCTCTTAATCCCATCCTTCCCTTTCACCATGTTTCTGATTATGCTGATGGCAAATCCTCCTCAGGATTGCACTCGCAGTGGATGCAACCAGAGCCAAATCTTCTCTTAGAAGCACGGAGATATTTGCCGGTTGTCCCAAGGGTCTCAAGTTTTTTGCAGTAATAAACAAGTGCTTCGTTGGCTTCTGAGAGTGGTGGGAGCAGTTATCAGAAACTGTAAGCAGCTGGTGCTCCTAAATCACATGCCTGGTAATCCAGAGCCATTTTTAGTGATGAGAATTCTTGAGCGTAGCCCTCGCTTTGCTCCACACTTCAGACATATGACAAAGGATGACTGCCTTGCCTGACACAGCTTGTGGGGGTACATGGGCAGGGGCAATTCCCTCACAGCACTCACACCCATTCTGAACTACAAGTTGTGCAGGAGACCCAAACCTCAAGCAATAATATGATTAATAGAGGAAAGCCAGATCCAGAACCCGCCCTGCGCTGCTGAAGGGTACACAGGAACGTGAATTTCAAATCCCTGGGGTGGCATTGAATGCAAATGCTGTCAATGCCCCTGTGTCAGAACATCCAGTCAGGTTCTGTGAGCATCCTTTGTGAGTTCTGACAGAAAGTGATTTATGCTAAGCACAGAACACTTTGCTGATCTCCCCAGCCGAAGTCCCCAGAGCTCTGATCACTGGTGGTGGAGGTGAAAAGACAAGCAATTTTTACTGTGTGAGAAGCTTTGATTTCCTGTTAATCACTTCCTACTATAAATCAGCTATAGGCAGCTGCATCCACTTGCTCCTCAGGATAAAAAAATATACCCTGCTTCTAGACAGCAACACAGGCGCCAAAAACATCACGGGATCAAAGGGCACTGCGATTTATCCCAAGCAGAATCTAAACAAGCCTGTCAGCTTGCCTGGGCCATTTGTTTATTTTAGCTGTGGACACCCCTCCTGTCTGTCCAGCGTTGGGGGATGGATTTATCATTAGCATCATTTGTTTCATGTCTGAGCTCACTCTAAATGCCCCTTTCATTCAGCATCCTGATCTTTGGTACCAGATCCGCAGAGGGAGTATTTTCCAAGGGCTCTGCACTGCCAGAGGAAATGCAGCTCTTCTCTGTGCTTGGAACTGTCTGTTCAGCTTCTCAGAGAGGGAAGTGTTAATGTTTCAGCTTCTTTTCCTTCTTTTCCTGACAAAACTCAACCAAGAGCATTGTCAACAAAAGTTACTATCCAGAAACACCAAGAGCTAGGGTTAGCCTTAGTGTGGAAAAAATTATTTGTTTCTTTTCTCCCCATCCAGGCTTCTCTGTAGTGAACCGGTTTGCAGTCTGTCCTCTTGTTTCCTGGTCAAGAGAGCTCAGTGCCTGCTTCAAATCCTCCCTGAATTTCCCAGAACTGTGAAAACTTTCTCTGGAAGCACAGTGCGACTGCCGTAGTTGTCTGGAGAAGGTCAAACATTCTTCTGGGTTCCCAGGAACAGACCTGCCAAGTCAAGTGATGTTTTGGGTTTCTTCCCCCCTCACCCCTATGTAAATGTACAGAGGGCACGGGAGGTTTGGTCTCTTCATTGTGAGATTCACCTGACAGCTGTTTTTTCTGATGCTATCTCTTTGGCACTCAGAGCAAGGATGTTTCGAAGGACGGAGGAATGGGGTTGGGCTGTGAGGAAAAAAATAGGTTTAACATCACAGTGTCTCCTTGTCTCCCGCAGCCACCACTGCTCTCTTACACAGTGTTGCTCCTTCTTCACCATGACTGTGAGAAGAGAACAGCCTGGAGCTTCTGGGCACGGATAATACAGCAACCACCAAATTAGGTGACCCTAATTACACCAAGCCTTCTTTCTTGAAGGGTGGTGGTATATGCAAAGGAGAGGTAAATGAGTGTTTGTCCAAACCTGGGGCTGGTTGGTGCTCAGTGCTGCTGTGTGGGTCCAGGTAATCACAGAGCCCAGCTCTGTGATTGCAGGCAGCGTTTCAAAGCCCTCAGGTATCTGGGGGTTTCTGAAACACCACCGAAGGTGCCTAAGTTAATTGACCTCTGTATGAATGGGCAGCCTGTTTAAAAATCCCCGTGGCAGCCTTGCAGAAAAACATCCCTCCACTTTGAAGCTGAAGGGCTGAAAGGACACTCTCTCTCACACCCCCCAACAGACCGTGCCTGTGCGCACGGAGGAGCTGAGGGGGTGAGGGCAGGGGTGGCTGCCTGGCCGTGGTCACATCAGCCCACCAGCTCCTGGCAGCTGGGATCAGTGTGGCTACACGGTGTCACAGGTCTTTCTGTGCTTCTGTTGTGTACATGTTTGCATCCATCACAGACACCTGTTGTGGGTGGTTGGATGGAGGGATGGACATCCATCGTGGAGGGATGGACACTCACAAGAGCTGGTTCCAAAGGCTTCATTGACCAACCATCACTGGTCAGTGACCTCCTACCTTGCTACACAGACTCGATGGATGCCAGGAGATCTACCACACAGGGGGATGATGTGTACCCCAGTGATTTCTCACCGAGGTCTCCTTCACTTCTTTTTTATTCCCTGCATGCAGGAAGCATCTGAGTCTGTGAGAGAAAGATTAATGGCAGTGGCAAGTGGAGATGGAAGAAACAAATGGCATGGGAATCTCTTCTGTGGATGATTTTAAAGCTGTAGTCCCAATGCCTTGTGGCATTCAAAGCATCTTTTTGCTTTGAGAAAGGAATGTGGGACTAGAAGAGAGGTTGTTACGACAATAACAGTGCCCCAGGTTCCTTGGCAAGTCAGGCCTGTTCACACAGTGAGCACTGGAACACCTCAATCCAGATCCAGAGGGAAGCAGAGGGTCACTCGTGCTAAATTGATCATTACCTCTTGGAGTTGCTGTGGTCACGCCCCAGGACATGGATTTCCCTGCAGCACAGAAGGACTAGACCAGTCTGTGGAGTAGAAACCACAGTTCCTTTTTCACTGCCCTGCAGAGCCAGTTTGGGCCATTTGTCTCTGCAGAAAGGAGGCACGAAAGCGGTGTAAAGACTGGAGATGTTTTGCACCATGGTGCTCAGAGAGTTCTGTTTTCTTCACAGAAAGGAGATGGTAGAGGTGTCCTTATTACCCTTGCAGCATCTCCCTGGAGGGAAATCTCTGAGTGCCTCACAGGAAGGACAGAGCAAGGACCCGTGGCTGACCACAGACAGACACAAGCCAGAATTAAGATGCACATTTATCACAGTCAGTGTAATTAGCCACTGGAACAACTAATGAAGGAAATGGTCAATTCTTTTGGTCTTAAACCTGTTTTCCTGGCAAACACCAGGGACAGTTCTCACAGTGAGAGCAGGAGGAAATGCAAGAGTCAGATGCTGCCAGGTGATCTGATGGCATCCCGGCCTTAGGCTCTCGGCATGGGTGATGTGAATAGGATTTCACCACCTTGATATCCTCGGATGAACAGTGCTTTAAACCTGATGTGCTCAAAATCTTAAATAACGGTGTAGTAATTGTGTCGCACTGGCATTTCTCCATGTAATACTCACTTCATTAAGCCTCCTCTTTGAAAATTCAGCAAATACACACATTTCTAATAGGCATGCAACATATAGCATTTGCAAATGTTCTCACAGTTGGCCACCAAAAAAAGCTGTCTGTGGAGCATAAAGAATATTTTGTCAATAGCTTCTATCTGAGCTTCTGGTGTGGGTGTGAAATAACCATTATGGTCAATGGTAAATAATTTCCAGTTCCCAGAGCATGGACTTGGAAAAGCTCTGATTGCAGCCACTGTAGGCTGCAAAGGTGCATAATGCATGCAGGAAAAGGCTCTCTGAGCACGAGCAACATTTAGAGAAACAGGGGTGTAGAAATTCAATCTCACGCTCTTGAGGCAGAACAATACCATTAAAAATTCCTCCTGTGTGGTGGGCTCGGACTCAGCCACCTCATACAAATAAATCCCTGTGTGCTGATGCAGTGTGCCAGCGTTTTTCAGGGAGATGGTACTGAAGAGTGGTTATACGGAACAGCACTTTGCTGATCCCCACCTGGAGTTCCAGGAGCTCTAGTCTTGGCACTGAGCACAGCAGAGGGAAAAAGAGCAATGTTGGGACTCTTCTGGGAGCTGGGATCACTGCTTCCTGCTCTCCATCAGACAGGAATGCACAGTGGGGCTCAGAGATCTCCTCTCAAGGACCCCTGCTTGCCCTTCAGGGCAGCAGGATCTGCCCTGTTTGACAGTCAGACCCCTGGTGTTGAGGCACTGGGGTCACAGTCATTGAGCCATCCCACATGAATTGGGGTACTTGAACATTTGAGCACTGCATTTTCTTTCACCTGCAATGCTGATCCATGTGGTTCCCTGGACACTGTATCTTGCTGTTTGGATATTTGTATGGCAGAGTGGCAGAAACTCCACAGAGGAGAGTGTGTGAACTGAGATACGTGTGCTTATGTCATGGCACAGCGCCAGGAGAGAGCACTTGAGGGGCCCCGAGAGGTCTTTGGGGTTGGAAAGGACAGCAATTACCATTCTGTAGAAACTTGCCACATTTTTGTCAAGGTGAGGACCCCGGGAGGAACCCCACCCACATCACTTGCTGCTTTCCTGAGCAATATGTTTCAGATCCCTCAGAAGGGGTTCACAGATTCCTCCCCAAGTCTCAAAACTTTTTTATCCAAAACCTGCTTCTTCCTCTTGCTCATGTCTCCAGCACCTGATAAGTACCATGCTCCTAAGGCACCACTTAAACCCATGTAACTTCAGCCCCCCTCTCCCTCATTTCATCCTAGAGAACATGATTTTAAAAATGGGAGAAAATCCATTAAAAACAAAACTGGAAAGAGGCTAACAAAGAGGTAGAACAAACATTTACTGAAATTTTAGTGGAGTTTATGCGCACTGACTGTTTTCCGATTTACTTTTTTCAGATGGGCTCCCAGGTCTTAGCTCTTTGTTTGTGTATATGTAGAACTTAAAAACAAACCCAGCCCAATTCCTACACAGGGAGACTGGTATGAGCAGGGACCTCTCCCCCATTTCTGGGAAAAGGAATGAGGTCCCGTGGGGTAGGCGTGGGGCTGTAATTAGTTCTACAGCTCCTGGCAGGATGTACTTGAGGGTTCATCAAGCAATGGGAGGCTGACCCCTCTCCCTACAATAAAATGTTAAATATTTTTCAATGTGCAGTTATTTGGGCTTGTGCTGATCCTGCCTCTGATAAACCTCATGTGTGGTGGTTCAGCTGTTTTAGGCAAGGCCTATTCTGCCTCCTCTTGTAGAAGGACACAGGGTAGGGAAAACAGATGGGCTATCACTGGAGAGAGGAACAGTTGATGCATCTAGATCTTTTTTTCTGTATTTGATTCTTTGAATCATCTTTCATTGTTCCACAACCCTAAAAATTCCTGCTGACTCCATTGCTGAATACTGATTTTCCTATGTAATAGCAACCAAGGGCTTCATAACAGGCTGATGGAGGGTTGGAAAGCCACGGACATCGCTGCTGGAAAGAGTCTGAGAAAGGGAATCTCACCAGTCATGTCTCTGGTGCTGAGATAACACAGAATACCATATTTTTTGAAATGCTTGTGATATTCACAGTCTGAATGCACCTTTATGTACCACGGGCTTGTTCATTAATTGTGTCCCTGCAGTGATCACAGGGTGAGGTGCATTGTGTGCTATTTATATACAATTCTCCTCATGCTGAAGAGGCCCTGTCACGGGCTGCTCCAAATGAAAGGGTATTTGTGTGCCAGAAAGCAGCCCCATCAGAGCTCAAGACAAGAGCCCTCAGACGATGACAGGCAGAGTGAGGAGTGCAGTGAAATAATGAGAAAGTATTGAACAGCCAGAGGTCTTAGCACATGACTAGCCTTATTCATGCCTTTTTGTAGGCATCTTGGTAAGGGGCAGTCTCAGGAGGGCGCTGGCACTGCTCACAGCACCCCTCTGGGGAGCACAGGGAGAGACTGAGAAGTTGGGGGTAAAAAAAGGAGAGATACAAGTCATAAGGCCAAGGGAGGAAGGGCACAGCTGGCTCTTTCGAAGTGATGGGGAGGATGCAGCTGGAAAACTGGTTTGAGAGCTGGACTGAAGCAAATCTAGGATGGAAGCTGGAGGACGGGGACTCTGGAAATATTTGTGGCTGAAGATCAGGTGCGAGATGAGAGAGAGATGGCAGATGGAGAGGCAAGAAGAAGTGCAGGATGAAGCACAAACCATAGGAGATGGAGAGCTTAGCACCCAGAGAGTCTGGTCCATCCCTGAGACAGAAGTGGGTACAGAGGCAGTGTCGGAGCTCTGGGATCCAGGAGTGGGAGAGGGCAAGGTAGGGAAAAATTTTAACTGATTGCACAGGGCTTGATGCACCTGACCTTCTCTGACCCTGAAACCACAGTCCCTAGCACAGGAGGATGCTTGGAAAAATGGGTGCTGCAGGTATGCACCAGGGCTCTCACAGGTCATCACTAGCCCATAGAAACGTGCTGAGCTGAAAGGTCCCATCTGTCCATTTTGCTGCTGAGGGTCTGGAGGACAAAGAGGATTTTCAGACTCACAGAATATTCTGAGTTAGAAGGGACACACAAGGATCATCGAGTCCAGATCTTAAATGAATGGCCCACAGAGGGATCCAACCCCAAACCTTGGTGTTATTAGCACCATGATCTATGCAACTGAGCTAATTTCAGATGCCAGCAGAGAGGTGACTGGCTCTTGCTGTTTCTGTAAACTTGCCACACAGAAACCAGCTACAGCTCTCTTCATGCTTTTACACCTGTACCAGCATGAGAAATGACAGAACAGTGTCCCAACCAATCGCTCCACTGGACAAGGCACTGCAGAGCTTCAAGTGCTTGGCCCCATCAGCAGGACCTACCATAAGGAGTCCCTTGGACCAAAGCGCTTGGGTTAAAGCTGCACAAATACTGCATCTGTGTGTCTGTGTGTGCCCCCGTGTCAGTGTGCAAATATTTTTGGTACAGGCAATCCTTCCCCTCTGTCCTTTCTCCTGCTTTCTCTGGCCTCCCACCCAGTGCAGAAGTGAGGAAGAGGAGCAGACACTGAGTCAGATCTGGGAAGAAGAAGAAACCCGAGGGTCGAGCCATTGGCCTCATACTTGCGGGGAGGATTCAGACAGTTCAGCTGATCTCTGCATCCATCCCCTCCCTTCCCTTTCCCAAGTCCCAGAGTGCTGCAGCTGGCAGGGGCTGGCGTGCGGAGTCGGAGCCACGTGTCACCCATGTCCCCATGCCCTCTGGGCCATCTGTGGTCTGTGTGTCTTGCCAGTAGCTGGACCACACCATGGAGGGGGTGGGCCAGGGCTCCAGAGGGCACGTGTAAGGCAGAGCTGTGCTGTGCCTTCTCCCAGCTCGCAGCCTCCATCCCCCCGTGCTGCAGTGGTGCTGCTGAATTCTGATGAGGCAATGACTGGCCTCTCTCCAAGCTGTCACATTTTGGGGGGAGGGTTTGCTAAGGGGGGACTCGGTACTGGGGAGAAGAGGATTGTTTTTTTCTGGTCTAGAGGACCGATGGGCATTTTTGTTTTTCTGAGAAGTCCAGGCCTGACCTGCCCCTGTCTCCCCTGTCACGAGATGAGTTCCTTTTCCCCTCATGTATGTTGTCCTTTGCTCCCGCTCCGTTCTGTCTAGGGGCAAGGGTGAGATTTATCTCACCAAAACCAAAGAAAAATAAATTCTAGGGAAAAAAAAAGCCCTAATAAAACCAAACCACAAAAACTTCCTTTCTCTTTTTGAATCCTCCACAAATTCTCATCTTCCCAGCCAATAAAAAGAAAACACACTCTAAGCTTTCTCTTGGCGAGCAGGGAAATACATCCCAATTAAACAAATACTTGATGGCTGCACAGCCCAGTGGGTCCTTGGGGTTATTTCTCCAGGGCCACCTTCTGAGATGCTTGGACAGTCTCACATTGGCCCCTGCTCTGAGAATTTCTGTCACACGCACGAACTCGGCTGCGGTCGATGCTCCTGCCTCTCTCGATCCATCATGCTGACAGACCTCCACTGCTGCTGCTGTGAGCACTGTGCCCCTGCATGTGGTCCTGGGCCACCAGCCATGTGCTGACCTGGTGGGACTTGCAGTGGGGAGTGAAGGGTGTGATGTCATGAAGGGGCTCTGGGGCAAGTTGTGCTGATATAAGCATGAGGCAATACCCAGAAATGTACCCTCTTGGCTCTTCCCGTTGCTTGCATCTATCCTTTCAGCATGGCCCTGTCCTTTCCCCCTGTTTTCATCACCCTGGAGTCAGGCTTCCAATGCAGAAATGCATCCAGGCTTCTGTCCAGTATCTTAAAGCCTGATCCAGCTGGCAATGAGATTTATTGAACAATGGTAACAGCGAAAGATGAGCTCCTCTCAAAAATCTATCACAGCCCAACCAGAAAACCCAGTTCTTGAACCCCCTTCAACTTTGTAGCAGGAGGGGCAACAGCTATTCCCTTCCTCAGTTATCCAGACAACACACCAAAATGTGACTCCTAAAAACACGGGTTCAGTAACCTTGGGGGTGGGTCTGCCTGACTGACTGTCACCTAACTCTGTGTGTGCAAAGCCAAGAGCCCCCAGCTGCCACCCAGACCCAGAGCAGGCTGCCTGGGTACCCCTTTCTCAAGGCCGCTGTATCTTTCTCTGTTTCCCACTGCAGTTTTGTGTCTCTCTGATCCACCCTCTCACCTTTCCAAAGCTCTGACTCACACAGCAGTGGTCAGCAGGTAAACCCACGATCTTAACGCCCTTTCCTGGCATCTCTTCAAGGAACGGGAACATCTTTCCCCCTCTTTTTTATCAGTCATGTCCCATCTCTTGAGCTGCACATTCTGGTAACACTCTGTCTCTTCTGACCAGCCTCCCTTGCTCAGCAATGATGGGAATTTCCTTGAGTCTTTTATGGACCTTTTCCTGTTACTCAGCTCTTCAGCTCAAGAGGAGACCTTGCAGCGATGCACCAAGTGGTTAGGAGGGGGATTCATCACTTTTTCCATTATAAATTACCTTTCCCTCTTCCCCCTGCCCTTCCCTTCTTCCCAAAGGGTCACTGCAAATTGACACAGTTGCAATGGGCTATTCAGAGGCTTGATCTCATCCCCGTTTGAGAGAAACCTGGCGGGTTATTTTTAACATTTATACACATCTAAAAAATGTGAATGTGGTCTGTTGTGCTGTGAGACATGAGGACCCCAGAGACCCTGGCCTGGAAAGAGAAAGAGCTTTTAAATATTAAGTGGGAGGCACTTGACTGACCTCTTCTAGATAGGTATGCGCTTGCTACATCGTGTCTTCAGCTGGGACTGGGGCCAAGCTGGGGCCTCAGCCTCCTCCAGCATTGCTGGCTTTGGTCCTTGCTGACCCTGGAGGAAGGAGAGACGGGGACGTGCTCTGCCTCCAGGACACCCTCAGCACCTTCCCTGGCATGTCTAAGTCCCAGTTTGGAATGCCAGTGGTGGTGCAGGAGTCGCTGCACGTCCTGGGAACTGGTGAACTCCTGGCTGGGACGTGGCCCTGCTGTGAAGAGATGCTGGGAGATTTGCAAGGTTGAGGGGAGCGGTGGCTAGAGCAGAAGATGGTGGTGGTTGGGGTAACTTCCTGTGTGTGTGTGTTTCCAGAGGGGGCTGTTGGATTTGCAGAAGCAAACAGGCAATTATTTGTTTGTTTGTTTTTTTATTTATTAGACTCACTTGTGATTGCAAGCCAAAATTAATAACTTGCTGCAGTCAAACACAAACTCTTCAGACCAAGTGAGACTATGTGGATTACCCTGTTCTTCCCTCCCTCCTCTTCTCTTGATAGAAACCCTAACCTGCAGCTTTGGGACACAGCACCTGGTCCATCCCTGTGACCTATCAGTGGTGCTGCCCTGTCCCTTACTCACAGTAGTGGGGCTCCTTTCTCCTCCTGCAAATAGCACAAGGTCCCTCAAGAAGAGGACATGGGATCTGTTGATGTGGGTGTGAAAAGCTCTCATCTTTCTGCATTACTTTCTGCAGAGTCCCACTGGGTTGGTGTGAAAATCCCAGGTGAGCCCAAAGCCACTGTGGCAGTGTTAGGACTGCACTGAGAGTGAGCCACAGCCAAAAACTTTTGGCAAGCCAGAGATTTGATGTATTATACCACTTGCTATCTAGGCTCTTCTGGTGTTTAGTTATGAGGACTACAAAGGTACTCTTAAAACACAAGGCTCTGCTCTTATCCCATGAGAGTCCTTTGAATGAGCCTTTAGTATATGAGGCAGTGGTTTATATAGCCAAAAAGTCATTGACTATTCCAACATCGTTTCTATTATCTTGTATGACATCCAATCTGGGTTTAAAGAATTACACTGATGGAAAATCCCCTGCAGCCCTGGGGATGCAGTCCCACCATTTAAAACAAAACCATGCCTCATGTCTAACTGTAAGTCATTGTCAGCTGAAAACAGCCTTGGCTGAAATCCAGCCCTGATTGTCTTTACAGCTATTCAGTTGGAAGAGTGTGGCATGGATTTACCTTATCTCACTCAAGGATGCTCATTACAGCCTGGGTCCCTTGTTGCTGGGACTGCAATCAGTGTGGCCCTGTGTGCTTGGGCAGGCACAGTGGAGGACTCCTGCTCACTTAAATCCTTTTCTCTTGCCAGAGAAAACATTTCACCATTTCTCATTTTTGTGTGCCACCTCCTGTTTGGTGAGAATGATCCTTTTCAGGAAAGGTACAACATCCTTGAATGACAAGAGACTCTTCCTCCAGGATGATGGTTGATGCTCCCCTAATGGGTAGATGTCTCAGAGGAGTTAGGGCATTTCCTGGCACTGTGGGGTGTGTTTGGAATGTGATCAGCAGACTTTATGCTGGTCCCAGTCCTTGGCAGGCTTGGGGCTGCCTGCATGGGACTGCAGTTGAAGACCAGTCTGCAGCGAAGAGCTCAGGGGTGTCTCTTGCACTTGGAAAGAGGGGTTTGGTGGTGGGAGTGTTACAGATGTGGGATTGTGAGTGGTGCTGGAGAGAGTCACAGTTGGTAATGCCAGGGAAATGCCTGCTGTCTTGCTGGGGGCTGAGGTTTTCTTGCTGCTAGAAAGAGGGAGCAAGCTGTGGTGGGGTCAGGAGAATGGTGGGAGAGAGGAGCTGGTGAAGAAGGACTGTAGGTCTTTCACAGTGATGTGTGTCTGCTGTGTGGTGTGCACCCCTCCTGGCCTCATACAGCAATCCTACCCTTGCCTCGGTGAGCTTGGCATCACTGCAGACGTAGGGGGAATATCTGTTCCATCATGCCAGACACTATCATGGAGGTCAGCGGCAAGAAGGGTTAAAATAGAAACAGTAAAATGCGAGAAAGGACTTATTTGACTTAGTGATACACAAGCTATAAATCACCAAGCTTTCTGGGGGTAAGAAAACAGCTGTTAAGTGAGGAATAATCTTCTTTATTAGGTGAGCTGTTTATTAATCACTTGGTATCCAGCTAATCTTTAATTTCTAAGCTTTTCTCTGCAGCAGCTGTTTGACTAGGAGGAAGGGCACTGGTGACAGCACCTGCTGGATCATGGCTGTGTCCTCTAGCTTTGCACAGCCCCTCTGAATTGTGAGTACATTTAAAAACTGTGTGCCTGTGAGTGGCCCATGGAGAAAACATGTAGTTCCCTAATCCACAGCCGAGCTCTGGCAGGTACCCATGCATGTTCCCCTGGTGTGCAGTGAGCAGGAGCTGTGAGGATCTGAGATTTAGGTCAATGTAAAGGGATGCATCATTCACGTTATTGCTGCCAGCTCAAGGGATGCTTCTGGGCTCTGCTCCACTGCAGTGATTTGTGAAGCTGAGGCTTAAGACTGGGGATGAATAGATCTGGGAAATGAAAATGTCCATCTTTCCCTTGTTGCCTGTCTGCAGGAAATCTTCTGCACATAAAATGGGTCTGCTGCTATTGATTTTGGATGTCTGTGTTTCTGGGGACTTCACCATTCCTTGATGTGAGTGTCACTGTTTCATTTTCCTGCTACATCCCTTTACAGTGCAGTCAGTGCTGTGAGCTGCAGATACAAGGGCAGAGCTGGCTTTTGAAAGGCTGGAATGCCTTAATGGGCTTTCTGATATGAAAGCAAATTCCTGCAGAGGTCAGGTCTCCTGTGTGGGTAAATTAGGGAAAACTGGAATGGAGAAACACCCCTCTAAAACCTTCAGACTAAGGAGATATCGCCGGGCCTGCATAGGGGCAATAGAACACTGTGGTGGGACATCTTCCTCTAGAAACCAAGTGTCTGGTCTCCAGTGCTATCAAACAATCATAGAATGGCTTTGCTTGGAAAGGACCTCAAAGATAATCTGGTTTCAACCTCCCTGCCATGAACAGGGACACCTTCCACTACACCAGGTTGCTCCAAACCCCATCCTGGCCTTGAACACTTCCATCCACAGCTTCCATGGGCAACTATATACACCTGTGATGTGAAGGACATGCAGGCAGAGCAATAGCAACTGTAGCCTGCACCCAGGACAAAATACCACCTTGTATGTTGTGGGGTGGAATTGCACTTCCCCGAAGCTTCCCCCTCTTTGGAAATTCTGTGAAAATTCCGAGATTGCACTTCTACACAGCAAATGTTCCAGTTTCCAGGAGGTTGCATTAAGGTGTGAACACTTGCAGGTGTTTTCTCACTGTCAGTCTCACACTCACATCATGCTCTGAGTGAGGTCCCCTGTGCAGATGAAGGCTCCCTTAAGTGGTGAGATGAAAGAGGGTTGACTGACAGACTTGAAATATTTATAATGATTGCCTATGTCAGCGTGTAAGATTTTTTTTTTCCCCCCTCTACTGCAGGGTGCAACACACCAAAATAGAACATATGGTAAATGGACTGGAAGAATTAACTTTTGTCTTCTGACTGCTAAAGATCTGCGCTATTTCGGGGCTTGACTTGCACTCAACCTGCCACAGACATGGGGGACATCTGTTATGGTCTGGCAAAAGCCAGTGGAGTTATGCTAATGTAAACCCCGAACTTCTGCATGTGTGGCCTGATTTAGCTGAAGCCGCAAGCAAAGCAAATTACTTCTCTCCTCGTACAGTAATGAAAAGCCCTTGTTCCCATCACAGGAAGCCCATATGAGTGAGCTCTGCTTGACACATCTGGAAGTCTGGGCTCGGTGCATTTGTAGGGAAGGGGAGCTGTTCCAGGTGGGAGGGGTGTCTGTGCCCTCATGCTGCTCTCAGGAAAGGGGCCTGGGCTCCAGCAGACTTTGATTTCAGCAAAGGGATCCTGCTGGTGGACTGGCCTGCTGGCAGCAGTAGAATTAGCAGAGCTGAGACAGATACAAGGCAAGGTTGGCCTTTTTTTGATGAGATCAGTCCTGTGGAAGTTGGTGCTGTTACCCTTCACTTACCTCTTCGCTACGTTCAATCTGGCTTGTCCTCAGCATTCAACAGCAGCTCTCAAAATCTGCCTTTTCTGAAGGTTGGTGTCGAGCTACTGAAGCAGATGCATGCACATCTGTCTGGTTTGGGGAGGGAGTGTGGGAAGGTCTCCCGTGGTACCTACTCTGAGAAAATATTTACTCACTTCTGAAGATAGCATTCTTTGTCAATCCAGCTTTGGGACACAACAGGCACAGCTTCAAAATAAAGATCCCTTGTGTGCAAGCTGGTTTCCAAAGAAATGAAGGAGCAGGATTGCTACAGCTGGGTTGGGAGCCCATGTGGAACCAAGTGCAGTTGAAAATAAATAAAATCTTTTTCATCTCATGTTAAGAAGGAGTATGTCAGTGGGACTGAACCCAGCTTGCACACCCTTACAGCAAATACAAAAGCACAAAGGCAGACGAAATTCAAAATAGTTTTCCCTTCCCTCCCACTCCTCCACACATCTACCAGTGGTTTCTGATGTGCTCTGACGTGAGGACAGACCTTGGAAAATCTGCTCCAGCTCCCCAAAGAACAGGGTGTTAGCACATGTCTGTGTATGCTAGTGATGAAAATGGAAAGTACAAGTGGGGAGGGCAGGAGGAGCCAGGGTGATGCCTTAACTCCTTGCTTGGTGGTGGAGCGGGTGGGTTGGTGTAGGCTCTCCCACAGGGGGTTGTGTATAAATTTGTAAGTCCTAAAAAAAGAACACCTAGAAGAAGTCTGCCTGGGGTGCCTTCTCCCTGCCCATCCCTGAAGTATGTCCAGTGCTTCGCAAACCCTCTCGCTGCCACTGTCGCCTCACTAATGCCTTATAAGAAGTCAAAGTTGATGTGCAGGAACACGCTTCCCATCCCTCTCTTGCAGTGGTCCAAAGGATGGAGCACCTCAGCTGCAGGGAAATACTGAGCTGAGAGGGAATGGGTGCCCTCACTTCTTTAATAGTGGCCAGATTATTGGCTTGGCACGTAAGTAAACAGCTGAACTTGGGTTTCCTCAGTGCAGCAGAGATCAAATCCACAGCTCTGAAAGCTCAGTCTCTGCCCCGTCTCTTCAGTCGCACCAAGTGGTTTGGCTAAGATCTCCTGAACAGTTTTGCATGCTCAGCAGGAAAAGTGAAAGGGTGAACAGGGAGAATTTCAGCTCAAATTAGAGTTTGTTGCTGCCTCTTGGCTTCTGTTGACTTCAGCTCCCACCATTTCCCTGTCTCCTCCTCAATTATAACTTGTCATGGCATTGCATCCCACTAACTCAATTACTCATGATGATTTTTCCATGATGTTAAAGCCAGGATCATAGTAACAGAGTCTCACTTTTCCTGTAAAAGCCATGAACTGGAGGGCTGTAAAATGGAATACAGGATTCATATATGTGGGACAGGTAATGTGGCTCCTGAAAGGGCCACTCAGCTTGTGCACAGCTTGCAATAAATTCTGCATCCGGGCAGCACAATGGGAAGAGTAACTTGAACTCAGTACAGGTCTTGCTGCTCTCACGTGTTGTCTACCAGCTGTTTGCAATGTTCTCCCAGTCTTAATGGTCTCTATCCTTTGATTTCAAAGTTCAAAAGGTGCTTCTCAGACTTTACCATATCTGTAACAGCGTATGTCAATACTGAGCCTACAGCGGAAAGAGATTTATTTTTTTCTGGTAACAAAATACTCCTTTAACAGTGAGCATTGTCTTTCTGAACACCAGCTCAAACTGTGTATGAATGGTGTCCCAATTTAGACACAACTCTGCGTCTCCAGAGCCTTCTGGGATGATGTTGCTGGAAAAATATTCCTGTGGCCACTGTTGTGCCAATGTTTTAATCCATCTTTTAATAAACTGTAACTGAAGAACAGAGTGTGGAATTCATCAAATGGTGTGTTGTACCTCACTGGGGAGCAGGGTGTTGGAGCCAAAACTGAAGGCAGCTGTTGCAACTGCTGCCTGTAATTCAGCCTCACCAAAATATTGACTATTGTTGCTTGTGCCCCAACATGGAAAGCATTTAGCTCAGTATCAGTATTGGCAGCACTGTCACTGTCGAAGTTGGGACTCCAGAGTCAGCCCAGTGAGCTCGGCCCCCGTGGATCTGGGGAGGAGGTGGGGGAAGGTGGCTGGAAAGCTCTCCCTGGACATTCACAGCAGCTTTTGAAACTCCATGCAATCCATGTTGATCATCTGTTCTTCATAGAAAAAGGGGAAGAGTTATTATGAGAGAATAATTAAACCAGCTGAAAAGAGCAAAGTGTTGGCAGACTGCAACCTCCCCGCACAGACCACACAACAGCTTGCTATGATCAGCAGAAAGGGCCAGGGAACCTCGGGGGAGACTCGAGAGGGATCCTGGCGTGGTCTTGCAAGACCCTTCTCTCACCCCACACCAGAGTACGAACCCGACTGGGGCTGTGCTGATGCTCCTCAGGGCCGAGCTGATCCCCAGTAATGAATTTCAGGCTTCCACGTTGCTTCCTCTGGGCACAAGTTTCAACAAAAAAAAATTCTGACTTGGTATTAGGGAAATTTTTTTCACCCGTGAGGGCAAGAATTTCAGTCCTTGGGAATATTAAAAACTCAACTAGAAAAATGCCCTGAGCAACCTGCTTTAAGCTGGCTTTGCCCTGAGCAGGACTTGGAACAGATACCTCCAGCAGTCCACTCCAGTTCTGTCATTCTATGCTTCCCCCAGCTGGCTGGGGCACAAAGTGGCCTTCCTGGGCAAGTGTCACCTCTTTATTTTGTGTGAGAGATAAAGGGATTCATTGTTTAAATATTGGCATGGTGGGGAATGTGAAAGTCACTGGGCTCACACTGGGAACCAGTATTTGGCCATTGCCCATCACCAGGAAAAAATTCTTCACTTGAAGACTCTCAAAGGATTCACATCTTTTCTTGGTGGCTGGGTCAAATGGTTAATTGCCTTCATTCTTCGAAACACATCTCTTTTAATCAGAGTTGTGTTTGAATTCTAGCTGCCTCTTCAGTTTTATTGCTTTACCTGACAATTTACTCTTGGAGACGCTGCTAAAAACCCTCTTCTTCTCAGAAAGGTGAACTCCAGTAAGGCTCAGTGTGATATCTTAAGCTTGTGACAGAGGAGTAATTCGCCTCACTTCACTTCTATCAGTGGGGGACCAAGAGCATGTGAACTGCTGTTGCGTGGTAACGTCTCATCCAGCAGCCCCTTGATTTGCTCTTAGCTCTTAATCTCCACAACGAAATTGTGTCTGAAATCCGTTTCTGTGTTTAGCTGCTGTTTGCTTCCTTCTCTGCACTGAGGCATTCCGAGACCATGGTGCAGGGGCTGCTGCCTGTGCTCCAGGCACCAGTGTGTGAAGGGCTGAGATGGAAAAGAAGGAGGAACTCCAAGATCATTGCTCCAGGGAGCAAAACAAGCCTTGTGCTGTCTCCCATTGCAGTCCAAGGGAAGGGATCTACCATGCGTGGTCTGGGCAGGGCTTGTCTCACCTGGCTCTTCCCTAGCCAGTTTGGGGCCCAGCAGTCTGGCCATGGCCGGGTTCACTGCTCATCTCACTTCAGGGTCAAGGCTCAACATGCCCTGGGCTGTGGCGGTGGTGTAAATGCACTCTGGATAAATCCCAGCTTACAGCAGGGAGCCCAGCAAGAAATGAGCTCTATTCCTGTCCCACAAACCAGGATCCCAGAAGAACTGTTGGGAGCTGGTACTCGAAGAACAGCTTGACAGTGGGGTTGCAAGCTGGTCTGTGAGCCATTTGCAAGGCAAGACTGCAGGAAATGTCTGGTATCTCTGTTCTGGCTAAAATGCACTCAGAGGCATCACCATCTCCACTTTGCAACTAGAGAAGCACTAGAGGCTCAGCTTTCAGCCAGTCACCTTACCTACAACTGACAGGACAAAAGGGTGACCAAGGTGGATTTTTTTCTTTCCACCCCTTGTGGTCCGTGTGGTGTAGGATGGAAGCCTAGGCTGTCAAGCTGAAAAACCATAGCTGTTAGTTCACAGTTGTCCCAGTGTCCCTTACCCTGGCTGCAATCTCTGGTGCCAGGGCAGGTCTCCTTGCTGTGAGATCTCAGAGGACAGATTTGACTTGAAATGTGTCCCCGTAGATAACTGGAGATGTGAGTGGTGGCTGAAGGAGGTGAGGCTTGGAGGGGCTGCCATCCTCCCCCTTTCTGAGATAAAAGGAAATACTCAGCCTCTGACTTTCACTTACATATTGAGTGTTTTGTAAGTGTCATGGCACAGCTGGAATTTGTTCCCAAGGTGGTATTTCCTGTCCTGTATCGTTCTTGGTAAAAGAAATGTTCATTCCAGCATTCTCGGTGCTGGTGTAACTGGGAGAAGGACCAGGCTGCAGCCACTTAGCCCAGTGCTGCCTTTCCCTCCCCTCTGAGAAGTCCTCAGACTGGTGCAACAGAGCTCAGAGATCAAATTCTACTCCCATCACAGGAAAATAGGACACCGGGATGGAGTCAGGCTCTTTAAGAAGATTATTCAGCTTTTGAAGTGTTTGTATCTACTAAAAGATCTGTCTCCCATCCTCTTGTACCACAAAATATTTTTACAATAGCATAGGAACCTCTTATCCTCATTTTATAGTGAACTGTACACTGACAACAGATTGAGCTTAAAACTGTGAAATCAAAAGTAGATGTTTCCTGGAAAGCTGGCTAAAAAAAGAGAAAAGGACTCTAAGGTTTAATTCTTTCTGGCTTCCAGGTATATTTCCAGGCTCTAGGCAGACAATATCAGGCAAAACCCTCAACATATTGTTGTCATGCCCTAAATATTTGAACAGGGCTCTTGTGTCTACATCGGCCTGAGCTTCAGGTCTTGGAATCACCTTCTAAAATTCAGCTTTTTTGGAAGCAACAGGGTTATCCTTCTTTGGTGGGCTTGCATGCTGCACTAATTCCAGCCCACAAAGGCTGTTATCAAAAGAAGGAACAGAGCAGTCTCTGCAGGAAAACAAATAATATATCACTTTATCTTGATCATCTCACACTTAGCCATTAGTTTAAGGACTCTAATTAAATTCTTCATGAGACTCATTATTACATACCCTGCGTGCAAATAGCTGTTTGTGCTGTGTTGACAGAGTATCACTGATGTAGGGACCTGGCAATGCCTTTAGCAAACTCCAGCTCTGGGAATTCTGGGAGCATCAGCTCCAATTTCCTTTCTCATTTTTGCCAATAAATAGTAAATTACCCATTTCAGCTTCTTAGACCTCCATGAAATTGTGAGCTTTGGAAGAAAACAACTTCAGTACTTAAAGTTCACACCGAAAAGGTGGGCAAAGAGAGGGTGGCCAAGAGCTTTTCTCTCAGGACCTTCAGGCAAAGGAGGGAGTTGAGGGAGCTGCCTAGAAAGCAGAAGATAGGACCAGGATATTACAGAGATTTTATTTCAGGACTGACTTTCATGTAAATATGGATTACAAGGATGCTTATGTCCTAAACACACCTTCTGCCCACGGATCACGACAGTGAGTGCCAGGACACTGTCTGTAAGTGCTGGGCAAGCAGTTCCAAAACGAGAGCATGGGACTGACATTTGCAGAGCTTGTGACTTGAAGAAAGGCTATCTGTGGTAGTAGAAAGTGGACTGAGCACTACTTGGTGTTAGAAAGCAGACATAGTATTAGAAACTGGTTTTGAAGCAGAGCTGTGCAATTGGAGATGCTGCTGTGCACTCAAAAAGTCTATAAAATGAAGAGCTCTTTCACCTGATGGATTGTCTTTTGCATCCCCCAGATTTTCCAGCCTTATGAAAGTTTGGTCTTCAATGCCCTCTGGCTGCCAAACAAGAGGGAAGACACTGGATGGAGTCAACTAGTATTTCCAAAGTCCCCAGATCTCCTGGACTCAATCTTTTCTTGTGTGTCCTATGATGTTGGTCCCAAGCACTTTCCAGTCTCCTAGGAAATGTCGTCTCACCTGCTGGCTACACTGTTAAACCAACACTTTTTACTCAGCAACTTCAACCATCTTACTTTTTCTCATTTGAATGAGCTTCCAGTAAATATATCTTGCTCTTCTGCTCCTAAATGTCACTTCCAAATCCTCTCTGCTGTCACGCTTAAGCAGCTTGGTGATAATTTCGTGACTTCCCGTGGAGAAAGGGAAGGGCGTCTGAACACTGTGCAACGAAAGCTCTAATTTTATCTGGCAGGTACGAAACATGCTGCGGTTTTCATTTAACCTTGCGAGAGAATGACCTGTATGAATAATAGATCGAAGGGAAAGTTTAGAAAATAGAAAGAACAGAGGTTGCCGTGCTCTGGCTTCACGTTGGGGCCATCTGGTTCCTGAGATTACTAAGAAATGCTGTGGCTGGTAACAAAAGCACCGGCTGGGGGTGGGACTGCAAAGCCCCACGAGTGCCTTGTGCCCGTGATTTGTTTGGCAACCGGTGTCGGGCACGTGGCAAAAATGAGGGTCGTGTCTCACGTAGGCAGGTAACCCAAACAAACCCCTTTCACTCCGTGCTGGCATCAGCCCAGCCAGCTGGGGACGGTGCATTTGCACACCCACCTCCTGCTCTGGCAGGACGAAAGAGCCACAAAACTCACGGATGTGACCATGAGACGTGCCCGTGTTGTGGGCTGGTTTTTCCCTGTGGTTTGAAACTCTGGCAGAGCAAACACCAGAAACAGCCTCCCCTTTTGAGGCTGAAATGGGTGTGCTGGGCTACCACTGCAGACTTCGGACAGATCAGAAAACTTTGATAGTTCTTGAGCCATGTCTGAGCTTGGTTGCCCACACTTGTGTCAAAACATGCCTCTTTTGCATCTGCTTTCCTCGTACTCTTTAATGCAGTGACAGCTGCTGCTCCTTGGGTCAAGTCCAGCAGCTCTGGTCACTGCCTCTTTCCCTGTGTTCAGGTAGTAGTTGCCCTGGGCATTTGTGGCTGCCCATTCCCCATTGCAGAATTTTTTTGATGCTGAAATGAGGGGAAGAATTAGGTCTCTTCTCATTGGCGCCTAGAGAAAACTCACCATAAAAACAGAACAAACCAAACCAAAAAGAACAGATTGAAAAGAAAGTGAAAAAAGTAACACCACTTGTGGGTGCCTTCTTCCTTATTTTCCTTTTTTTTTTTTTAATATTTAGCTGGGAGCAGGAGGATCCTTTAATACACTAAGCGCTTAAGTGGTGCCTCCCAGTTACACCTCTCCTAAGCTGCTAGTCATTTTCCAAAACAAAACCTCTTACCTTTTGCCTTATGGCTCTTCCCTGTTACGGTCAATAAAAAATGCAATTGTAGAAAAGCTTTCTCATCTCTCACACTGTGTTTGTTTTTCATTTACATATAGGCTTATGCAAATACATGCACTCTGAACCCCCTAATGAAGCTCTTACCTGCATCTCTGGACTTTTAATCTTACAGCTAGCATGCAATTTGTAGATGAGGATTACTTTATAAGACCCAAATCCCAGTGTATTTACTCTAATGTCATAAACATACCTGTATTTTAGGTCATCAACTAAAAAACTACCACCTTGTTATCCAGCGACAACATTTTTATTCTGCAGTGCTTCCCATCTGTTAATCTCCGCTGTGAACTGGCTGCTATGATAAACAAACTGTGCTTTTTCTTAGGCCTGGTTTCATCTGGCCCTCCCAGGGGATTTGAAGGAAGGGTCACGTACCGTAGACATTCTTGGGCGATGGCAAGGAGAGGTGCTCCCTGGGCTGCGACCCCTGGGGTGGATAACAACTGTAAAACTCCTAAAGTTTCCATTAGTTTTCGAAGGGGTGGCTGTTGCCCAGAGCTGACGCACCACAGCTCAAAAATACTTCACCAAAAAGCCCTGCCAGCATCTGCTTAATTTTTGGGGCGCTGTGGGATGCAAGCATGTCTCTGCTTTACGACCGGTGAAAAAGAATTCCGGTGTGATGTGAGGGGACAAGCCACGTCTGACCCCACTTCCAGCAGGACAGGGGCACCCACCACCCAGCCCAGCCCTCACCCAGCGCAGTTCTTACTGCCTAAATGGTGCTCATTGCATAGGGCCAGGCAGACAGCACGGCTCCAGACTGCAAATCTCTTCCAGGAGCCAAGCTCCCAGCCTCGTAAACATGGAATCCGCCAAGCCGGAGGACATAAGACCTCCAGGCCATTATTAGCCAATATGAAGCTTATAAAAGACTCTATAAATCAACCCATGATAAATAATTTCATGGGTAAGGCTGTGTGGTGGTGGTGTGGAGCTTGTTTGGGGTTGGAAAGCCGCTGTAATGTGCTGCCAGGGGGATTAAATGCTATCACTGTGTTTCAGGCATTTTACAGCGTGCTGGGAAGGGTATGTGGGGCTCTTGTTTGTTTGTTTGTTTGGTGAGGAGGTACTGGGAGGTGGGGAGAGCCAAGGAGGTCCCACACATGCACAGTGTAAGGAGGAGCAGATCCTGGGGCACAGGGGCTGACTGATGCTGTGGGATAAACCTGCACAAAGTGACCTGGGCATGCTCTAATATCTATTTTGTATATTTTCTTTTGTCCAGAGCTGACGGGCTTTTATCTTTGACACATGGATGACACAAATACCAAAAAGTATTCAAGGCCAGGCTGGATGAGGCCCTGAGCAACCTGGTCTAGTGGAAGGTGTCCCTGCCCATGGCAGGGGGTTGGAACAAGATGAGCCTTAAAGTCCCTTCCAACCCAAACCATTCTATGATTCTCTGACTCTTAAGGTGCACTCCTGCTCTGACACATCTCTCCTGACTTTCTGGTTGTGGCATTTTGCTGTGCTGCCTCCAAGGGAGTAAGTTATTGCTTTCCAGAACAGTCTTCAAAACAGTGTGAATCATTTTCATAGGACACGTGTTTTGTTCCCATGGTTACTAGAGCCAGGTTCGCTTACAACCATCCTTCCTTGGCACAAAATGTTACTGTTGTCTTTTCAACTTGTGTATTTTTCTGGGCTCCTGTTACTGCTCCAATATAAGAAATGTTTTTAAAGGAAAACATAAGCAAGAGGTATGAAGTTCCCAATTTAGACACTAAGCCTGGTATAAAATCAACATGGTGTTCTTCAGAAAATGAGTTGGAAGGTTTGAGTCAGGCACAGTCCCGCTCATCATCTGAAGCTGTTGCCACTGGCAATGGATAAATCACTTCCCCCATTGAAAATGCCACTTTGATTGGTTGGTTTGAAACAAACACCTCCAAAGCAGAAGTGGCAGATTCTGACCTACAACTGGTGCAGAGGAGTAGGAGGGAATCAGGGAGAAGGCTATTCCTCTTGTTGAATAAAACCATTGCTTATTATACAGCTCTGCTTGGGCCTGTTCCAGATCCACTAAAGTAAATGGAAAATCTTCACTTGACACAAATAGGACCCAGCTCCAGCTCCAGGGATTAAATAGTGCACAGGTGGATCTTCACACAGGAACAAATCTTGATCCTGTTGAGCCAGTCCCTGAGGAGTTTATTTTACGTTCTTGTAATTTGTTGACCTCATGTGTCTCATCTGTTGCCTTGTGCTGTTTTGCTTGTGATCAGCTACACTGGTCACAGCCGACCGACCTTGTCCACCCAAAGTCGGTGCTGAGCTCTTGTGGCACCAGCTGCAATCCCCATGGGGACATGTGTGAGCTCTCCTCCAGATATGGAGTGGGTAACCTCATAGTTAAGACCTAGCATCATAAGATGCCAACATCTGCACGAGGTGATGCCTTTCTGTGTGTTGCAGAAGGTCCTGGTTGTTAATAACCGCTTGTGGGCAGCTCTCTGTGAGACACCAAGAGTCAGCACGAGAGAGGGATCAGGGCTTCTGCCTTTGCTTTTCTGTTTGCTGGGCCTGGCAGCTCATCTGGTGTAACTCTTGTGAGGTTCTACATAAATAATAAATTTCAAAGGGAGATGACACAGATACAGAAGAATATACCTGGGAAATGGCTTCTGTGAATGGAGCTGTAAAAGCAGCAGATCAGATTAGAGAAAATAGTTTTAAGTGCTTCTTGTTTTCCCAAGTGAAGACCTTCTTGCAGGTTCTTCTTCCTTCCTTCTTCCTCATGTTTTCTTGCCCCTTGGAGTGCTTCCTTTGCTCCCTCAGTTGGGAAGGCTTTCTTTGCTTTGACCCACTACAACCAGCAGAGCCAAGGTGAATTCTTCGTTGTTCATCTTTCACCACTGCGGGGCTGAGGCTGGGGGCAAACATGCTGCTGATATCAGGAGAGCCATCCTGAAGGCTCTGCCTGGGAGCATAGGGTGACTTCAGCAACACAGGAGGCATTTCCCCAAGTTTCCAGCCTCGAAGGTGGAGCCCAGAAGAGCATCACTCCACCTGTCTGCTTGTGGCAACCTCTGTGACCTGCTGTGCCACACACCGAGCAATCAACAGCTCTGCACATGTGGCTGGTACACAGGAGGAAGCTCCCTGGGGAGATGTAAATACTGGTGACATGGGTTAAGAACCATCTGTGCGGCAAGTGAGGGTGGTTAAGGAGGCAACATGAAACAAACCTCACAACACTCATGGAAGAACATCATGAGAAGCTGTGGAGGAGCTGCTTCAAGTCAGGGAAATCTCTGGCGGCTGGTGCTCCAGCGAGAATTCCTGGAGCATCGTGGTGGCACGAGGAAAGGCAAGAGCCCTTGCCTGGACAGCGAGGGGTCATGAGAAGAGAAGAAAAACATCAGGATGTTACATTAAAAGCACATCTGTGCACAGTCTGGAATGGTAAATACATTTTCAGACTCCCCTCATAAAGCTGCAGTGTTTAAAAGTGCTGATAAAGTGCATTCCAACGTCCCTGAAGTATTGCAGTGCGCCACACACGCTACGCGGTGTTTACATGAGAGACGGCCAGCGCCGCGCGGAACGGCGAGATGAATGGGCTTGTATGTGTGAAGGAGAAGGACCCGTGGATTGTCACCAGAGGACAGGGTCCAGCTGGCTTGTGCTGTCCTGGCCTGGAAACCCTCGGGCTGTTGATCACATTGTGCCCAGGACAGGCTGTGAAACTGCTGGCACGGCAGAGAGGGACCGAGAAGCGCTCAGCATCCTTCACTGCCCCCTTGTTTGTGTAGGACATAGTGGCCCGTATGAGGTCTGTTTGTGGTCCATAACAGCTGTTTCACATTCTAAGAGAGGAATTCACAGATTTTAGGGCTAGTGCTGCTCTTCTTCCTGTGCCGGGTTTGTCTTGTAGGTTTATTAACCTACTCTTTTTGCCACTGAATTTCTGTCAGGCTCCCCTTCCTATTCCTTCCTCTTCTTGTGCATTCATGAGCTTTGGATGGGCGTTGTTTCTGTCAGAGGAGCTATTTTGCCTCCCCTGGCACACAGAGGAGCGTCCATTCTTCCCACCATACAAGAAAAGTTCCCTATTTAGACTTCCTACTTAGTTCCTCAGAATAGGAGAGTCGTTTGAGAGAGGTTTTTAATAAAGGTTTGAGAGCCCTGTTTGCAGCACAAAGCGGGAGGTGAAGATGAGTCCTTTGGAAAACAGCTGCGGAGTTGAGCCAACACCTTTCTGAGGCTGTGCTGTGCTCTGGCTTTAGTGAAAGCTGTGATCTATTACAATACTCAACAATTTGCAATACAAGGGTTGGGCAAGGCCTGCTGAGGAGTTTATCACGTAAGACAATATTTCAGAATTGAAATGCCTTGGACCATGCAGTGTTGCGAAGCATTTCGTGCTGCTGTTTCGGCTGTGAACACCTAATTAAGGGCCTTTATATTAAATTGGTTAAAAATGAGTGGAGCTGCATGACTGGAGAGGAGAAAGTTCAGTTGACAGGGGCGGTGGGAGGGATGGATGAGGCTGGAGAGGGAGAAGGCTGCAGGGGAAATGGTGTAATGTCTTGGTCCTGCCTGAGCTGTGGCGTGGGATGGAGTGAGAGAGGTGGTGAAGGCAGGGTTGGGAGGCAGACAGAAGCCAAGAAGGGAGACGTTTCAGACACGGAAGACAGCGGGGACACAGCAGTTTCTTGTGACATAAGCTGCAAAAATGGCAGGCAAAACACTGAACGTCAGTGTGCTTATGATGCCCACTTTCCCAAGTCTGATGTAAGTGGATATAACTTCCCAAGGACTTGTAACTCTTCGTGTCTTGCACCTCTGGAGCATACTTTCCTGGCTGCTGACATCTGTCATGCCACCTCACGCTCATGGTGCCACCCCGCCACCTGCCCAAACTCACTAACACTTCTGCTCCTATGAAATGTATGAATCATAACTTCCATGCCAAGGCTTTCTGCAAGATGGTGTTTCCAGAAATAGCATCCTGTGAGCCAAGAGACGTGATACTGCCCGTATGGCGGTGGAGGCCCAAAGAGAGGGAGTGCAGAGGGAGTGTAAGGAAAACAAACCACCCATCGGAGCGGTGGGAAGAAAGGAAGAGCCGTGCAGGATCCAGTCCTTCACTGGGATTTTTCTTAGTTTGTAACTTGAAACTATCAGAATTTCAGTGGATGATGAGATTTGGAAATGGGTCCTCTACTGGTGAAAGAATCTTTGCACTACAAAAATATATTCACTGACACTTTAAACTAAGCTAAAGAAGGATGAGTTTCTACCTGAAATATAGTGTGATGTTTTAACGTAATTTCATAGAATCATAGACTGGTTTGGATTGGGAGTGACCTTAAAGATCATCGAGTTCCAGTCCTCCTGCAATGGACAAGGATGCTTTCCACCAGACCAGGTTGCTCCAAGCCTCATCCAACCCAGCCTTGGACACTTCCAGGGATGGGGCAGCCACATCTTCTCTGGATAATCTGTGCCAGGGCCTCACCACCCTCCCAGTAAAACCTGCAGTACTTCCTTGTAGAGTAATTTTCTCCTGGTGTAGGTTTCACCTTAGACTTCCCAGTATGTACAGTACTCCTTTAACGAACTCTAACAAAACCAGACACTTAATGGATGCATTTCTTATTTGAAATTATGTGAGGAGCATCTTCGAGGTGTGGAATAGCCATTACAGCTGTGCAGCTTGTGGCATATTTGTAATTTATTCCTAATGCTTTGACTTCTTCTTCATCCACATGCTGTTGTTTATACTCCCTGGCCAGACCCTCTAACACGTGGTAAACTATTTCCATATGAATCAGTCTTAGCTGAGTCCTAATGTACACTCTTAATTTTGGCAAATCTGTCTCATAGGTACCCATTAGAAGCAGTGCTATGTTTATATGAATGTTATCACATATTAAAAGTGTCAGGGCCTTCAAGTAAATTTTGAGCCAAGGTTAAATCACAGTAGGGTACCTGTCTAATCAGCTGCAATGGGTGTTTTGCTTAAATCTGGTTCCAAAGATACAATCAAAATGTGCTTTCTCACTGCATGCAAGAAGTGCTGTTTAGAGAAGTCTTCTGCTTCTCATAGGGTAAATGCTTTTTAGGATCTCTCATTTCAGTGATTACATCCACTTTTCTAAACAAGTCTTCAACTGAGACATTGCAGCAACACAAAAGAATATGTAACATCATTGTGGCTTGTGACTATCGTTTTACTACCAAAACTTGCTCTTCTCCTGACATATAAATGCTGGTTTAGTGTGGTACCACCAGGGACGGATTTAGTACATCAAATTCATCTGCCAAAGCTACGGGGGGGGGGGGGGGGGGGGGAGAAGTA
>JAYRBT010000177.1:59509091-59540498 GCA_036023395.1 Myiotriccus ornatus | reverse complement strand
GTTTTGTCCGGAAATCTACTTGGACAAAACCATTCACAGCCCCAGGGACGGGCTGGTGGGCAAAACCACGACACTTGGGGTTCTTGGGTCCTGTTTACACCATGCCAGGTATTCACCTTCAGAGAAATGAAACTGTTGTCTGACAGAAGAAAACACCTGGGCTGGTTTTAGGTGGACCTTTCTCCATGGGATCTATCATGAGACTTGCCTCAGCAGTGGACCATGAACAGTGGCTTGGAAGGAACTGGTGTACCCTGTTTGAGCCATGGCCTTCAGCAGTCAAGAGTGTCAGAGATGGATGTAGATGCTAATAAGACTATCTGAATAGTTCTGATTTTTGTGACACCTCTTGGAAGTCTTGGGCCATAAGAATTCATCCCCGTCCTTTCGTATCAGCCACCCGAGGGCTTTTCCCATGATCCCAGGCATGGAAGGCAGTGGATTTATGTGCCAGCTCCAGTCCTGTCACAGAGGCTTCCTTACATCAAAGGTGCTTCTTCCAGTACTTCTGCCTTTCGTGAGATGAATAGAATAAATTAAAGGAGAAATTTTGAGCCTTTAAAAAGAAACACAACTTTTGTGGTTTTTTGTTTTGTTGTTTCAGTTTTTAAAAATAAAAGTCTTTGAAGGAGCAGAAAAATAATATACAATCTGGACACAGTGGGGAAAACTACTCCCATGGCTCTCATTGCCTGTCAGGAAGTCTGGATTGCAGAAAATGCTTTCAGGCTATGAGTGCATATTTTCCTCTCAGATTTAGCAGTATTATTTCACATGTACATGACACTTTTCATCCTGAAGGATGCTGGGGCACTTCAACACCTACATACAGCACCTAGGAAGAGGCAGAAAATAGTAGGCACTCTTGAGAGAACACCTTCTGGTCCAATAGATCCTGACTGGGATCCTTCTAGTGCAATGCACTCTGTGGATGGAGTGTCACCTAAAAAGGACTGAAGGCTGATGCAGCAAATGCTTTGCTATAATAAAAGGAAAACTTCAAAACTTTGCAGGTGATCACTATTGAGCATTATCATGATCAAATGAGGTTTTCAAAATCATGATGATCATTGTAATTATCAAAGAAGATGTGGGGTGATGATCTCCCCTCTAGCCTGTGAGAGGTGGGTGTCCTATCTTAAGACTTGTGGGCTCCAAGTCCTCGAAGTATCCTTTCTTACTGCTCCTAATTAAATCCACACCTAAGCACGTTCTATAACTTATTGAAGTAGTCTCTTTTCTCGCTCTTGGATATTCCCATGCTCACTTATACCTTCGCCACCAAAGACAGAACTCCCTTCATCTTTCTTCCTTCTTCATTAAATTCACAGCTTTGGTAATTTGCAGATATTGTGGAATCTGGCCCTGTTTTCCACCCTGCAGACTTGCAAGGCAACAACATCATTTAAGCACCATATGGTTCTCGACAAAGTCAGGTTTCACATCCAACCTAAACAGTTTAATATTATCAAAAGCCCAAGCTCACTGCAGCAATAACAACCCCTGCTTCCTCTCCCTGCATTGTATAACCAGAGGAAGAAAGCTCTCAAACCGAGCAAGCTGCTGTGATCTTGAACAGGGGCTGCAGGGCTGGGGGAAAGCCTTTGTAGCACCCTCGTTATGATCATAGGATGAGTGCCCACCTGGACCACAAAGGAAGTGCAAACCCAGGTCTGGTTTCAATTAGGACGCCTCAAAAACACAGACCAGGTTTAGTTCCTATTGTTGCCATGTATAATTAATTTATTTGATGTTAAAGTTTTAATGAGGGAATGGTACATGCCTCCAAGCTGCAGAACACGCAGTTGTCTCTATTATAATTTAATGTATATTTGTCTTTTTCTCTTTTAGTGGCTTGGATTCCTGTTCCCACCAAATTTGATGCAGGCAAATATTTTCCTGCAGAGTTAATGTATTCGGCATGAGGAGGGGAGGACAGGCTGGGTGGGGACAGGGGAGCTGGGCTGGGTATTCATTCCTCAAGCTGCACTCGTAGTACAGTGATTAGAAAAAACTAAGTCTTGCACTTACTCACTTAATAGACTAAAAGGTCTCTATAGATGATGAGTAATGCTTCGTGGAGCAAATGCCAAAGTGGAACAGGAGCCCTGAGACGGCTTTTGTTGCAGTACCTTGTAGCAATCAGAAATGATTATCCTCCTTGTGCTATGATGTTATCAGCTGGCTGAAGACCTTGCACTGAGTCACAGCAATCAGCATCCCAAAAGGTTACAGACATCTGCATTGCATCAGAATGACAGCAGTTACACTGCTGTGCTTGCATCCCTCCTGAACCCCCTGGAAACAGGTACCCAGGAGGTTCTCGCTATCCACCTGAGCTTTGAGTGAAGCCAAAGATGGGGTTGGCCTGGCCATGGGGCTTCTCAGCCCAGGAGCAGTGTCCAGCTCATGTGCCAGCATCTGGGTACAAGATACAGCCTGGAGGAGGGATGGGAAAGAGATGGGTATGCCTGTCACGTGTCAAGCCTAGGAAGTCTTTTCCATTTACCTGTTGGGAGCACAGATTTCTACTATTTATAGGAGAATAAGAGGAAAGTATAAATGGTGGTTTGATGTAAAAAGAAAAAGCCATTTACAGATTAATTAGCATTGTAAAGAGCCTCAGAGGCTTTTTAGGAGGAAGGTATATGGAGCTACCAAATGAGGCGATTTAAAAGCAATTATCTACAAGTGTTTTCTAGGTGACTTACTGGAGAGTGAACATGTTTTTAGAGATATTAGCAATGGGGTGTCTGTTTTTTATCTGGTACTAAATAAATCATCTCTGTAAGCTGGTGCTTCTTGGGAAGTGACAAAAGCACCCAGATGTGGCCTTTCCTACCAAGCTGCAATGCAGGATTTGCTGGAAAGGGATCAGATACAGCTCCCTAGCAAGAAAAGGATTATCCCAACAGACTGTAAACAGGTCAGTTAACAAAATAGTCCTTCCCTAAAAAGGAAGGACCCTGATGTGTCAGGACAGGTACTGTAGAGGTAGGATGCAGGGGATGCTTGTCTTCCCTATTCTCTTTATTGGAGTACGTGGATTGAATACAGGGTTTGTGATCTCAGCATTTGCATATTGATACTGGGAAGAGCTCCCTGAGGAAACGGTGGAGAGCTTTTGCCTGGAGAGCTTTTGCGGAAGATGTGAAATCAAAAAGGATTGTGAGTTGACAGTCTGTGAAAAGTCAACTCATTCATAACAAAAGGCAAAATTCAGCCTCTGGGATGCAGAAGGCAATCAGGGGAAAAAAAAATTCAATTCTGCTTGCTCGGCATGCCTGTTTGTTTAGTTTCTGCCATGGAAAAAGAACTAATGAATGTTACTTTACATGCAGTTAATTAGGTGTGGTCTTTTGAAAAAACTGCAATTGTGCCTTGCTGAAATCTTCGTTCTGCCAACAGTAAATCTGTTCGGATTATATCAGGACTAAGTTGCTAACACATGATTTTCCAGCAATGTTTTTGTTAGATGCAGCCATTTGGCTGGAGAGCAGAAGGGCCCTTGTACCCTGAAAACAACCACCTTCCTGTAACCTCAGCTGAACGGATCTGTCACTGATGTGTAACAGCACTGCTGAAACCTTCAGAAATGCAGTATCTGATGATTAAAAGGAGATGTTTGCCCCACCGGGTCTTGCCTTCCCCTGTGACTTTGGCAGCTAGAAAGAGGCAGGCACGGGGAATGATGTTTATGCACTTGGGTGTGTTTGTGTTTGTGGTGAAACCGGAAACCTGCGGAGTCCAGTTGAGCTGGAGGATTGTCCTGCTAAGTGCTTTGATTCAAAAACAGCAGAGGTGAGTGCATGGCAGGCCAAACACCACAGTTGCTCTTCTCAGCTGGGCAAAAACTCCATTAAAGTGAACAGGAGCAGAACCATAAAGTGGCTGAAAGCTGAAAGAAGTGCTCTACCCAGTGTGCTTCGTGCCCACGGGAGCAGCAGCCAGAGGGGCAAAGGGGAGGGTGTTTGTGGCCTGCATGGGGCCTCAGTGGGAAAGGAATGAACATTTTGTGCTTCCCAGCTCTTGCAAGGAGACTTGTGGCCATGCAGGAGGCTGTGAGCAGAAGTATATTGAGGAACAGCTGTGAAGGTCTCACTACCGTGGATATTTTCATAAATGTGTAGATGTGATGCTTGGGTTTAGTGATGGACCTGGCAGTGTTAGGTTAATGTTTGGACTCAGTGATCTGAGAGGTCCTTTCCAACCTTAATGATTCTATGATTTGAAAATATTTTTTGGTTTTTTTTTTTTTCAGCAGGTGTGACTTACCTGGGTTTGGCATGGGAATCTGGTTGGGAATTTGATCTCCATATAAACAACCATCAATAAAAGCTGCTGCTCTTTTATGAATTGTCTTGGATCTTTTGTCTTTGGAGGGGTTTTTTCTTTGTGGGGAGGGACAGGGCTAGTTGGTTACTAGATGTCTGAGCTGCTCTTGCAGTCACACCTCATCCATCTGAATCCTGCACATGCCGTATTTGTAACACCAAGCAAGGCAGAGATTCCAGTTTCTCCAAATGCCTGGAAGTTAGGAGGTGAAAGATCAGGTTGCCATTTTAACCTTCCCATTCCTCTGTGAAAGTGTACAATTTTACTAATTTTTGTAACGGGCTAAATAAGCTGTTTTGGCCCCCAGTTCATTCACAGACTTTACTTAAACCAGCTTAATTCAGATATTCTCCCTAAAACCACCATTGCTTAAAACCAGTGACCTTCACCAGGAATTGCAGGTCTAAAAGCTAAAATACAGAAAATCTGCCTCTCTGGGAAGACTCATTCGTGGAGAATTGCAGCTCTCCCACCCCAATAAAAGATTTTCAACCACCTGTCACGGACGTAACAAGATCAGAGCTCGCGGACAGGGCGTCGTCCTGCCGACCCCCCTGACATTTTGCCGGCTCCGTCAGTGTTTGCTGTGTGGGGAGCATTTTCTGGTCTGACGGTGGCGGTGGCAGATGGTGTTTGTTTAATTCTGCTTGTTCCCAGCACGGTGTGGGCGGCTCTTTGCTGTCCAGGTGGAGTGAGGCACAGCAGGATCTGGGACATCCTGCAAGGCTGCGACCATCGGACACATCCGGCACCGCCGGGACCTTGGTGGGGAGGGAGGGCTGCAGCCCCCAGTTCTTTAACCTCTCTTCTGCCTAGTCTTCTCTACTTTAAAAATGTAGTTCAAGCTTTGCCCTGATAAAGCAATTAGGCTTAGGCATGCAAAGCCTTTTGGAGAGGCTTTTTGGAAGGCAAAGGCTGATCCAACAGAGGAACAGGGTGAAGGGGGTGCAGCAGGGGCTCGCAGAGGGCAGTGGGGATTATCAGGGGGGTCAGTGCTTACAGACCTGGCTGACAATGTGAAGGACCTGGTCTCACCTGGATTTAGACCTTTAAATCTGCTGTAAAATGCTCAGCCCTGTGATATTTTTAAAACCCCTGGCAATCCCAAGGCAAACGAACTGTTTCGCATCACTGGCCCTGGCACTGCTGTGGAGCAGTGGGTCACCACTCTGGGAGAATATCCCACCTAGGAATGCACAGGGGAGCATGCCAGGAGAAGAAAGGTTGTGTGCTTGCCCATATGTGAGTGTGTGCGGTGCGTGAGGGTGGGTGTGAGAGAGGGACAGTGTCGGAGGGGGAAACGTGACCCCGCGCTTCGTCCTTCCTGATTGCAGCTATGATTTCCGTTAATGGGAATACAGGACATTTCATTACATGGTTTGTTTAATCTAAACTTCACATTTAACCCCCCTGGAGACAGGTCGAGTGAGTGGTTTGTTTTCCCTGTTTCACCCCACCACGACACCGGAGACCCTCTCAGAGATAACAGAGGGGCTGCTTGCCTGCTGGAGAGGCCAGTTTCCTAAAGGATAAATAGAGAGCTGAAGGAATGATATGGAAGGGCATAAAATTCAGCCTAAGCACACTCAAGTGCATCCTATAGGAGCTGAAGCTGAACTGGTACTGTCTCTTTGTGCTGGTGACAGAAAAACCAGTGCAGGGTGTGACTTTCCACATAGCCCAAAAACTATGCAGAAAGCGATTCTGTCCCAGCAGAAAATCTGCTGGGGCTTGTAAAATGAAGACAACTCCTTTGGGTAAGCACAGCTTGATCAAAATCTCTGCTTCAGGCACGCCAGCTTCTCTCTAAACATGGAACGAAGTGGCTTTTGTACTTGTAGATTTCTCTTCCCCAGTTTGGATTGGGATCACATGTTGCAGTACCCAAAATTAGAGCTAGAATGAGGAGCCTTGCATATTCATTTCTTGCTGAAATTAGGCTCCATTGAGGCTCCTTAGCATTTTACTGATAATGCTCCTTTGCCAGCAGAACAAGACACAGGGCCTAATCATGCCCTTATTAAACTCACTGGACGTTCTGATGTGGATTTCAATGGCACCAGCACTTTTTCCCAAAGGGACACTGATTTTTTTTTTCTTTTTTCTTTTTTTTCCCCTCTAAAGCTCAGTCTTACAACTGTTTTCTGCTAGGTTTTGCTGATTTCCTTTGCAGGACCAGTAGTCCTAGCAATGGGAAAATAAACAGAAGTGGTTCCCAATCCTTGCTGCCAGCAGGGACAGGTAAAGGATCCCTTTAGTTAGAAGTTAAAAATTTAGTTTAAAATGTAGTTAGAAATTCCCACATGTGGAATTTCTTTTACAGGAAAATGACTGAGATCAGGAAGCATTAGATCCCAGCAAATTCCAGTTTGATTACTAGCAGGTGCAGATGCAAATGAGGAAAGCATCATACCTGGGCTTTGGCTCTGGATTTTACCCTCCCAAATCTTCCAACAAAAACCCCTTATTAGAGTTTTTTCGTCCCATAGAAGAAAATTAGAAAATTACTGACTTTCAAGTCGGTTTCCTTGCTTCCTTTCAAAATGAAAGCATCACTTGGAAACATGTGTGCCTGCAAGTCTGCTTGGAAGCAGGGCTGCCCCCCTCTAACCCAGCTCTTTTTTTTAATTCCTTGAAGGTGCCGAAAGACCCCCCAAGAGCTTTTGATCTTTGAAGCTGTTTTATTACTACCCAAAAATTATAAGCACAAGAAAAAAATATTTATTTAAAGAAGGGAAAACACTGAACTCCTGGGTGAGATGGATAAATTAAAAGCTGGAAAATTAATCTCCATCCTGCCCTGTGAATTCTGGCGAGCTGAATGTTCTCATCCTGCTGGTCTCTGTGTGAATCCAGACAAAACCACACTGGCCCAAAGTGCCTTTTTTACCGAACCTTCCTTATGCTGGGAGCTGGATAAGCAAGGAGGCTCTGAATGCTTTTGGTGGATTCAGTCTCACTGATTAAAAGGATAAGGTCTGTTAGAAACTGGCACACAGTGAAAAGCTTGGGAAAGGGGTGTGATGGAGATCCATGAAGTCATGCAGGATGTGGACCTATCCACCCCACCACCCCTCCTAAAGGATACCTCAGCAACATCCAGGAGGATGTCAGGGAGGTGCAAAACCTCAAGGAAGTGTTTCTTTGCATGATGCATCAGGAGGGGCACCTGTTGCAGCCTAAAAAGGGTCAAAGGTTATAAATGTGTCGGAAGTGCACAGACATATTTATGGGAGACAGAACTAACTGCGGCCATCATGGGGTCCAGGTACAAACTGGGGTTTGGGAGATGGCAGAGAGGTCCATGAGATACAGTGAGAGACCCTGGGAAAGGGCCCCTTTGTCCATCCCTCATTTCTTATACGCTTCCCCAACACGTCCTCACTTCCCATGGGATCCCTTATTCTCTCTCCACAGGGACAAATAAGCATCTCTGCGAGTTTGTCCTCCTGCCCTAATTTGATGTCACTCTTTGAAGTATCGCCAGTGACAGAACTGGCTCCTCCTGAACCCTCTCTATGTCTTTGCACGAAAAAGATCCCTCTTTGCCAAGGGAGGCCCATGGTATTTCATCTTGCTCGAGGCAACAGATGAGAGAGTTTCCTCTTTCATGGGTTAGCTCAGATGTAGAGCCCACAGTGTTCCCTGGCAGATTATTAAAGCATTAACCATGCTCATTAAACGGTATTGAGATGCAGATAAGATGTAATGTATCATGTATTGTATTCCCCTCTCAGTGTGGCTGAGCATGTTTTTTAATGTCAAGGGCAGGTGTTTTTCTGTGATACCTACTTAGTGGTATTTATGGTGATATTTATTCCAAGGCTTGCAGTTAATATCGTGTCCTCTGTTTCGTTACACTCTGAGGTTAAACTGCATGTCTGGCACATCGTTTATTCAATTATTAAAACATCTTAATGAAGGTTAACAGCGCAGTGCAACACGGCAGTGCAGAACCGACACACATAAATCTGTCAGGCCTGATGCTGGGAAAGGCGGCTCAACAGCATCTCCCCAAGTGCAGATGGGGCAGATTAAAAGTGCATGAAAACAGCGCCAGAAACACAGCTCTGAACACAGCCCTTCTGGGAGCCAGAGCTGCAGAAATGAAAAAAGAGCTATAAGGGGTCTCCCCGGCTTCAGCTGCCAGGAAGCGCTGAGAGGTAAATGTGGCGCTTTGGGTTTCTCGCTGATGTTGAGTGAACCCTTCTGGGCTTTGAAAGACCAGCTCCAGAGCAGATATTTCTCTCAATGTGTCTGGTGATGCTCTCTGGGTCTTTGGGGGTCACTGGGGCTCTGCCATGGGGACCCCTCTTTGTGGCCATGCAGACAGAGGAGTCCTGCCTCTGTGGGGCCTCAGAGTGGTGAGGGTGGCTTGAACTGATCCCAGCATGGGATGGCACTGGACTAGTGCTAACCACCAGTAGAGGTATCCTGCAGTGACCATGTTGCAGCTCAGTGCTGCAGAAATGGGGTCCAAACCTCTTGCTCACCTTGGGAAAAGGCTCCCAGCACCACAGGAAAGCCCTGGGCAGCAGCCTTGCTCCAGCAGCTACTGGGATAGCGTTCCAGGTTTTTTTGTTCCCTCGGCAAATATGAGTTGAAGCCTGGGAAAATGCTAGAGGACTTTGTTGTCATTTTACAAGATATTGTTAAGGAATAAGTTAAAACTTTCAAATACATCTGGAGTCAGTGAATTTCTGTAGCTGCCTCCGAGCTATCTACAGCTCATCTGCCACCTAACACCCTGATCTCAGGCCAAAGGGCTTGCTGGTTCAGTTCTACTTCATCAAAACAAGGATGATATTTTTGTTTCACAGCAAATACCCTGGGCCATCACAAAATGCTTAAATGACACTTTATTCCCCCTGGCCTTGAGTGAGAGCCGTTGGATTCCCGTGTTGTGCAGAAAGTAAAGAGATGTGCATCTTGCTCAGCGGTTTGTTGATGTGTTTGCCAGTTGCTGCTGGGTTTGTTGCCCAGTGGTACAAGACTTAATTGAATTGTTGCCCTGTTAATTTTTTAATCAATTCATTATGATCTATTAATGACTTCGGAGCAGTAAGGGTTCTCCAGCCCAAGTTATGCCAATAGCCTGGGGAGTTACTGCTTTGGAAGCCAGCCTGAATGATCCTCAGTAAATCAAGTAATTCAGCTGTACTCTGTAGTTTGCACAGAAAGGGTTGTTTAAGATTACACAGATGTCTTAGTCATGCAAGCCAAAATCAGCAGCAAAGGTATTTCCTGTCTTCTTCCAGAGGTGTTCCTGTACCCTTTGCTCATCCTATTAGATTTAATTATGTCATTCATTTCTCTTGAGATTAAATTATTTGTCCCACAGTACAAGTGCTCATAGTGTCCTCATGCAGTTCAACAGCCGTTCACTGATGCACTTCATGGCCCTGCAAGCATTACCTCCTAGTTCCATGGTGGCCCTGCTGACATCACCACTCCCCTCCCCTGAGGAAATCAATCACTCACTGCCTCGTTCTCCCCAGTTCATTCACACCCTGCGGTGGCAGAGCCCGAAAAACGGTCATGTGAAGAGAAAACACTCCAGACCATGATGCTGGTGTGGCTGCGAGTACACTTTTGCATTTACTTCTTCGCTGCACATCTGCAGGTCACTGGCTTTCCAATGAATCTGTCCCAGCTCAGACTGATGGAGGGGAAGACAGAGTCCTTCCCCAGAACTCCCTCATCTTTCACTGTGCTCAGTCAGGTTTGGGAAACCATAAAATAGACCTTTGAAGCATATAAAGATCACCAGGGTAGAACGTTTGCCCGGATTTAATGGGGAAGTGCCATGAGTGTCGTTGACGCAAAGGAAAGCTCTCCATCACCCCAGTTAAAGTCCCAAAGGCAGTGCTCCGTGACACTTCAAACAAATAAACAGTGCAGGGAGAATAAATACAATATATGGGCTTTGCCAATGCAAATGAAAAGCCATTATCCCAAATAGCAGTCTTAATTTATAAGCAGTCAGTATAATTTGAGAAACTGAAATCTGATGTTGCTAAATCAAATTCCTGTAATTCCACTGGGCATTAAGCACATAATAAGATTACACTGTGCACTGAGCATGTCCTTGTTAAATCTGCTGGCTACTGCATTTTTATTGCTCTCCTGGGGATTTATTGAGTTTACACTTCCAGTAAAAGGTAATGTTTTCACAGTGTCTTTGGTGCATTGGCCACACAAGTCTGTCTGCAGCAGGCAGAATTGTTAAGCCATATAATTTGCTTACATCCCTTGGTGGTTCAATTGGGGGGGAAAAAAAAGGCAATTAAAAGACACCACGCAGTTGTATATAACCAAATCAAAAATAATAGCAATGAATCTCCTGTACAGTAATCAGCAAGGAAAGGAAGCCATGCATAATGGTGAGGTCTAGCAGTGAGACAGCTAAATTGATGAGCTCCCCTGTTTAGATTTGGTTCTGAATGCCTGAATAGTGGTGCTAATATGATGATATCTACGATTTATATATACAAAAGTCACCTTGAGACTAGCTGCTCTCCAAACAATCAGGAAGAATAGAATTTCCTTGCAACAGGCTGTCTGTAGTCCTGGAAAATGGATGAGAAGGAGGGGGATAAAGGGAGGACACCAGGTAACATGGATATTGGCCAGTGAAAGTCCCTGGGGGCAGCAAGGGTACTTCCTAAGGAAGACACAGAAAGGAAATGTGCCAATTTAGCAGGAGGCAGAAGGCTAAGAAGAAACAAATTCCCTCCCAGCAAACCAATGCAAGACAAAATGGATGCAACAGAGACAATGAAGAGATTTGCACACCTGCAGCACTTGGCATGGGCATCCTTGCAGGACCATCCTAGTGTCCATCTTCAGGTGTGATCAGTTCCCTCCTGCTCTCCTACAGGGGTTGGTCCAAACTTTTAGGTGTAGAAGTCTCCTTGAAAATGCTTATCATTAATCAGGATAACGCTGGATAAGCTTGATAGACGCATTAATTTACATTTTAAATATTTGCCATTGTGGCTGGGACAATTCCAGCGTGAAACTGCAGGCTCAGATCTATCCTAAAAAGTAGCATCATTTTATTCACTAGGAGCTTATAGCACTGCATAATCATCCTGTAATAGTTAAATCTCAGCTTTTATATTTATATAAAATATAGTATATTTATATATTTAAATCCCCACTTTTGTAGGGTCAACCTTTGTTCCCCCAGTAAGTTCACCAACCAGAAAACTTTACAGCCGAGGTTCCAAGAGCACCTCCATATCTGGACACCTTGCTTTTACAGCTGAATTTTTTCAGAAAACAACAGAACAAGTGTGCATTCCTTTCTGGGAATAAGGAGATTTCTGCTAAGCAGGATTTGTGGTGGCAGCATGAGAACAGTGGACCCTGCAGCCACTTGGAGAGCCCAAAACTTTTGCTCGGGACAAGGTCTGAATTAGAAAGGCAGCATTTCACAGAATCATAGAATGGTTTAGGTTGGAAGGGACCTTAAAGGTCATCTCGTGCCAAATGCTGTGCTACAGCAGACCAAGTTGCCCCAAGCCCCATCCAACCTGGCTCTGAAAACTTTCAGGGTTGGGACATTTCTCTGGCATGCTCTTGCACTTTCCAGCAGCTGACACTTGGGGGAAAAAAAAAAGAGCTACTTATTTATATAGGATTTCTGATGTGTATACAAAGCTTCCTGGACTGACTTTTTCCTTCATCACTCCTTGTTTTCTACACCTGCAGAGACAGGGTTACAGAGCCAAGTACATGGGAGGTCAGAGTTTCTCTTGTGGGGTGTCCTGCAGCTTACAACAGCTTGTGTGGAAAAGGTGCTGGGGGGTCACTCATCCCACAGCGAGTGCTGCAGCTCTCCACAGGGACTCACTTTGCTCTGAATTTAATGGTTTACAACCCAGAGGGATTTCATGTGTCTAAAACCACGTGTCCCCCAGCCAGTCACTCCTGATATTTGAGCGTCAAGGCCAAGGTCTGTGCCAAACCCGACTGGGCGATTCCGGAGGTTCCTGTTTGAAATGGCTGCGAACGGTTTCTCGGGGGTAGATGCACCAAGTCTTTGACTGAATTCTTCCATTATTTGAGATTTATTGCTGGCAATGGACAAGTTCCTTTGGGAAAGTCTTAACACGAGCTGACAGTAATTCCCCAGAAGTTTGGCATGGTTTTACCCCAGGGAACTCTTCACCAGCAAGCCTTCCCATGACATAAATATCACAGAGGTCACGGAGCAATTAGGATTAGGGTTACAAATGTGTTTATCAGTGTCAGGACAATTATGTCTACTATCTTTGTTAGATGGGCATCTTGAGGCACCGACTTTGGAGAACTTACTGGGAGAAAGAAGAGTTTGAGCCATAAACCTCATGAATGCTGTGTGTGCCATGCAGTCTGTTCCTTAAGTGTTGACAACATATTGGCATTGCCAGGAAGGACTGGAACTGACTTTTCTTTTTTTTTTTTTCCCACTACAAAGACTAGGAGGTATCTGAGGAAACTCGAAGAAACTCAGCACAAACAATAGGAGGTGCACCTCAGTCCACATCAAGGAGCAACCACAGTGCCTTGATCAGCTGTGGGTACAAGATGATAAAAACTTAATTAAGGCTCCCATGAACACTAAAGAAGTTCATGCAAGAGAGATACAGGGAAGCCACATCTCTCTTGGCAAAACCTTGTGCTGAAAATGGCTGGAAGCTGGAGAAATATCACTGACTGCTTCCCTGAGCTTAGGCTCTTTCACAGCTATCTCCTCTTGAGATAATCTGATCTGTGTTCTGACAGCTATGGCCATGTTGATGGTTTGTTGTGCTACAGCCTTACACATTTGGGCTCTGGGGGCAGAAAATAGCCCCTTGTTGTGCCTCTGCTTCCTCCCCCCACTCACAACATGCTGCATCTGATCTGTGGGATCGGAACCATGCAACAGACCTTGTGCATGGCACACCTCTCACCAGGAAGGAAGGTACAAGGTGTGTGCTCAGATACCACTGCCAGAAAACTATCCCAGAGGGAAGGCAGTTTTTATTGATGACCTCAGTTCATCATATTAACCATAACTCAGTTTATTTCTGCTCAGGGGTGGTGTTTTTCCTCTAGAAAAAAAAAAAGAAAAAAAAAAGAGATGTAGACTTTCATAAGGACCACACTTGTATCTCTGTTCCAGAGAAGAAAGATGAGGATTTTCACGTCTTTCCATGCTGTAATCAATTTATTGCTTTATGGGATCCAGAGCTCCCCAGGAAAGTATCGTGGATTGTGTCATGGTGCACACTACTTGCACGGAGACCTTTGATTCAGCTGGCAAACATTAAAAGAAGACAAAATGTGTTTAGCCAAAATGCTCAGTAATGACTGCATGTGTGCAGCTGCAAGAAGAGCAGTGGTAATTGAGCCAAGAGTGGGAATTATTGGCAGCAGGGTCTGCATTCATGTGTGCTTCATATTTTATCCCCCATTTATAATTTCTTTACCAGCTGTGCAATGTAGCTTTCAAGGTGACTGTTATGCCCCCACCTTACTGTTGTCCATCCTGCTGCTTTCCCAGGGCTCCTCTGATCCAATGGCTGAGCCTGACCTGCTCTTGACATTGGCCTCCACTGCCCGAGAGTCAGGGAGGTGCTCTTGAGTTTGCTCCAGGTATAAACATTTGGGGTGATGTAGTGGAGTAAGAACTTCCCCTGTATACCTTACCCCAGGTCTGGAGAGGCTGGAAACAGACTGAGAGCTCAGGAACTTGGGCTGAAGCCAGAGAAACCAAAGCCTTTGAGGGAAAGCTGTTTCAAGCTTCAATCCAGCTTGTACAACCTAGCCAGTAAAACCCCACCTCAAGGCTTGATAAAACTGTCCTGACAAGACAGATGTTGTCCTCGGTGTATGTTTTCCTTCTTCTCTCATCATCAGTGGGACTGAGGGCTTATTGACAGAGCTGATGTCCATCATGTGCTGGTTTAATACCTCCTTCACCCTCTCCTGCTGGATGCAGGGTGAAGGCTGCAGTTTGTGCTCAGGTCAGGTGGCACGGAATTGGTTAAAGGTGTTGAGGACACAGCTGCTTCTTTGCAGCTGAAGTCATTTTTACAAAAATGGTGGGCAGAGGGACAAGGAAACACTCACAAAAATATGTCCCTAGATGAAGCAGTGCTGCAGTCTGCTCCCACTTGCTGTGGGTAGCTTGACATAACTCCTGGAGCGGACTGAGCTGAAGAAGCAGATCCTCGTGGATTCCTAGTCTTCAAGTGGGTTTTTCCTCTATTTCCATAAGCAACTTAATGACCAAGCTAATGTTGGGCTCCAGCCAGGACAGACTGGCCATGCTTGTTCCTATATTTTGGGTGTCCAGTGGGCACATCGGCCAAAAATATTGGCACGACAGAGACAGACCAAGAGTCCCAGCAGAGCTGGTAGCTGGTCCTATTGGCTTGCAGAGTCTCCATTTGTAGGATGAAAGGGAGAAAGAAGGATGCTTCCTCTGGCTTGTTAAAACACAGGGTTTCTGCTGGAATAGGAGATGTCAAAACTCCTGGCCTTAAAGCAGCGAGGAGGCCAATGGATCACAGCAAACTGGAAGTTTGAGACAAAGTGCCCTGCTTGTAATGAGCTGTTTTTCCAAAGGATTGTTCTGCAGACTGGCTGGAATCTGCACACAAACCTCCCCCAATCCCAGGATGGGCCACAAATCTCTGCTGTGGCTGCTTTAGCTCAGAGTTCACAAGTTAAACAGAATTATGTCCTTGGAGAGATGAAATCCTGGTCCTGTTGGCCCTGAAGCCAAAACTCCTTTTTCACTTTTCATAGAATTATAGAATCATTAAGGTTGGAAAAGACCTTTAAAATCACAGAGTCCAACCATTAACCCAACACTGCCACGTCCACCACTAAACCATGTCCCCGGGTGCCACATCTATACTTCCAGAGGTGGTGACTCTTCCCTGGGAAGGCTATTCCAATGCTTGGCCACCCTTTCAGTGAAGGAATTTTATCCAGTATCCAATCTAAACCTCCCCTGATGCAACTTGAAGGCATTTCCTCTTGTCCCTTTCCTTGTTATCTGGGGGAAGAGACTGACCCCTACCTGTCTACAACCTCCTTTCAGGCTGTTGTAGAGCTCTGCCCCATCCTCCCAGGGACAGGGACAAGAGATGGTGCCCAGGCTGATGTAATTTGCTGCTGGGAATCGCTGAGGAGGTGGGACCCCCTCTTCAAATGCGTGGTCTGGGGAGCTTGTGAGCACCAAGGTGTCAGCCAGGTGCTGCCACTGGAAAGGGTGGCCTTTCCCTTAAAGGCAGGACCTCAGCAGGGACCTACAGGGCTCTGCTACTATAACTGTAGCCCTGGGGTAATTCCTGAGCTTTGCAGGCCTGGCAGCTTTTAGTGCAGCTGGGAGAGAGCACAGCAGAAGCCACACCATGTTTTCAGTGTTTTCCACTTCTGTCTCTTCTGCAAACAGCAGAGCTGCTGCCTCTCACACCAAGCTCTGGTGTGGAGGGTGTGATTTCTGTGGGAGCTGTGAGTCCCTTGTGATGGCAGAGGGATTCTTGCAAATGTAGCTCAGGTTTATTTTAAAGGGTGGAACAGCAAAGTGCAAGAGTGCATAGTACAAAGAATGAGAAACAGATCCCAACTGTGCTATTCATTTGCCTTGTAAGTCATGAGGCTTTTTACACTATTTCTAAAAATTCTTGTGGGCATGATTATGCCTTGCAATTTATAAAATCCGGAGCTGCTGCTAAATTAGCTCTCCAAGTTAGAGACAGAGAGGGGATGCTGCTTTTACAGTCATCCCAGGGATATTGTGCACTCCCCTTCAGCACCAGGAGCACATGGGGCTGAAATCCCCCCCAGATGGATGTATTCCCTGAAAACCTCTGCTGCTGTCTCACCTTTCATGGATGTTCTATCTGGATACTTTCCTTGCCCTTTTCAGAGGTGTTGGTTTCTTTTCCTCCCTTCAGAGAAATTCTACCCCAGCAGAGACACAGCCTGTCACATCTCACCTTTAAACCCACTGGATGGTTTTTCAGGCCAATACATCCTGCTTGAATTTGAGGTTTTGTCCAGGCTCTCCTATGTTCCACTACTAGTAAGTGTGAGGAGGAGGAGGATAATGTCTGGTAAACCAATTTCTAGTGCTCTAAATACCTGCTAGAGGGAGGATGTGCCTTCAGCATCCAGTGGTTGTGAGCCATGTCCCTCCTGCTTGAGCCCAGCTGTATCCCAGTGTTTCTCTTCAGTAACAAGAGAAGCTTTCCCCTTTGTTTGCAGAGCTCTTGAATTTGCACAGATGAACCCTCCTGGGCCCAACATCTGCTCCTTTGGTTCCTGGCCCGGAGGTAGGACCCGGCAGAGACTCTTGGAGATGCCCCTTTTCTTTTCAGCCCTTAAACTCAGTGAGACATATGTAAAGCTTTCCACACACGGGAGCCAGGGTAAAGAGAATAATTAAGGTTGAAAAAAACTTCTAAGATCATCGATTCAAATCATTAACCCAGCACATGTGCAACCTCCTTCAGAGGGAAGGATGCAGTCTAGGAGCCATGGGCTACCTCAACTATCAATAACAGAGGAATTGTTCAGATTCAGATATGATGTCATTTAATCTCAGGTCTTCTGTTCTTTCCATTCTCCATTTTCCAGTGTATTTCTCCATGGTAGGTTTGGGCCTGTGCATGGCCCCAGGGAGCTGCCAGTGCCTCTGGGCTGGTGTAAAGGATCCTTGGGAGTAGTGCAGCTCGGGATGGGGCACTTCCAGTCCCTCTCACACACTGTCCCCTCCTTCCATCTCTATGTCTCTTTCACTGGTGCCTGCCCAGGTTTGGTGCCCTTCCAGTCCATTTGCACCATCAAACAGTGTGAGCTGCCATCTCCTGGAGGTGAGCCCTCAGCAGCTGGTAGCGAGGCAAAAAGATGGGGAAAATCTGGCAGCCACAAGAAATCACATTACTTCCACAGTGTTCCCAGAGCAATCCGAGGTGCTTAGCAATAAATTGCCTTAGCAATAAATGCTTAGCAAATACAGGAGGTGCCAGGTTTCAGCAACAAGCTGCTCCCTGTCTGAGCTGGTGTGTGCCTGCTCCTGCTGAAAATGAGGTCGGTGCCACGGGTAAGCAGGCAAAACAGCACACAGGGAGATGAAACTGGTGGGAAACAGGAAAAGTGCAGCTTAAAAGATGTGCCTGTTGTGGTTTGGGCTTCTTTAATGGTCCCATGGCCTCCTTTGTGTTTTGCTGTGATTAATGTATCCTCATGCTTGGCACTGACTGGCGCTCCTGAGCCATTTGACAGTCTCTTTGGACTGATCATAGAATCATAGCAAGTTTGGGCTGGAAGAGACCTTAAAGACCACCTAGTTCCCACTGTCCTGCCATGGGTAAGGTCACCTTCCACTAGACCAGGTTGCTCCAAGCCTCTTCCAGCCTGGCCTTGAACACTTGCAGGAATGGAGCATCCACAGCTTCTCTGGGCAACCTGTGCCAGGGCCTCACCACCCTCACAGTAAAAAAAACACTTCCTTATATCTCATCTAAATCCACCTTCTTTTTGTTTAAAACCATTACCCTTTGTCCCATTGCAACAGGATGATGCTGAGCTGGACACTGCATCGAAGACACCAGAGGTAACGAATACCTTCTCCAGGTTCCCTGCTAGGAATAGTAGCCAAATTTATCTTCTGCTCTTTCTCATACTTTGCAAGACATGCATCTCCAATCACCGTTGCTTTCAAAGGCTTAGGATAGCTCTTTCCAGGGGATATAAATTTTTTTGAACCACATGACGGCATAAATACTTCTGCAAAGTTGAACTGGAATCTCATGCAGGCTTAGCCATGTAGCTCAAGATCCAGCCTCTGTGTGCCATAGGGGACTGTTCCACAGGATCCAGCACTAGAACTGATGAAGTGTTTGTAAGGCTAACAGTGAAACACCTGTATTTTGCCTGTAGAAATCCCTCTTGCTGGCAGTTTGGAAAAACAAATTTCTGCTGGGAAGGGATGAACCAGAGGTGCATCAGGGCAGAGGGACAGTCACGGCAAGCTGGGTATGATGCTCCTTGCAGTCTCCCAGGTATGTGACCACCTCCCCCTGTCCTTAAAGGTCAATTGCTCCCACTTTCACAAACGTTCAGCCCCCAAAATGTCCTGGTATGCAGAGGAGTGAGCTGGAATTAACCACCACACATGTACAAAACGGTCCTGTTTTCTCAGCAGGATCATCCACCGGTTCCTGGCTGGGATGTAACACCAGAGCTGCTGCTGTGCCATTCGACCATCAGGACAGCTGCTATTGATTTTTATTTCATGCACATTGATAGAGATGGTGCAGGTGGAAAACTGTGAAAGGAGACATAAATAATAAACTAAGAAAAGCTGTAGCAGGGGGGTGAGCGAAAAGCAGTCTGGCATTTACTGGAAAAGCAGAGTTTAGCAGGTAATTTTTCAACACAAAGACAGTTTTGCTACAGAAAATGCTGGGCCTGCTTTAGCTGTTAGTTATGCAAGTGGAATTTGGAATCAGTCCTGGGCCAGTGCAGGGACTGGGGACAGAGTCAGCCCCACTGCTTTTCTTGTGTCTTTTCCCAGGCTGCAGTAGCAGTGAGAGTCAGGAGTGGTCTGCTGCCACTGCCAAGTACCCCGGTTAACAGTGGCTCTGCTGATAAATTAGAAATCCCAATCAACTGCTTGCCAACTGGGGCTTTTTAATCAAGATTTTTTTCTTATGGGGAATGAACTTAATGGTCTTTCTTGCTCACTGTTCAGGTAGATTTACTGAGTGCAGGATGGTTTGAAGGGGAGGGAGGCCCAAGTGAGGGTTCATTTAACACAATATGAGTTCTTAATATAAGGTGAAAGGCTTGCCAACTGTCCTGGACCAAAATTACATGCTCCTTCTCTCCGTTCAGCACTTTTATTCAAGACAGTGCTGTGTAAGAATAAATCCATAAGCCAGAGGATAGGCAGGAAAAAGGGACATGTCATTTCTGTGATGGGTGAATCCAGCAGGTCTGGGTCTTGTTTCTGGTGTTCACCAGAGCTTCAGGTCCTGTCCTGGGCCCCATCAGTAGAGTCACAGGGTGTAGCTGAGACCTTTGGTTTCTTCAAGGGGATCCATCTGGGATCAACAGAGCATGCCCCAGGCATGCTCACAGCTGCTCCATGCTGGGAACAACCCACCTGCAATTTCCATAGTTACCCATTGATAACCTTCACTTTGGTGGAAAACAGAAAGAGGAAGAGTGTCTAGAGCTAAGCAGGCTGTGGACAGTGAGGAAAGGACCTAAAAACTGCTGGGAGAAGAGTGGTAGAAAACCCAGAGTGAACAGGAGGAGAACTGGGAGTGCGAAACCCGGATCATCTCCCTTCTGGTACCTTTGGAGGGGGTTGGTTACACACCAGCTCAGTTTCAATCAACACCCTATGCAGACCCAGTGGTCGCTTCCCACCAGCACACATGATGCAGCTGTCTCTGGGAGATGCTGCCCACACCTTCTGCTCTCATAAAGCTGCCCACAACACCAAGAATCTCCCGTGCCTCCTGATTTTTCCCTCCTGTTTTCCCGGCAAGGAGCATTTATCGGTCAATTTGCCCGTGGTGCAGATGTCTGTCTGGAACCGTAATGACATTTACTAAAGGAGACTTGAAATTATCGCTGGGGGACTGCAAATAATGAAGCCAGTGCTTTTTATTGACACACGTGGAAGCTGTTTAATTTGGGATGTTGGCTGTCAGAAAATAGAGCTCTTTTGTGGCAGCGAAGCAATATTGTGCTTAATTTCAAGGTTCGTGCTCACATTTAGAAGTGAGCTATTTTCAGCTTTTGGGTTTGGAGTTTCTTCACAGCAATAACCTTTCAATTCAACACACATCTAGGGGTCTGATCTGTCTCTGCCTGAAAACTGTGATGATTTCTGCCAAGGATTTCTTGCTAAGAAAGAACACAAGAAGGCCCTTGAGCCTGGACCCTTGGGTGCCTTTCAGCCCCCAGTTTCTGATTCAGACATTCTCCTTCCTTTATGATATGAAACTTGGTCTTCTTGGAATTTTTACGTGTTTAGAAGAGGCAAGCTCTTTGCCATCTTCTACAGTCATCCAAGAGGACCAAAATCTCTCAAAGTGGTCCCTAAAGCTGAGGATCATTGGTTTAAAGACCAGGATAAGAGTTCCTGTTAGGAGACAATGCAGCTGCAGACCTCCCTGTGATGATAAACTATGCTGGTTCTATTTGTCTCACACAAGAGCCTTCCCAACATCCCAAAAACTGGGTGATGAAACTGGATGGTGCAGCAGCAGAGGTTTGCACAGGTCACCCTTGTTAACAGCTCCAGCTCCCACCAGGGCTGAGAGGTGCCACATCTTCCCATTGGGAACTGGAAGAAAATGGTTATTTTTGCATATGCAATATAGGGTGGAGGGAGGACAGAGACATACCGATTTTTTTGGGACGGGGATCTTGTCAAAACATCCCTGCTGCATGGCAAAGCAGCCTGCCTGGGCTGCTCACAGCCCCGGCAGCATCACCTCTGGGACTACAGCCCTCGCAAGAGGCTTCCATAGCAATCTCCTCTCCCGAAGATGTGTATGCATTAGGGCTTATCTCACCGCTTCATTAAGGAATATGACCAGGGGCAACCTCGGGGGTCACCAAATCCCGTCTCCTGCCGTTGCAGGTAGGCATGCTGACTAATCCCTTTATTATTGCACGAGGGCAGAGGGGAACATCAGCGGCGACCTGAGCTCGTGCAGCCTGCCAGCCCCGGAATTGTCGCTGGGAAAGGCCCACGGTGCTTTCACTTGACATCTGCCAGGGTTACATCCATCTCAAGGCCCGTCTTCTGGGATGGTGCAGCCCAGGAGGAGGCAGCCTGGCTTATTAATCTTAAGTGTGCTTGAGACGCTGTAGCATGCAAAGCTATCATCATGAAAGTGCTCAGCAGCATGTAATCACTGCTCGGCCTTACAAAGAGACCTCTGTTACGATCAGCCTTCTCCAAAGGCCAGTTATAATCTACATTATTTATGTGGAAAAGTATTATTAGCCGAGCTTCCTTTCTTTTCTTTCTTTCTTTTTATTTTTTTTCATGGAAGGATTTTAAGGGAGCTCTTTGTAAAGGAGTCCCAGAGGCTCTGGGACTTTCTCTGTTTCCTGGCGGGACCAGGTTCTTTTATTTATTTACGTTTTTTTTACTGAATATTTCAAATGCCAGGAAGTGATATAATGTTAAAGCCAAGCCAGTCAATGTGTAATTGTGGCACCAGTCTAGCTGGTGTGAAGAAAGGTATTTTCTGTGCTATTATGAGAGCCTGGGAAATTTAAGAGCTTACCTTTTAACAGCTTCCATAAGAACATGGGCACACATTAATGATTGGAATAGGCAATTAAAAGCGAAAATGGCTGACACCCTCCGTGGCACAGGGTGGGGTTTGTAACAAATTAGACCTAGAAATAGATATTGGCAAAAATGACCTCCGGAATTACTTAAAAAAAAAAAAAAAAAGGGAAAAAAAAAGGAGGAAGAGCTTGCGGCTACATCATTCACTGCAGCAATCAGCGTGGGTGTTTTCTCAAGCACTGCAGCAGCTCTGCCTCTGCTTTGAGTTTGTGAAGCAGAGAGGTTTCAGTGAGTGCCCCCTGCCCATGCCAGGCTGGGCATGAGTCCTCCTGCCCAGCGGACAGTTCTCCTGGCAGCAAGCTGTTGCAGAGAAAAAAGATAAAAAATGGTCCAAACTGTCACTTTTGGGGGTAATCCAGAACAGATCCAGGGGTGATCTCCCAGGACTCAGCAACCCCTTAAAGCGTGTTTTTGTGCGGACACTGAATTGCCTGCAAATGGTGTTTTAGGGAAGTGGGACTTCAAGGAACCATGGGTGTTCCCATGGAAGCTAAAACAGAAAGAAAGTACCTACTTAGAGTCTGCTCTGGACAGCACTAGACTTAATGCATAAGTGCATTAATTCCTGAGTGCCTTGGCTGATCAGGCATTTGGAATAAATGCTGGTGAAAACAAGACACTGGATTTGTCAGGGGTCTAATGCAGCCCTGTCACCGCAGGATGGTGGTGCTTTGGATCTTGAGGTGCAGACCAGCATCCTGCTGAATCGGACCCTGCACTGACTCTGGTCAGGACTTGGAATGGATGATCCTCATGGGTCCCTTCTAATTCAGAGCACTCTATGATTCTACAAACCAGTATCTCTCCGGGCCATTCTTTCCCACACTAGCACACAGCAGCGTTTCTTTCTGCTGTGATTTTCCCCTTCCATTTTCTGCAAATATTTACAGCATTAATTCCAAATTAGACTTTCTGTCTTTTTCAATGCATAGAACGAGACGCTCACTGAACATTCAGAATATTAAGCGAAAAAGCCGTGTCCAGTATTTGCTGTAAATATGTATAAATGCTTATTGGATCTTACCCAGTAGCACCTGTTTCTTCTGATGAGGCCTATGATATGGAAGAAAAAAGCAAACAGGAGCCTTCTAAATGAAATGGCAAATTTAGAGGGTGTAATGCACAGAATACTAATGAGCCAGCACCGCACAGTGACCTTGCTCAGCCGCGCCAGGGAAGGGAGTCCTTGCACTGGAGAACAAATAGATGACTCTGATTAAACTACAGCCACCTCACCTCTCTGGGGACCTTCACAGCCAAGATTAAAGAGCTTAAGCTGCCAGCGAGCACCTGAATTCAGCTCACGCTCTGCAGTCACTTTGCACCAAGCCCCCCTCTCCCCTTCCAACCCCGCCATCGCCGTCATCGTCACAGCACACTGGGTGACGTCCCCTATTAATAAAAATACCAGATTGGCACTCTGTTCCCTCCTGCAGCCTCAAGCTGGTCAATGATTCTGCTTTAATTACCACCTTAAAGATGTTTTTTATAGGCGTGGGCCTTGCTGTGCTTACGCCTAATGAAGTAATGAAGTGATGCAGTGATAAATTAACTCTTCTGTTGAGGTGGGGATGGGACATGATAAGTGAAGGGCTGTGCAGGTGGGGATTCAGAGAAGTTGAGTGCACTGCTGCACTTTGGAGACACAGCTCTTTTTTTTTCCCTGTGGAATGTCTTTGTCTCTCGTTTGGTTTTGCAGCAATTGTGATGTTTTAGCATAAGTTTGTCTTTTATTATGAGACTGAATGTGAAAATGCTGAAAGTGTCTTTGTTCAGCAGGTTAATTTTCTCGTTGGTGATTAAAAGGAGACAATCACTTAAGACAGCAGAATAAAAAAATCACACTTGGGAATTTCACTAGACCAAGAAATAAAGTGGAGGGGTTTTAATAAGGGGCTGTCTAATTTGGATTTCTTTCTTTCTAAGCAGAACGTGGAAACTGCTTTCCATTATGTAAAATCAATAATACTACTTTAAAATCCCACTTTCATATTTAATAATTTGCTTAATGTTGGTGCTGGGTCCTTCTGCCATTCCAGCACTAACCCCAGAATGCAGGGGTATTTTCTGCAGGGGCCTCCAGTGGAAAACCAGGAATTATGTCTTTCAGCAATGATCACTGTTGCTCTGTACTGGGGACAACAAAAAGATGAAGAGCAGAGGAGATACTGGCATGATGGAGGTGGGGTTAGAGTGGGGTCTGAGTCGCCAGTGGACTTTGGACATCTGCAAAATGACAGGTACCTCTGGCCCAGGGATGAGATTTCTCTCCACGTGCCATCAGCTGGTCACTCCTGGGGCTGATACAGCTCAAGGGACTCCTGCTCTTACCCTGAGGTTCTTCTACCTTGTTGCACCTTTTAATTCAAGCTAGTATTCAGACTAGGAATATTTCTGTATATATAAAATAACTCCCCAAACTTGTTTTGCTGGGGCCAAAAGATCAAAAGCTTAGTGTATTATATAATAATTTTTTTATTTTTTTTTTTAATTTCTGCCCTCCATCCCCACACTCCTGGGTGCAGCCAGACCTGGGTGATGTCTCCAGCCCTGATCAGTCCCCAGTGTCCCATGCCTGGGGTTTATCATGCCTTACTGGGTTTGGCGTGGGATGGGTGCATGGATGGATGGATGCACGGATGGGCATCATATTCAGTGTGCAAGCCATCAGAGGCATTAACCCCTCGCAGCCACGTTCTTCAGCTCCTTCCATGCACAGCTGGAAACCCTCTTAGAAAACTTGTTAAATTAAGTGAAAGCCAGGCTACCCTGGAGCAAAGAGAGGTCCCTCAGAAACAACATTTGATTTGCTGCTCCTCCCTCCCCCGAGTGCTGCTCAAAGCAGCCCTGTGTTATAGGTAAGGATGTGGCTGAGCAGCTATTGAAAATATGTAAAGCTGCAGAAAATAAATGGGCTAGACCTGCAATAACTCTCAGTGCTGCCGCTGGCCCCTTGAAACAGCCATTTCATCACCACACACGGCCCGTGTGTCTCCTTACATTTACATACGCAGAACGTGGCTTTCCGTGGCACGTGGGGAGAGGTGGGGGTGAAAAAGAAGTCCTGGGCAGGCAGGATGTGAAATGCAGTTGAATGTCGAAGACGTGAGATGGGAGGAAAAATTGTTTCTTAAACAAACCTCCCCTTGCAACCGTGGGCAGGGTGTTTAAGCACGTGGCTGCCTGAGACGTGTGAGTGTATCCCTGCACTCGTGGATGTGTAAATGCATCTCTGTACTCATGTGAGGAGTTTGTGCTCACTCATCTTGCTGATCTCACCAAATAGATGGAAAAAGAGCCAGGGAATGAGAAGGAAAAGGGAAGAAAAACCTTCTTCCTCGCACTTGGACAAGGACCTGTGCCCAGCCCTGCACCCTGTGTCTGCAGTCCTGCCCTAAAGGGCTGAAACGAGCCTCTGTGTGTGGTGGGTATGGGGTGGGTCTTTTCTCCTCTTACTGGTAGCCTGCTTCGTGGAATCACTGAACATCTCAAGTTCACAGGGACCCAAAGGATCCCCAAGTCCAATTCCCTTCTCCTTGCAGGGCTACCTAAAATCAAACCATAGGACTAAGAGCATCATCCACATGCTCCGTGAACTCTGACAGGCTTGGTGCCCTGACCACTTCCCTGGGGAGCCTGTTCCAGTGATCAACTATCCTCTCAGTGAAGAACCTTTCCCTAATGTCCAGTCTGCCCACTTGTTCCCTTTTGCATGCACTGACTTTGGAAGATGGTGTCTTCTCTCCTTACAGCTCTATGCTGCTTTTGGTCCTGGCAACTTTTCTCTACCTGGCCTCACAATAGCACCTCCTCAGATCTCCTGCTTTCCCCACTAGGAGTGAGGAAATTCAGGTTTTTCCTTCCTGCTTCCCTCCTTCCCTCCCTTTTGCACTCTTCAGAGTTTCCACAGTTTATTTCCAGGGTCTCAGCTCAACTTAGCCTGCAGGCACAAGAGTTTTCCATCATGGAAGCTGCAGACATGCAGGGTGACTCTCAAACAACGATGTTTGGAGGAAACAATCCTCCAGCCCATGTCCTCCCTCCTCGGGAGGCTTTGAAGGGGGCAGACACTGCACAGGCACTGGGCTGCTGGACAGCCTGCACTTGACCCTGTCAAGGGTTGCAGGGTAAATATTGTGATGGATCACGATTCTGGCTGTGGGAAGGCACCAGTTTTCCCAGAATAATGCTGTCTCCTGCTGGATAGTGCAAAATAGCCTTGCCTGGCAGAACGTGCCCCCTGGGTCCACCCCATGAGATTGGCCTGTGGTGGTTATTGATCCCACAGAGCAAGGGAAATCATGAGGGAGGCCAGAGAGCTGGAGAGTCACTGCCTGGAAAACTGGAGAAAGCCACATGGCAGGGCATGGGTAGGGAACTGTGGAATAACTATTTACCTTCACTCTTCCCCAGACTTCCAAGCAATGTCCTAAACCCAGAGGCAGGAGTATGAGGTGGGTGGATTGGCCTTTCTGGCCCTGCCTAGTTCAGGACACAAGGTCCAGGTCTGGAGGAAACTCAGTGGCCTTTCCTTGGTGGAAGAAAGCTTTTATCCAAGGCCACATATATCTCCTCGTGATTTCATAAGGATTTTTGGTATCCTCTGAAATGGCAATAAAAAGGCCATCAACTGTCCCTGCTGCTGTACCATCATGTACATCACTGTCTCTATTGGGTCCCTCATCACTCCCTAGGAGTCCCTCTTCTCCAAGTGAAGCCCCACCAGCCTTGTCTGCACATGTCTGCATCAATTCAGACATTCACATCATTTCAGTCATGCCTAAATCCCCTGAGATCTCTCCCTGACTTTCTCAAACCTCAAGAACGTGCAAGTGGCAAAACCACCTCCAGTTTTTCGTGCCGCTTCCTTGAAGAAAATGCCTGCCCAGGCAACAGGGCAAACCTGTGTGGTAAAGGTCTTTCCAGCTCAGTGGTGATCTTCTGCAGGGCAGGAAAAACTTCATCAGCTGAAGAAGTAAAAGCTCTGGATCACACTGAGTGCAGAAACAATCTCTTACCTGAGGAGGTGCAGATCCCAGTTGCAGGTGTAGCAGTTGTACCGTGCTGGGTGAAAAGCTCACAGAGCTGTAAAAAAAGCTCACTTTGATTTACTTCCAACCATAGCCAGCAGCAGATGCCTGAGGAAAAGTAGCAGGACAAAACTTGCTTATAGTGATAATTCTCTGGTAGACTTCTCCACTGTGCTGCAATGCAGAGAGTTCACAGGTCAAAGTTGGTATCTTTGTAACAGACTTTGGGGGGCTTTTCTCCTAAAAATCTGGCTCAAACATTGCCTAAGCAAAAGAAACTCCCAACCATTGCTGTGCCCCAGGCAAGGAGCACCACATTTAAAGTGTGATTAGGCAATTATTCTTTTTTTTGTGTGTGTGTGTGTGTTTGTGGCTGATTTGTTGCTGCTGTTTTTATCTGCCACTGATGATTTCAAGGCCCTGAGCCCCACCATTTGCAATATGTGGGGTAGTGAGTAAAACCTCCCCATTCATCTCCTTTGGGTCATTCATGATCTTTGGTTTCTCTCTTTTCTCATTTTCTGGGGTTAAAAGGGCTATGTCTCTGTCTCCCGGTGATGAGGGACTCTGTAACCCCTGGAACTGTTGGCCACCCTTCTCTGTGCAATTTGGCTCATCTTGCTTAGGTGGTGAAAGGCAAAGAAATACAATATTCAAGGTGGAAGCCAGTCATAGTCTTATGTAGCTGTTCAGCGAGGATTTATGCCTTATTCAACACTCCTGATCAAACATTTCTCAGTTGTCCTTGCCAGGGCTTACCAACCTCACTGCTGCTGTTTCACAGAATCATGGAATCACAGAATGGTTTGGGCTGGAAGGGACTTTCAAGACCATCTTATTCCAACCCCCTGCCATGGGCAGGGACACCTTTCAGTAGACCAGGTTGCTCAGAGCCCCATCCCACACGGCCTGGAACACTTCCAGGGATGGGACACCAACAGCTTGTCTGGGCAAAGACAGTTGTGCTGTCTGATGTAGCTGCCTGTTTCACTTTTCTGTGTCTCTTACAGACCAATTTAATGCTCTATCTTTGCATCAGAACTTTCTCCCACAGTCAGTTCCCTGAAATCAGCTCCTGAGTGATAGCTCTCAGCTAGAGTAGGCAACTGGATCAGCTTATAGGTGATGTGCCCACCTCCAAGCATCACTGACAAAGAGTCTCAGAGATGCATGGCCAAAGGCTTGGTAGTGTCACTGTGAAGTCCCTGGAGCACAGGGTTAACTGCCTGAAAAGTCAACTGAGTGCATTTTCCAAAGGCTTTGCAGAAAATCAGTTGAAGATGTAGACAAATGGACAATACTGTAACTAATAGGAGGTTATGTTGGCTCCTGTAGAACTAACCGAAAATGTTGCCAGCTGGATACAAGAAAGGAAAAGTAATACAGGATAATTTATTTTTAAATAAAACACACATATGTTGCAAAGTGACTGGATTAAAGCTTCTGGGATTTGGGGAATTTCGTGGAATGCGTGTGAAATTCAAAATGTGTGCTGTGCTGAGCTGAAGATTAGGCTGTTTCCAACTTTGATATTTCCTAGCTCTCCCTCACCTGCCTTCCAGTGGCCCTGGGCGGTTTAAGCTGCGTTATCAGATGTGCGCTGGACATGCCTGACGAATGCCAAGATCTCACAGTTTGAGCAGACAGCTACTGCTCTGATCTGAATCACTGCAGACTTTGAACAGGCTGTGTTTAAGCTGAAAGTGGGTGGTCTGAGTTGTCTGCAGACAGTCTAACTTGAGAGGGATCTTATTCCTGGAGCATATCTAACGCCATATATCAAAAGTTACTTTGATTCTTATCAATATTCTGGAGGCAAAACTTCAAAATATGCCATTAAAACAAAAAGGCATGACTGATCTTTTTAAGAACTCTTGGGAATTTATTGTTCTCCTAAAGTCAAATAACCTGGGAACAGAAAATATATTTTCTGAATAGATATGTAGGTTAAAGCAACTTCCTCTGTAAAAAAAAAAAAAAGAAAAAAAGAGAAAAAACCTAACAAAACCCTTTGGAAAGCTATTTCTTCAGACTTTTCTGACGTTGTTCTGGTTGCATTAAACAGTCCCCTTAAAGCAGTTCTCACAGCACAGTTGAAAATGACCTCCAGCAAGAGGCAATTTCTTCAGTAAACAGCCAGCAAACGCCCTATTAAAGAAAGTATCCTCATTCCTTACGTGACACACAAGCTAAAATAATGGGCTTGTGCCGTCCTTGTGTCTTGATGATGTACATTCTGGGCCCAAGGGGATTTTCCAGAAGAGACCAGGGCATGGATGGTCAGAGGATAGATATGCAGCTATGTAAAGCCACAAAGATTGCTGTTATTTTATGTGCATTTATATTTTACGCTCATTTATATTAACTGAAGATAATATAACTTCCAGCCCCACCTACATGAGAGATACATGTTGTGTTTGTAGTTCTCTGTTGCTTGAAAATCTCTGTGGAAAAGGACAGTTTTATTATACAAGAAAGGGCAAGGAAAGGGAAAACTTTTCTGGGAGCTCTGTGCTCTCCTTAACTCTTACTTCTTTTGCTCAGGTCAAATGAATACATTATTTAAATTGGAAATATCTCCATGAAAATTCAAGAGCCAGTAGGTTAAAGACACTATTATCTAAACTTTTTGTTTGAATGATTTTCTTTGGAAGGAGCAGTACAATTGAAGATGGTCAAGAAAATCCTTATAACCTCTTACAGAACTCACAACTTTGTGTTTCCAAAACCCAGGGCACAGACTGGACATCCACACCCCTTTCTGAATCAGTCATAAAATATTGGTGGGCCAAAGTCTCCACAACTCCTTTGGAAAGTGACCATCAACTTCCTGGTTTCAGCTGCATCATTTGGTATTTCCACGTGATGGCAGAGGGCTAAATGTGATTTAACTCACTTTTCAACCCTGCCTATGATTCAAGAAGTCTGTTGGAGACAGACTTCTTATTAAAAAAAGAAAATTAACTCTCATTGTGTAATTACTCAAAACAAAGCATAATGTAATTTTGCAAACAGCTAGAGTTTTGTTTTGTTTTGTTTTTCCAATTTCACATTAATTTTATTGGCCCCAGATCCGGGCTGTGTTTTTGTATTTGGGCTTTTACCAGGAGTGGAGTATTTCCTGTAAAAATGCTGTTAGCTTGCTGGCACTGTGTTTCCTCCTCCATAGTTTTGCTGTGAAAGAGCTGGTGGATTTATATAAGAGCACACTTTCCTAGTGACACGTTTTTTTCTCTGGTGATCACGTTTCCTAGAGGGTGCAGGCTTGTCTCGTTGGTTTACACTGTTTTCTGCCAGTGGGGAAAAGCATATACATCTGTGTCAGTCGACCTATACAAAGAACAGCTGTTTTAGCCCCTGTAGAGATATTTTCCCCTTGAAGAGGATTGTTTGGTCTTGTCTTTACTGCTAAATTTTTTAAATCCTTTTTTTTTTTTCCCCAACCCCAAGGGAACAAGTGCTCATCCAACATCCTGAGGTAAGAACACAAACAAGGCAGTAAAACTGAAGCACCCCGTGAGATAAATTTGCAGAGGTCAACTTCAAGCGGGATCACAGCACTGACCTTGGTGAGTTTACCCACAGTAAAACTCAAGTCCTCTGTCTTGGCCATGTTGTTTATCTCAAGAGAGCTGCTGGCCATTAGTTACCTTCCAGTAAAAAGAAATAGAACTGTTTTTCACCAGTGAAGACAAGTCTTTGGAGACCTGACAAAACCCCGGCGTTTGGGTGTATTGTCAAAATTTAAAATAAAGTGGAGATTCTGCTGCCTTTAACTCCTGAGAGCAGCTTCAGCAGGAAGGCACTTGAGAGAGCATTTGCTGGCTGAGCAAGCCCTCCCTGCCCAAATCTGCTCTTTCCCTGCCCTGCTTTGCCACCGTGCCTTGGCCAAATTCTCGGGTGGACTTGGACCTGGATCCTACAGAATCATAGAATATCCTGAGTTGGAAGGGACCTGCAAGGATCACTGAGTTCAACTCCTGGTCTTGCACAGGACAGCCCCAAGAATCCCACCGTGTACCTGAAGGTGTTGTCCAAACCATCCTTGAACTCCAGCAGGCTTGGGGCTGTGACAACTAAAGCTTGAGGGCTTTAGATCCACGGCCCCAATGTTGAATCATCTTGCATCCAGAAAGATGTATGTAATAATCACAGAATGGTTTGTGTTGAAAGTACCTCAAAGCCCATCTAGTTCCAATACCCAGCTACAGGCAGGGACACCTTCCACTAGAGCAGGTTGCTCCAAGCCCCATCCAACCTGGCCTTGAACACTTGCAGGGATAATCCTACCAAAATGAGTCAGGGTGCTGTTTCAGTAGCAGGGTGAAGGTTATAGACCAGCTAGGACATGACATTTAGAGACCCAAAGCTGATGGTCCTTTGGGCTTTGGAAAAGAGTGGTAAGAGTTGTCCAGGCTTCACCTGTGCCAAACTTACACAGTTTCTTCCTCAGACAAAGTAGAGAACAGATTTGCCTTTTCCCCTTGCCTTGGAATGGGTAAAAGTGGTGCTGCCAAGGGTTTTGTGTTAATCTAAGTGGCCTCATTTTAAATCACGTGTGCATGGTGTTCCGCTGCTTTCCTTTGAATTCAGTGGGATGGGATGGGATGGGATGGGATGGGATGGGATGGGATGGGATGGGATGGGATGGGATGGGATGGGATGGGA